>WEKY01062672.1:47070-90311 GCA_013390045.1 Picathartes gymnocephalus
GGGGGTCCCGCCGCTCCCATCCCCATGAGCGGGGCAGGTCCCGGTCAGCGGCGGCCGCTCGGGGTCCGTTCGTTCATCGGAGAGAAGCCGCGGCGGGGGCGTGCGGGGGCTTTAGGGACAAGCTGCCAGCACAGGTCAGAAATCAGAGGAGCAGCCACAGAGATGGATAGCAACAACTTTCTGGGAATCCAAAGGCTGTAAAGGGAGCGCGCTGGCACCTCCGGTAGCTTGTGAAAATACTTCTTTAATAGGAAAGCCTTTGTCAGAAACGAGCGGTGTTTTCGCCCTCCTGCCGCTCCGGCTCAGGGGTAACCTCACTGCCGGGGCTTGCTGGGGCTTGTCCACCAGCCCGCAGGAATTGCTGCTGCTCTGGGGCTGCCTGGGGTGGCTTGGGAGAAGGAACTGGTACTTCCCAAAATAGGGTTCCAGTGGGTCTGGCTCGGAGTCTGCGTTATCCTGATAAATAGATAATGAGAACAAAAGGGGAAGACAAGGCAGAGCGAGAACGGGTGGGTGAAGTTTCTGAATGCGGGAGGCTCCCGGTTTGGACTGGAAAGGATGTTGATTTGAGCTGGGTTTGTGCTCCCCGGGGTTCTGTACCGTGCCTGCATTGCAGGAAGCGTTCCGTGGGTAACACCAGCGAGTCCCTGCGGGGCAGCGAAGTTCCAGCAGCGCCCAGGGCAGGACCAGGGCTGGAGAGTCCTGTGCTCCTCCAGATCCCCGTGTCTTGTGAAACACGGGCTGGGGCAGTGGCCTTTTACTCGGAATAAATGTGGCAGCAGTGACATTTAACCTGCTGGCGTTCCCGGTGTTTCCCCAGCAAACACAGGAGGTGAAAGACAAACTAAAACAAAGGAAAATGGGAGTCACTGGTGTGCTGTACACTGAGTGGGATGAATGAAATGCAAACTGCAGACCGGGACATGGACAGAATAATCAGAGAGCTCTTGAAAATTTGAGTGAGTTGGAAGGTGAGATGGGAGAAGGAACAACTTTCAGAAGAACACGCTAAGAATAAGGTTCCTAAATCAGTGTTTTGTCTTCTAACCAAATCGCATTTGTTATCTGAGCAACATTTTTGTAGAGGAGCCTAAACATTGCACCTTTGAGTCTAAAACATGCCTGTTTTGTAGTGCAAAAATTAACTTCTGAAGAGTCAATGTATTCAACAGAAAAGCAGATCTCTCACACTTAAAATGAAAACCAGAAAAAAATACTTTAAATGAGAAAATTTTGGCTTTGTTCAGCCCTTGCTATGATGCAGGAATAGATTTTTTTTCAATTGTAAAAATGCAACAGTTTTTATTATATTAATAAACCATGACTTAGCCTGGCATAAATCTGTGTGTATGCTTGGCTTAAAAAACTGGGAAGGGGCAGTTGTCACCTTCAGCTGGATGAGTTGTGACTTGACTGAGAGCAGCCTGGGTCTCCACACATTTGGTTTTCACCAGTCACATTCGTTCCCCCTCCCACCGCCCAGTTTTTGTTATTCAGACTTAAAAACTTCCTTTCCCACGGGTTCCCCGGGGATGGGAGCGCAGTGGTGGGCACGGCTGTGCGGGACATCCGCAGGGTGCAGCTGGACGGAGCCTGCAGTCACCTCCTTCACCTCCCTGCAGCCTGAGAGTGAAAGGAGGAACTGCAGCAATTAAAGCAACTGTCAGTGATAGCATGAGCAATAACAGCTTGTAAAAATCAGTTCTGTCCCGATAGCGTGGAGTTAAAATAGATGCATGTTTCTGCAAAGAGCAGCGAGCAGCTCGAGGGCCAGCTGGGCCCATCTGCAGCACGGGCCGTGGGACTGGGCTCTGGAAATGCTGCTTGGCCACTGCCTCGGGTCCTGCCCCAGCCCCTGGATGCACCAGAGCCGGGGTCACGGGCAGGGATGCTGGGATGGCTTTGACCCCGTGGAGCCACTGAGCCCCCTGAGTGGGGCAGAGGGAGCCCGGCCCTGGGGAATCCCTGTAGATCCAGGAACACACTGTGGATCCAGGGACACACCGTGGATCCAGGAACACGCCATGGATCCAGGAACACACCGTGGATCCAGGAACACACGGTGGATCCAGGAACACACCGTGGATCCAGGAACACGCCGTGGATCCAGGAACACGCCGTGGATCCAGGAACACGCCATGGATCCAGGAACACACCGTGGATCCAGGAACACGCCATGGATCCAGGAACACACCAGGCTCTGTTGTGTCCAAGGAGCTGCCCTGTTGTGCAGGGAGGGTCTGCAGAAGTTCCCTGTGTGAGGAGCCAGGCTTGCTGGGGCTGCTCAGTGTCACATGGCGAGGTTAGAGACTGTCCCATCAGGTTTAGTTTGTCTCAGTGCAGACAGCCTCTGGTTTGGTAAACCAGACTTTTGGCCAGTTTTGAGGAGGGGATTTTCTTGAAAAATAGTGGATGTTGGCACAGCTCCCAGTTCCCAAGGAAAGGTTATCTTCCAGTGCAACTCAATCCCTACCAGTGTGAGATTGGAGGATTCCAGCTCTGGTTTTTCTTTGCCTTGCTTTGTTTATTAAAAACGTATTTAAATGCTGGTGTGCTTGGCTGGGGCTGCTGGTGAGCCCCCACGTGTCACCTGTGCCCTGAGCTGTGCCACACAAGTCACCGAGGTCCAGGCATGCCTACCCTGCTCTTCCCATTTCCTCTGGGAAAGCTCTGCCAGGGCTCCCGAGGATGAATCTGACCCCTTTCAGTCAGCGAGGGAGAGGTCTCCTGTTCCACTCTCATGTTTTCCATTGTAAGCTGATCGTTTCTGGCATGTGTGGTGTCCCTTTGATGGGAATTCATTCAGAAGCTTCCACACGCAAACGCTGCAGAGGCAGGGGAGCCTCAGCTGACACAGCCATTCATCCCGGCCCGGTGGCATCAGGGGCAGCCCTGCTGGGGCTGGGATCCTCATCCCGGGCTGGCACAGCCTCTGCAGCCATTCCTGATGGGCTGGGCCAGCCCTTTGCACCTCAGCCCCGGCTGCAGGAAATACTGAAGGCCTTGTTCTCCTCTGGGAAGCCCCTGGAGATTTATGGGCACCGTGTGATTTGTGGGCGCGTGCAGCGCTGCTCTGTAGGTCTGGTGCACTCCTGTCATCTCTCCTTCCCGTGGCAGTTGTGAAATGTGCCCCAGAGCTCTGGAATCTGCCATTCCTGCAATCAATCCCCATCCTTGGAGCCCTTTGGACTGCACTGGCTGGGTTTGGAATCTGCAGACGTCGTCCTGAGGCACAGCAGAACTGTGCCTGCTGCCCGAGTCACAGGCCGTTATCTCAGCTGGAGGATCAGATTTAACAGGAGTTGTTTCGCCGCGGGATTAGCAGAGAGGAGTTCCATCTCCGTGCCCTGCGCTGCACATGGCAGCACCTCCCTGCACTGCCAGGGACCGGGGCAGTTTGCACTGATGTGTGCCAACACCACGCTGATGCTTGGGACTCCTCTGCACTTCCAATAAATCACTATTTTCTGTCTGGGGGCTGGTGAGCCCACGGGGCAGGTTCACCTGGCATGCTGGATTTGTGTGGCTGTGAGAGGCAAGTGGGCACAGCCTCGTTTGCTGTGCTTGTAACTGTGTGTTTTGGTCTTTCAGATGAATCTAGGATATATCTGGCATTTCTGTTGCTTTCTTCTAGGAGGAAGAGTATTTAAGTCACCACTCCGGCTTGAACTTTTAATGTTCTCCCTGCACATTTGTCATAAATGCATTGAATTACTGCGTTTGATAGAGTCTGACTCCCTTCTTACATTAATTTATGTCCCGGTAGACAATGTTTCTTGCTATGAATATCCTGCAGGAATAGAACATTCGGTCCGAGTGAAAAATACAGCCAATTATTTTTACTCTCTGTCTCACACTGGGTCCTATTCCGGTAACTGTGTCACAGTCCAGGAGGATCTGCTGTGTTTTCATTCCTGCTCTCTCTGGAGGGGCAGCTCGCGTGGTTGGTCGTCTGGGAGGCACAACTGACAGCCCTGAGGCTGCGGGGTCACCGCTCCAGCTCCAGCAGGTGGGAACAGGCGGCTCCATTTGTGCCTCTGCTGATGCAGCTCCCTTTCTGGGTGACTTTCCCCCTGGCAGCTGGAGGCAGTGCCAGAAGGTTGGGTGCTTGTCACAGATCTCATTCCTTGGTGTTCCTGAGGGGAGGGTGCAAAGGAGTGACTTGACAGCAGATGTCCTGTCACATATAGCTGGGGAGAGAAAGCAGTCACAGGCTTTGTCCTGTGGTTATTTCCAGAGCAGTCACCTAAAGATGAGGATGGATTTTTTCAGATTCCCAGCTTCACATATTCGGGAATGTTAAAGAGCAGATTCCCTGGGAAGCAGGTCTGAGCTGAAAACTGACACTTCTAACCATCATCTTCAATGGCCAGTCTGTCCATCGAGGCCTGTGTCTCTCTTACTCTTGGGTTGTGAGTAAAAGTCAGAAGATTGGAGTTATTTTTGGTCCGTTTTTATCCTGGTTGAGGAGAATTGATTTTTCTGATTTGCCTTTAAGCATAGGGATTGTGACTGGGAAGCACAGAACAATATTCTTGCAGTGGGAAGGAAGGTGGATGATGGAATGATGTCTCTCATGGTTAACATCTGTGCAGGATCTATTTAAACTGTTGTGAGGGGGAGTCTCTGGTTCAGTTTCAGCATCCTTCCTCTTTGAGAGAAACTGAGCTCACAGCTAACATCCTCGTGTACACCTAAAATAGCCTGGGAAGACAAGAGGTAAAAGAGAGACTTGAAATTATTGTGGTAAAATGCAAGGACTGAATGACACCTGCAGGCCCTTGGCATCCTCCAAGGGAAGGGAAAGGTGGAACGTGGAGCTGGAGAGGAGCTCTGTGTGAGCTGTGCAGCATGGGCTGTGCCCAGCCACAACTGCAGGCTTGTTGGAGATTAATCCAGTTAGTGACCCAAAGGAAAACACAGAAACAACATGATCAGCTCAGCAGTTCTAAAATAATTTCAGTCTCTATTATGTCATCTGCTTTAAATACCCGTTGTTTGTTGCAGGGTCTGTTGCCCGTCAGAACTATTATTAAGAACTATTTGCCATTTGTTCTTTCCTGTCCTCTTAGCAATAACTTCCTCCCTTTGCATTTCTTTTACCTAAGAGCTGCACATCTGTCTTCCTCCTCGTTGTGACAAACACGCTCAGGGCTCTTCTTCCCCAGCAGAACGCTGCGGGTGTTGCTGGGCTTTTCCTTCCATCAGCACCACCAAGCTGCTGGCCCCGGGCAGGCAGATGTGGGGATGGGCTGGGAATGCAGACAGCTCTGGCTCCAGGAGATCCACTGGAACGGCAATCTGAGAGCTTGGAGAAGGGAGATGTTAACAGAAAAACATCTGGAAAAAGTTACCTATTTACCTGGGAAGTGGGAAGGGACAAGGAAAATCTCCCTTATTTGTGGATCTTGGGTATTTGAGGCTGAATTTGATGAAATGCCAGTAACTGCTGGAGGAGGTTCCTTGGGACAGGCTCTGCTCCTGCTGAGTTAATCAGTGCTGGAAGGTCATTGATTTGCCAACTGTGTAAAGCAATTGTGGGTTATCGTTTGGGGAGTGAGGAGATAGTGGAAGGGGTGGCTTCCGGAGCAATTGGTGCCTTTGCTGCCCAAGATGGTGCATTTCCAGTAAAAAACCCTCTATATCTGACCTCTGGCAGTGTTTTGTTTGGTTTCCCCCCATCTTGAACATTCCCTGGTCACCATTTGGAAGCGGAATTTTGAATTTTGCACTTCAGTTTTCAGTGCTTGGGGTGTCTGTAGTTTAAATGAGCTTTGGAGGAGCACTGAGGCAGAGCTGCCTGGGTCACACCTCCACAGGGGGCCTGAGCCAGGTGCTAGAGAAAGGAACCTCTCCCATCACACACCGGTCCCAGGCACTGGAGGGGAACACTCAGCCCTGTGAGTACTTGTCTTGTTTTAAAAGGCATGAATTGGCTTGTGGAGAATTAGACATAAAATTTTTCATGCCAGTTTTTAGGGATTGCAAAAGTTTCAGGAATAATGAGATCCGATTTGAGGCATCTGATTTTTAACTGGTTTATAGAGGTAGATTTGGATATCTGCAAGTTGTCATGGTTCTAAGAGGGCTTTTTTTTGGAAGCAGAGAAGCCAAACAACCACATCTATTGAAGGGCAAAGTGTCTCAGACACCCGAGGCCCTGGAAATGCTGCAGGATTTGTGCACCTTGAGCAGAGAGCAGCAGGAGCAGAGGGGAGGGCAGGCTCTGTGCAGAGCCAAGTCTGGCAGTGCTGCTGCCCCTGTGCTCTGCTCTGCAGCCCCACTGACCCCAAACAGTTTGGGATTTGCAGCTCAGAGAGGCACAAGCGGAGCATCTCCTCATGCCCAGCTTATGTAATGGCACTTGCATAAGCCCAGCACGGGCAGGGGCTCTCTCCACGCTGAGGCTCTCTGGGGTTCTGTGTCACATTCACGCTCTGTTTGGAATTGACTTCATCACAAATTCAAGCTCCTTCTGCATGAAGTGTGTGACCAAGAGCCAGTGAGGCTGCAAGGGCTGTCCCTTCAGCCTGGAGTTCCCATCACCTCCAGCAGTGCATCCGTTTGATTTCCAGCCTAGTCTGCTGAATTAGTTTTTATTTATTCCTTTTTCTCCTCGCAGACCAGGTAGTTCAGTCCTGACCCTCTGCCAGGGAGGTGATCTCTCTTCTCTGGGACAGTCTCAGAGAAGCCAGTCTGAACTTGGGAGAACTGAGATCTTGGCAAGGAGAGGGTGGCAGTTAGACGCTGGGGAAGGTTTTCTTCCCTCCAGAATTTTCTTTCCAAGGTGAGTACTCTTAATTGCAGGTGGATGGAATCCAAGCCCCACAGGCTGTTTGGTCACCAGGCAGTGACTTCACTTTGGGCTGGGCTTCCCTCACTCTCCAGTTCTGCAGAAGACTGAGCAGGCACCATGAAGAGCAAAAGACAAAGCAGAGGGGGTTGGTTTGCTTCATTCTTTAACGTGCACAACCTGAAATTACAGCAGCGTTTGCCAGCAGAGTTGAAATGTTGAAAACTGCCTCTGCTGGTGGGATTCACATTGCCAGAGGGACACTGAGGCTGGAGGGTGGGATTCATCCCTGCCAGGGCAGGCCACCGGGGCAGGACAGAGCCCAAGGCCTCCTGCCCTCCCCGGGTGCTGCAAGGGGAGCTCAGCCCAGGCATCCCCATCTCTGTCATTCCCAGGACAGGGTTTCCACTGAGGGAAACATCCCCTCTTCTCCTCCAGCAGCTCAGGCTCCCCAGCAGGTTCGGCAGCCCTGGCTCCTTTGTTGAGAGGGAGAAGTGCTGAGTTTGGGCTCGGGTCTGTTCCTGCTGGGAGCAGCTGGATCTGCCAAGGAAGGAGCCAAACGCTGCCAAGGAAGGGTTAATGCTCCCCAGACTGGCCTGGCTGAGCCCGGCAGGGCTGCCTCACCCCAGGGCACTTCACTGAGGCTTCGAGGAGCCCAGTGCCCGGCAGGAGCCTGCGCTCCCCAGGGCGCGATTACTGCGCCAGGGGATTTGGTGGGAAGTGGCCAATGAGGGGCCAAGCTGGCTCCAAATCCAGCTTTTTCCAAAGCCCCAGATAAAACAGACTGCCATTAATAAGGCAAGAAAGGTTAGGACGAGCAGCATTACAGCAGATCTGGAGAGGTAAGGTGATAGTTCTGTCTGAGGCTGGTGGAGCATCTGGCCCCAGCTCAGCGTGGGAACCGGGAGCTCGGTGAGGCTGGAATTGGGACATTATTTGGAAGTCTGCAGCAGGAGTTTATTTGCTGATGTTAAGAAATGCCATAGCTGGAGGCTCTGGGTGGTGGAATCAGGAAGCTGAGCACAGATTTTCTGTATCTTTGTAGCTGTGTGCTCATTCCAGGTAATAAACAAGTTTCTTGAGAGACAAGCTCTGAAAAAATGACTGTAACCTGGTGGTGGGTTTAGTTTTAGGTTGTGGGGTTTGAAGTGGGGATTTGTGGTCAGAAACTGTTGTGCAGTTCCCACTTAGAGAGCTGGGTTGTTGCAATTTTCTGATGGCTGCTCTTTCTCGCTGCTCAGCTCCACGCACGGAGATGGAAATAGAGCAAATAATTGAACCAGCTTAGTTAAAAGGAAGAAGATGTAGAAAATAAAGCTTGGTAATGTAAAACTGAACATAAGAAAAAGTAAAAAGCTGGGCTCTTTTACCCTACTCTTGAGATCTATTGCTGTACAAGAAATGGTGACGAGCCTTTTAACCTGTTTGTGACAGCGTAGGCTGGAGCTTCCCTAGACAGGGAAATCTCCTCTGCCAAACACCCCAGCCAGTGTGACACGGCCTCACCTCCAGCCCTGGCAGCCCCTGCTGTGCCTCCCCTCTCCTCCCCTGCCCACTCCCCCTCCTGCTCCAGGAGAATCCGTGGCAGCTGTTGGGAAGTGGAGCCAGTTTGCTTTCTGTGCCGCTTTGGGAATATGATCCAGACCCTGCGTGAGAGAGCGAAAGCAACAGAGAGAAAGAGAAGGGGGGAGTTGGGAAGCTCTGGAGAATAACTTGCTTATTTTAAGTCTGGTGTAGAAAGTTCAGCCTTTGTAGTGAGGTTCAGGGATGAAGCAGAACTGCTACTAAAGGTCCTAGCCTGGGAATCAGAGAATTCCTGGTTGAATGTAAGTAATCCTGGAGTTTGTTGTTCTGTGCAAAATTTCCAGTGCATTGAAATGTCTTTGATTGTCCTCTAGTGAGAGGTGCCTGCGCTGAGGGCGTTGAGAGCTGAAGATGTTTTACGGAGTAACAATTTAATTCTTCTTGGGGTTTATTTTTAATCTACTTGAGCACTTCAGGTAAGGAAGCAAGGTTCTCTGGAAGGCTCCTCTGTTCAGTGTTCTGGCTCCTGATTTCAGCTGGTGACAGGGCACAAAAGACTCCAAAGCACAAGAATATTCTAAAACTGGCAGCAGCCAAAACCATTCATAATTCTACACCTCGGGCTTCTGCCAAGCAGTTAATGGAAACTCAAACTCTTCATTTTTGTTGTCAGGTCAAACAATCCACTTCTGTCAGCTCCTCTTACTCCTAGAGGGACACTCCCAGAAAAATCTAAGGCAAATGGGAGTGCTGTTGGCTGAAGTGGATGTGGGGCAGGTGGGATGCGTGGCAGATGTGGTCAGGAGGGAGGGGGTGGCTCAGAAAGCTGCTCAGCCCTGCTCTGCTGCTGTGTTGCTGCTGTCCTGCCCCATGCTGGGGACACTGGCCCGTGCTGGGGACACTGTCCCATTCTGGGGACACTGCCCCGTGCTGGGGACACTGCCCTGTGCTGGGGACACTGTCCGGTGCTGGGTACACTGTCCCATTCTGGGGACACTGCCCCGTGCTGGGGACACTGGCCCATGCTGGGGACACTGCCCCGTGCTGGGGACACTGGCCCATGCTGGGGACACTGGCCGGTGCTGGGTACACTGTCCCATTCTGGGGACACTGGCTGGTGCTGGGGACACTGGCCGGTGCTGGGGACACTGACCCGCGTGTGCTCTTCCCTCCGCAGCTGTCCATGAAGGAGGTGGGTGACGGGCTGCACCAGCAGATGAACTGCATGATGGGCGCCCTGCAGGAGCTGAAGCTGCTGCAGGTGCAGACGGCGCTGGAGCAGCTGGAGCTGTCGGGGCCGCGGAGCCCCGCGGAGCCGGGGCAGCCCCAGGGACGCTGCCCCCCGGCCCTGCCGTGTCCCGTGCCACGGACAGCGGGTCTGACCCATCCCGCTGCGCTGCCGGAGAGTGACCACCCTGGAGACACCCCCTCCTCCTCGCGGAGCCTCTGCGGGGCCGGTCTGTGTCCCCCGAAAGTCCCTTCCGCCGCGCCCGGCAGAGCGGAGCGTGTCCGGCCCTCCGCGTGCGGCAGCCGCGGCACAGCTGGGGAGTGGCCGCTGTGCCAGGAGTGCCCGGGCTGCGACGATGGCCACGACTGGACGTCGTCCCTGATGTCCCAGAGCAGGAACCGGCAGCCGCTGGTGCTGGGGGACAACATCTTTGCAGACTTGGTGGGGAACTGGCTGGACCTGCCCGAGCTGGATAAGAAGGGGGAGAAGAGTGAGGCGTCCCTGGCCATGAGCAGGTCCCAGGAGCTCTGCAGGAAGTTCTCCCTCACAGCCAACATCTTCAAGAAGTTCCTGAGGAGCGTCCGGCCAGACCGGGACAGGCTGCTCAAGGAGAAGCCCTGCTGGCTTCCTCCTGAGGACAAACAGCCCGAGATCTCCAAGAGGTCCAAAAAGATCAGCAAACTCAAGGGGACATTTTACTTCCCCCTTCACGGGAACCTGCAGAACCACCACAGCAAAGCAGAGAGGTGCCCAAGGGCAGAGAGCCACAGTGAGCACCCCAAAATCAGCCCCAAGAAAGTCCACGAGTCCAGAGACTACAGCCAGGCTGGGTTTGACATCAACACGGCCGTTTGGGTCTGAGCCTGTCCTGTCCCTGCTCTGCCCAACATTTCCACACCCACCATGACCTGGAGGCCACATCCACCTTTTCAGAAGACTCCTGAGCTCTCCACAGGGACGAGAGGAGTCCTGCACAACCTGCTGTGGGCTTCACTTGCCTACACATGGAATTTTCTGGAGAACTACAGCGTCAGGGACTGCCTGAGCAGCGGCTGGGGCAGCCCCATGTGGGGAGACCTTTGGGGACTGATATTTGCAAAAATAATCTGAATCTTTAGCAGCTTTAGGGTGAGTGGTGCCACAGGTGAGCAGCTCCTGGTGCCAGACCCATTCCATCATCTCCAGCTCAATGGCTGCAGCATAAAATCCATGGTGTGCATGTGTGTGTATGAGTGTGCAAATATATATATATATATATATATATATATGTAGTTTTGTTAAAAAAGTCTATTCCTGCTTGCGTGCACTTGAAACTGTGTTATAAACCAGGCATCCCAAGCCTTGTACCTGAAGCACTTGTTATTTAAATGGAAAGAAATTAAGTTTGGATTTATAAGACTTGAACAATTGCTGAGTGGGGGGCAAACTCCCAGCTTTGGAGGGGTTTCCTCTTAAACTGCATCCCTGGTGCCCTCTCAGGAGCTCTCCCTCCCCTGCCAGTTAAACCAGTGGGGCACAAGGCTCCTTGCAGGGAGTTTGTGACCTGGGGGTCTCCATGGGTTTGTCCCTCTCCCCTCACCTTGTCCCTAGGGATCACTCCAGGTACGGAAGTTGCAGAAGTTTATTGTTGGATTTTCACCCAGATGCAAAGTTCAATCCCCCATTTCTTGTTGTGTCCTCTGTTGCTGTTGTGTACAAACCTTGTCTTGACAGAACCAAGTTCTTCAGTGTCTTGACTCTCCAAGAGTTTACAATAAAGTGGAATCAGTCTCGTCTCTGCTGTGGGACACCCTCGGTCTCTGCTCTCACTCCAGGGTTTTCCCTGGCTGTTCCCAGCTGGGACTGGGGAGTTTGGGGAGCAGCCAGGAGAGTTTCCATTCAAGGAGAGGTTGTAAATCACGGCAGAGCTCCCTGCCAAGGTGCCAGCCCTGCTCCAGAGGCACAGCCCCTGCAGCCCCTGCACACGCCGAGAGCCTCCAGGGCTCCTTCAGCTTCCTCGCCCATCCTGCCTCCCCCTGCACCGGCAGAGGGACAAAGGTTTGGGGGAGAAACTGCTGCCAGGGGAAGAGCTCAGAGCCACACAGTCCCCATCTCAAGGAGGGGGGACAGGGCCAGGGGGTCCTGCCACAGCCCACGGGGAGCACAGAGCCTGGGGATGGCCTTGCAGCCCCTGTGGCCCTCAGGCAGGAGCCTCAGCAGGTGCTCTGTGAGTGCAGCAGGGTTGAGTTCCAAAACCTGTTCCACTCACTCCGAGTTCAGGAAGGGTTTATGTGCGAGCAGGGGGATTACTCTTTTTAAACATGCAGCTCTATTCCTGTTGTAACTTCCCGAGGCAGAGAGGCCAGTGGGGCAGAGGCATGGAGGGAGAATTCTTTTTCTCCTTTGTAAATTAAATATAGGCACAAGGCAGGCCCAGTTTGTGCCCATACAAGGAGAGGAGCGGGGCAGCTCCGGAGAGCTGTGCTCAGCACTTCTGCAGGAACCTGAGCAAGCTTTTGTCTTTCCTCCTCATGGGCTTCAGGGCTGGTGGTTCCCCCTTTCTAATTTCCCTGAGTGCTGAAAGGCTGCTTGTAAAGCATTTTGTTTTCCCCCTCTTTTATCAGTAGTTCATCCTGTTTGTTACCTCCCTGCTCCTTTGCAGAGGGTCAGCAAAGAGAAGATTTCCAGAGGGAGGAACAGCTTTTCCTGCACCAGCCTCAGGCCCCAGAGTGTGGCACAAGCTGGGGGTTCCAGCCCAGAGCCCTGGGGCACCCGAAAGGCAGGAGCACATCGCAGCCACCGAGGGCTGGGTCCCAGGGGAGAGGAGCACCGTGCTGGATGGGCATTTGCTCAGGAGAGCTGAGCACTCCCACCTGGGCCTTTGTGAACTCATCCCTGGCACTGCCCTCAGGTGCGAAGGGCAGTGGCCAGGCCAGGCCAGGCACGGCCATGGCCACGGTGGTGACATTTGGGATGGGAGATGAGGGAACAGTCCTGCAAGGCCTTGTGTTATGCAGGAAACAGGGTGAGTGTGTGCAGGCCAGGGGAATCTGCAGCCCAGAGCGCTCTCGGGGCACCCTCTGTGGGAAAAGCAGTCCCAAGGATGCCCCCATTTCCTCCCAGCAGGGCCAGCCCAGCCCAGCCCAGCCCAGCCCCACCCGGGCAGCTCCCCTGTCCCTGCCGGGTGCCGAGCCCAGCCAGAGCTGCTCCCCCATGGCTGGGCCCCACCACGGGAGGTTTCTCGGGAGGAGCAGCACTTGTGGCCCCACGTGTGCCTCCAGCTGCCCCGGGGGCTGTGCCAGGAGCTGCTCACGGCAGCTGCTCTGCCCTGGCCTGTCCCTGCTCCAGGCACAGCCATTGTTCCTGCTCCCCCAGCTCTTGGCCCCAGCTGCCTCCCACGGGTTCCCTTCCCACCCGAAATGCTCCTGCTGCGGCCAGCGCTGCCCAGGCCACCTCCCTGGGAGAGGGACAGAGCTGCTGGCACCCCCTCGGCTGCTCCTCCCCTCAGCTCCAGGGACAAAGGAGGGACACCTGAGGACACACGGGGTGGGGGCTCCTTCACTTGTCCCTTTTCCAAAAGATCCGTTCCCCACCAGGGTGCTTTGCATGGACAGCTGACCAAATGCCCAGCGTGGTTTCAAATGTATTGCTGTTCTCTCTGCCTGTTAAGGGTGTCTTCAAAGGATGTTTTGTATTAAAATAGGATTTTCCAGAGTGTTTGCAGTGACAAATCCAGTGTGGTTGAAGCTTCAAACACTTGGAAACAGTGAGAAAATGTAGCTATGTCTCAAAGTTCTTAAGAGAAAAAATATTTCATAAATATTCTTTATAGACATTCAAATAATAAAGAATATCACCCAAGCCAGACATCCTCCCTAATTTAGTCTCCAGAGCAGGATCTGCTAATAGATCAGAGTTGGATTTGTGAATTACCATTTCACTTCTCCAGGGACTTTTCCTGAAATTATAATGGCTTTTGCTCCTCTTTTTTTTTCTCATGAAACTGCCATGAAATTGTTCTCCATTATTAAGTATGAAACCCACCTAATTAGCACAATGACAGTGTCTAACGAGGCCCTGGCTGTGCTCTGCATGGCTGAGAGGAGTGGCTAATCCCAAACAGGGGACAATAATTACAGGAGCAGTTCCCCATGAACTCTCCAGGAAGGCAGCAATGGCAAAGGCACTCTGGGCATTCAGATTTATTGGAAATCTCTGTTCAGTCTCACCCAAGGGCTGGATGAGCAGCACATTCCAGGGCTTGCAAAGCCCAGGCACCCAGCACTGCAGCTGCACATCCCTGCGATGGATCAGTGCTGGGTCTGGCCCATATGGCTTAATGGAAAGAGAGGATTTAGCTCTTAACATTAATCGAGTGCTTTTCCAGGAGCTGCTCCTGCTCAGCCTCCCTGGGCTTTCCCTTCCCGGTGCCCACACCCTGCTCTCCTGGCCAGATGGCCTCCAGAAGGCTCCCAAATGTGCCTGTAATTAAAAGGCCTTGATTTTCAAAACCATTTCACAGCTTATTCTTCTGACAATGAGATGGGGCTTCTTAGGCTACTGTGGGGCAAGAGGAAAGGAAAACACGGCTGGCTGCCCTGGCAGTGTTTCCCTTTGCCTCTGACATGGGTTCTCTTTACTGTTTGTGGAGTGCCAGGACATGGGGCAGTGCCTTTAAACTGCCAGAGGGCAGGGTTAGATGGAATATTGGGGGGGAATTCCTCCCTGTGAGGGTGGAGGGGCCCTGGGACAGGGTGCCCAGAGAAGCTGTGGCTGCCCCTGGATCCCTGGAAGTGCCCAAGGCCAGGCTGGAGCAGCCTGGGACTGTGGGAGGTGTCCCTGCCCAGGGACAGGGGTGGGAATTGGGCGATGTTTAAGGTGCCTTCCCACCCACCCCATTCCAGGGTTCTGTGATTTACCCACTGAAACTGGGGCTCCCTGTGCTCTGCAAACCTCCCCAGCTGCTGAAGCCTCCCAGTGCTCGTGGTCAGCTCCAGCCATGAACCAACCCTGCAGGTGTGCCCAGCTGAGCTAGAAAGGCTTTCTGACCGAGCAAACAACTCCCCTGAATTCCCCTTGTCCTGAGTCCAGCAGGAAAGGAACCAACTGCCACGTCCTGGCTGAACTTGGATCCATGTGAGTCAAAGTCCAGCACTGGTTTGTTCCCTCCAGCACATTCCCCATCACCTTCATCATAATATTCCTCATCATCATCATCAGAATCCCTTCTTCAAGCAGCGTTTCCACAGCACGGCCCGCACGTCTCTGCAGGCTGGGGTTTATTTCTCTTCCCTTTTGTTCAAGTTCATTTGTATCCACGTGGCATTTCTAATCAAGGACTCGCACCCTTCCAGCTGGCAGGCAATCTCCTGTGCTGCTGTTGGAGCAGAAATGAAAATGAGTTTACTGCAACAATTTGCCTGGGTGAGGCTGAGCTGTGGCAGCTTTGGGCACCCCCAGCACCCCCTGGTTTGCCCTGCCCAGCCAGACTGGGCTGATCTCCACAGCCTCCTCCTGGCCTGGCTGCAGCTGCAGGGCTCATTCCTGGCCAGGACCAGCGACTCCTCATCTGTGGTTCTTTGGGAGTGTTTCCTGCAATAATGGAACCGAGCAAAGCCCCTGAGCTGGCTCAGATTTCCTGGCTTTTGCTGGACAGGAAAGCAAAGCGGGAAAAAATCAATATCCCAGAAAGAAGAACCGCCGGCTTCTGTGTCAGTCCTCACCTTGGGCGGGCTGGAGGTTAATTCAGAGAGCACTTTCCCCAGGCTGGAAATGCACCCTGAAATCCCAGGGGGCTGGAAGGACATGAGCCCTGGGACTGGAGGGGAGGCTGCAGGGTCCAGTTCTGCCCCAGCACCCAAACCCACCCGGGGAGGAGGCTGGATGTGGCCTCAGCCCTGGGGAAGCAGAGGGACAGCGGCCTCGGCTGCCACCTCCCCTGGGGTCCCGGGCAGGCAGGGGAGCAGCCCCGTGCCCTGGCACAGAGGTGGCACAGCAGTGGTGTGAGAAGTTTGCTTGGTTAATAAAGTGTTTAGAAGCTGTTGATCGTTGAGAGGGATAAATGATCCTGTTAATTAATCTTTACTGTTAATTGATGTTGTTAATTGTTATTCGGGTCTGTTAATTAGTTCCTACTGTTAATTGTTACTCAGTGTTAGCCGTCACCCAGCTGAGAACCACCCCGGGCTGTGCGCGGCCCGCGCCGCCCGTCCCTGAGGCAGCCTCGCCTCACGTTCCAGAACGTTCCCGGCCTGAGGCCGCCAGCCGGGCCCTCGCAGCGAGCCAATCAGAACAGCGGCCCTGCAGAGCCACCAATGGAGAGCGGACGGCTCTCGATCCCAAATCGGACCAATAGGAGGCCGGATCCAAAACCCACCAATCAGACGAGGCGGCCGAACCCTATAAAAGGCGGCGTTCGGGGTCAGCCGTGGCTTCTGCCGGCGGTGGGCAGCGGGGCGCGTGCGGCGTGTCGCGGTCACCCGGCGCTCCAGCCAGCGGTGGCCCGGCGCCGCACCGACATCACCCTCGGCAGCGCCCGGCTGCGGCTGGGAAACGAGCCGCGAACAGCGGCACGCGAGCCATCCCCGAGACACCCCCATTGCTAGGCCTCAATAAAATCGTTTAGCTGAAATCACTGGTTCCGTTTTTATCAGGTGGCACAGAGCTGGCTTTGCCCCCGGGGCTCCCACGGCCCCGGAACGCACGGCCACCTCCCCTCCTCGTCACCAGCCCACGCCAGCAATCCAGGCTGGAGCTGCCAAGAGGCTCTGCCGCGTTCCCCCTGTCGGGCCGGAGCTGGGATGTGACATTTCGGACCCGCAGATAAGGAACGTGACGCCGTGTCAGCTTTAATTAGTCCCTGTGCTGTGCCCGTGACAGCCGCTGTGGAGGCAGAGCCTGGCAGGCCGGGCAGGGACAGGGGACTGTTACCTCCAAGGGCTCCAAGAGCCGTGGGGGGCAGCGAGAGAGACTCTGGGGCGGAGAAAAGCTGTTGCCTGATAAGGAATTGCTTTATTCTTAAATGTGTGTGCTAACAGCAGCCTCCTTTGCCTGCTTGGGATAACTGAAGGATCACTCCGGGCCCCCACGTTGCATTTTCTGTACTCTTTCGTCTGTGACAGGCTTCTGGGGCTGGAAAATCCCTCAGGGGGCTGGCTGGGTGTTTGCAGAGAGCAGGAACATTGCAGAGCATTGTAAACCCTGGCCCAGACCGCGGGCGCTGCAGCACCAGCCCCCGCAAAGGGCAGCACGGGATGGGGTCCCAGTTCAAGGAGGCGCCGGGGCAGGCAGGGGGAACGTGGCAAGGAACGAACCCTCGGAGCACATCCGTGTGTCCAGACAGCACAGATGGCCGGGGCAGCCAGACAAGTGTCCTGGGGACCCGCGGGACCTGCTCTCTCCCTGTGCCGTGAGAAGCCAAGAGCAGCGCTCGGGTTCCTGGAGCCACCGCAGAGCCCGGAGCGTTCCCTTCCGCGGCATCACGGCTCAGTCTGGGGGTGCTGCTCCCGCTCAGCCCATCCTGGTATCGCTCCGCGGCAGCTCCCCCGAGATACCTGCTCAGAGCTTCCCCCTCCTCCTGCTCTCTCTGTTCCAGACCAATTACCGGGAGCTCGCACCCAAAGGCAGCCAGCCAGGCGTTTATGCTGCAGCTGCCTGATCTGCATGTGCTCATGCTAATGGTGTGGAAACGATTCATGGCCGGCTTTGTGCTGAGTTTCCTGCGCCCTGAATTGAGCTCTGCTTGGAAAAAAAGGAGAGAACGGGTCCTCTGGATTTGAAATAATTCAAGAGGGGAACTTTGAGTGTGCTGCTTACTTGATTGTCAGACGTGTCGCTGATGTAACGCTGTCAGCAGGATGGTCGGAGCTTTGCACAGAACATGCGCCTTAAAGAGGCAAATACTATATGTATTCCTAAGAGGAATTCTTATTTATTCCTAAGAGGAATGGGAGAAACATTCTATTTGCAGCTACAGAGTATTGGGAAATTCTCTGGAGATAAGCTGCCTTGCCAGGAAAGTCCAGCAAAGTCCTCCTTCCGCAGAGGTTTTATGGCAGCTCTAAATCACTCGGAGATGGACGGGATAAGACACCCTGCAACAGCCAAACCTGCGGTTTCCTCCCAGCACCCTGCAGGCAATTCCTGCTCCTCTTCCTCAGCTCGGGAGCAGGGGTGGGTGCAGCCCTTCCCGCGGCGTGTCGGGGCACGGCAGGGGGACAGAGTGGCACCGGTGGCTCCGGGGGTCACAGCGTGGCACCGGTGGCTCCGGGGGGACAGAGTGGCACCGGTGGCTCCAGCACGGCAGCGGAGCCGCCCCAGGCGGGCAGGAGTGCCGGGCTCCCTCAGGGCGTTCTCTGTGTGCTCAAACCTCCCTGGCACAGCCTGTCACCCCTGCAGGGCCTGTCCCGAGCAGGATTCCCGGTGTCCCGACCCCAGGGGATTGTTCCCGGCAGGGGTTCAGGCCCTTGGCCATCGTAGGATCCATGGGACAAGGGTAATTCCATGTGACACGTCTTTGCCACCTTGGAGAATCAGAACGTTCAGCAGATGCAGAGTCCCCCACCTCTCTGGGAATAATAACAGCACGTTAAGGACCTTGCAGCGTTTCCTTTGGGATACAGCAAAGTCCTGAACACGATACTATAAATTAATTATTTAGATTCCATCCCTGCAACGAGAGCCATCCGGCCGGACGCCTTCACCCTTTCCAGAGCCCCCAGGAGCTCTCAGCACTCCGTGCCGAAGGAGAGAGCTCTCCACGTGTATCTAAACGGGCTGAGGCTCCTCCTGCCCTGCAAGAAGCAGAGATAGAACCAAAATGCCTCTCAGCACTTGGGTTCCTCAGCCACTGAGTTTTCTCTGGCATTCAGGCAGCCCCTGAACCCTCTGTGCCGTAGGAAAGGCGCACATTTATTTGTCCGTGGGGACCTGGACTGAGCAATGGAAAACCGCCCCGGCTGGGACTGTGCCCCGGGCGGGACCTGCGGGCCCGGCTCAGACAATTCATTGTGCTCCGCAGATAATTCCCATTTCCACTGCGTGTGTGCGGCCTCCCTGCACAGCTCAGGTGCGGGCGGGACGGGTTTTGCTCTGCCGCTTCTCGGATTAACCCGGATTTAAAGGCAGCTCTGGATTCTCAGCGTTTCAGGTGTTTGTAGCCTTCAGGTCTGGGGCATTTCCAGTGTCCCCCACATAACCCGAGGATGGGGACTCTGGGGAAAGACAACCTGCCCTGGCAGAAGCTCTGAAGGAAGCAGCTAGAGGCGTTTTCCTGGTAAAACCTCAGCGACCCAGGGGAGCCCCGCCTGCCCTTCCCAGGGAAGAGACAAGAGGGAAAGAGTTAAAAGCTGTCTCCAGGCAGGAGAACAAAACCACCATTGCACTCATCTCGCTCGCTGTGCTCATCTAATTACGTTATTTAACAGGATACCCTCTCATTGATTTTAATTACTCACATAATTTGGGAAGTAATTCACAGTACATCCCTGCAGGGTGCATGAGCCCGAGCCGGGAACAATGTGCTCGAGTCTTCGCATGAAAGGAGGGGAGGGGAGGACGAGCCCCAGCCCCGCAGGGGGGACCTGGGGATCTGTCCCTTGGGGGAGGCTCCTCCGGCATCGGGAGCCGGGATGCCCCGCGATTGAACATTGTCACCCGTGGGGTGGCCGCAGGTCTGTCCCGGCCGGCACAGCCCCGAGTCGGGCGCATTTTGGGGATCCCTGGGTGGGGAGCAGCGGTGCCCGGCCCCAGCTGCCGCCTGGAGGGATCCCAGCAGCTCCTGCTGTCCCTCCATCCCCGTGCGGAGCAGCTGCGGATTAGCTGTCCCTTGGAGATCGGCGGGGTCCTGCCGGGGACGATTCGCTCCCGTGGCACTGATGGGGGGATGCTCATCCCTCCAGAGCCCCCGGCGCCTCCCTCAGCCGAAGATCCCGGAGCGAGGAGCCGCTCCTGATCCCCCAGGACCCTTAATCAAACAGTCCCCGCCACTGGTGGCTCTTAAAAATGCTTTTTAGCCACAGTCCTGCAATTTTAACGTTCTTTTTTAGGCCCAGTTGCACACGGTTTAGCAAAATTGCACCCCCGGCACGCACTTGTTTGGTTTCTCCGCTGTCTTTTGTAAGTTCCCTGCTTAATTAGGATGCAAACAATCCCAGAGGAATGTTTAATTAATATTACAAAGCAACAATGGGATGATTAAGCAAGTCTGGGCAGCTGCTATTTATACACAGGACATGTGGCACTTGTTGGGGGCGAGCGTGTCGAGGAAAAATCATTCCACGGATCTCTCCGTGCAATTTTATTGCTTGTTCTAATTGTGTGGTTCAGGCCTTTTCTCCTCTTCGTGTTCACTCAGGCAGAGCCAGGGGAGCAGAGATTTAACTGGGTCTCTTGTTCAGCTTAATTGCAGTGAAAGCTTTCAGCGGAGGAGCCTCCTGCCAGCCCTGCCCCAGCCACGAGGGCTCCACAAACAGCCCGCGGAGGCTTCGGGCAGTGAATGCCCTAAAACTGGGCCAGGAACAGCCTCTGGGAGCAGAAGAACATCCCAGAGGATGGGGAGAGGCTGGGAGAGCTGGGGGGCTTTGCCAGGAGCAGCAGAACCTGCTGGAGATGGGGTGTCCAGGGATCACCTCCCACCCCTCAGCATCCACAGGGACCCTCCAGACCACCTCGTTCCACCCCCTGCCGTGGGCTGAAATGTGCTCCTCAAACGGCTCAGGGATGCTCTCAGCCCTCAGGGCCTTCCTGGGCATTTCCCATTTGGAAATGTTTTCTCCATAACTTCTCAGAAGCCTGTGCACAACCTGAAGTAATTGTATTTGCCTTGGGTTGAACTCTTTTGGCACTTTCTAAAAATAAACACTCGATTTCTCCTTCCCGTGGAGCTGCCTCTGCTGGGAGCAGAACCAAACAAAACTGGTAAAAAATTAAAGTGGGAAATCCAACAGAAGGGAAGCGAGATGGCAACAGCACAGCCCCGAACGTACAACTCACATCAGACAAATAAATTCATGTCTCGCAGGGGCTGGTCCTGGGCCCCAGCTCCACACGCTGGGAGTTGTCCCTCCCTCACTGCTCCTGCCCTGGCAGCTCCAGCCCTGGCACAGATGAGGCAGAATCCCAACCCCGAGGCTGCTCCAGGGCAGCAGGAGCGCAGCCCTGAGCCAAGCACCCACAGCAGCAGGACTTGGGGAGCTCTGCACCCCAGCACAGCCCCCAGAGAACTCCTTCCCTGGCCTTTCTCCCCAAAAATCTGCTCTGGCAGCTTGAGGGGCTCTGTCCCACCATGGGCAGCAGGGGAGACACCCAGGAGCCTTTTCCCTCCTGCCCAAGAGCAGCTTTTGCTCTGACTCATCCTGACGTGTCTCATTCACCACCTCACACTTATTCAATTATTACTTCAGCCCTGGCCCCTCTCAGGGAAGCTTATCTCACACCGAATCCTTCTCAGTCAAGCCCTAACCGCTGATTGTTTCAGAAGGAAAGGGCCAAGAGCTGCCTCTTGGCTGCTGATCAGCCTCAGCTTTGTGCGCTGCATAGAGGGAACACCCTGAGCTCGGCAGGGCAGCACACCCAGGTCCTGTTCCTGCCCAGGCTGGTGGGGAACGTGCCCCCAGCTGTGACAGTCGCTTCTACCCCAGCAGAATCACAGCCTGGCCCGGGGGCACAGAGCCCAGGCCCTGCAGCTTCCTCGGGCCCTGCTCCTGAGAGCTGGATCCAGCCAGCTCCCACTGCAACCCCTGGCAGAGGGTTTTGAGAGTTGTTCGAGGACTCCTTTGGCTTGAATCCATCTCCTGGGCATGCTCAGCACTTCTGAAACCTTGGGAGAGGGGCAGGTGGATCTTTCCTTGTTCCCACTGAAATCCCTGTACCTTTTCAACAAGAGTTCAGAACACAATTGCCTCCTGTTTGCCACTGAGGTTTCTTGCCAAATTTCGGTGCTTCTGCCCTGGACAATATCGAAAGTGAGCTGACCAAGGTGCACAGGACAGGGCAGAAACCCTCAGGTGTGGAAGTGTTGCTTCATCACAGAATCACTGAGGCTGGAAAAGCTCTCTGAGACCAAGTCCAGCATCCCCCAGCACTGCCAAGGCCACCTCTGCCCCACGTCCCCAAGTGCCACATGCACAGGGCTTTGGAACAGTCCTGGGGGTGTTGCAGAAGTTGCTCCCTTCCCTCTGTGTTTGGGGAAGCTCTGATGGTGCAGCTGGAGCTGCTGCTCTGCCCACGTCCAGCCCTGCCCTTTGCTCTGCTGTGCCTTCCCTGTTCCTGCAGATGAATCTGGGACTGGAGCCGGGGCTGGCCGCTGTCAGGTCTCCGTCATTTCAAACATCATTTATCATAAAGGATTATCCTGCAGGGGCTCCTGTGCAGTTGTATTTAATAACATAAACTGCTTCAAATCAAATGATTTCTCCCATGAATTTAAGCCAAAGTGACACAGCAGCTTGACACTTCTTATTCCCAAAGCTAAATGAAAAATGGGTGTAGGATGCTGGATGTCTGCAGCCCTCAAAATGTCACAGGCACGTTATAACCAGGGGCAGGGACAGCCCAGGTGCAAGGGCTGGTCAGTCTATCCGAGGATTTGTAACAGCCTGGAAGGAAAGGGCAGCAGAGCTGCAACACTGCTCCCTTTCACTCAGTTCCCCCATCACTCACCGACATGGGTCGCACGAAACTGGATTTCTATGTAAAACACCTGCAGGGGAAAAGGCAGGATTAGGGATAACTTCGGCTGGAGGCTCCTGCTCTCCTTGGGGCCGCTCTGGAGGAGACCCAGGGGCTGCTTGGGTTTCTTGGCTGGAAACCAGCGCTCCATGGAAATCGATCCCGGGAGCCTCCGGCAGCATCCCCGAGCCGGGGCGGTGCCGATCGGCACAGAGGGCTCGTCACCCCCTGCCAGAGGCTCCATAAAGCGCCAGTGACCGCAGCCCTGCGGCCGCTCCCGGCCCATGAATCTGTCCTTTGTTGGGTGTTTTGGGCGGCGGCAGCGGCAGCAGCTGGGCCGGGCTGGCCCCGTGTGGGCGCTCGGAGCATCCCGTCCTCCCTCCCCGGCACAACGCGCTCCTTGTGCCCGCGGAGCTGCCCCCCGTGCCAGCGCCGATCTGCGGCTGGAACTGCGCTGCCTCCCGAGGAAAATGCCAGGGATGTTTAACCTCGGCGTGTGCCAGGGCCCGTGCTGGGGGAAACGGGCTCATCTGAGCGACCCCTGAGTCCCCAAGGCCCGCGGGGCAGCCGGGGTCGAGCCCGGAGCTGGCAGGGCCGAGCCAGGACGGGCATCTCCGACTCCAGCGCGGGGCTGCACTTCCAGCTCTGCTCCCCACTTGTCCAAAATCTCTGGCAAATGATTTCAACTTCCTCTGGTGCTGCTCCCTCTGAAGAGCATCCGCTGGAGATGAGGGGCACAGGATCCAGGATAACGTGAATAATGGGATGTCCCTCGCCACGGGAGGAACGAGCAGAGCTGACCTGTGTGCAGCTTCCTGCCAAGGGAGGAGAAAAGGCTGGGCTCAGTCCCGGGACAATACAAACAGTGTTTCCCCATTTCCCTGGAATTAGGAAGTAACTGAGCTGGAGAGCTCAGCCCCAGGCGGGGGCAAAGCTGTGCCAGGGCTGCTGGGAGGCTGCAGCACTGGCTGATTAGCCCTGCCTGGGGGCTACTGAGCCCAGAGCTCCCCACTCCTGCTGCCCTCCCTCCTCCTGTGCAGGGTTTGTCTCCAAATTTGGGGAGTTTCCTTCCAGGAGGAAAGACAGAGCTGTGGCTGAAAGCCAGAGCACTGACCAGCTGCTGCAGGGAAAGCAGTGCCAGATCCCAGCCCCAGCCAGGAGGGTGGGAAGGATGTTCAGCCCCAGCCAGGATGGCTGGCACATGCCAGTTATTCACCAAGTGGCACCTGGGCCTCTGGAAAATCCAGTTTCATTCCTCAGTGCCTGGTCCTGGCAAAATAAAGAAAACATTCATTAGTTTCAGTGATTTTGCAAAGGTTAATGGTGAATTTAACACGAATTTTCAAAAGGCCTCCCACATCAGGCACTGCAATGGCAGGAATGCAGCTCAGAGCCAGCAGAGCAAACCTGGATTTGAGCAACCTGGGAAGGTGTCCCTGTCACTTGTTTGGGTCAACATCACAACCTGCAATTAAAACTCCCCAGTGAGGTGGGACATGTGGGATCACCTGATCCAACCCACACTGGAGGGGAAAACATGACTTAAAATAACCTTTAGAACACACTGAAAATAGACAGATAAATACAGGCTGGAAGCGTGAGAGCAGCACGTTTGCAGAGATGCCAGGAATCTCTTTGGTGGAATTTGTGCACAGCTCACTGAGGAGCTGGGTGGCTCCAGGGGCTTCAGGGAAACTTTAAATGTGCCCCTCTGCTCACAGCAAAACGTTACTTTGGGTTCTGGTCAAAAGCACAAGCCTGGGACTTCCGGGAGGTTTTTCTTTTCCCCTTTCTTTAGGACATTCTGCAGTGAAGTCTTTTTTACCCCAGTGAGACATTAACCACCAAGTGCTTCAGGACATTTCTGTCTGACACGGAACCGCGCACCGGCTCGAGCGTGTCCCAGGGCAGAACCGGACCTATTGTGCTGAAATCCATTAGAGAAGAACTTTTTTTTTCTATCCAGCGAGCAAACGAGCGCATTGTGGGAGGCAGAAGGGAAAGGAGAGGGGTGGGAGCCGGGGTTTGCGCTGCAAATATCCCGAATTAGGGCGATGTCGGCGGGAGCCGCTCCCACACTCCCATCTAGCGGCAAGCTCGGCTCGGGAGCGCTCCCCGCCCGCTCCGCCCTCCCTCATCCTCATTTATTCACACCCAGTCAGCGCTCCTCCCTTCCTCATCCTCATTTATTCACACCCAGTCAGCGCTCCGCCCTCCCTCATCCTCATTTATTCACACCCCAGTCACCGCTCCGCCCTCCCTTATCCTCATTCACCGCTCGCTCTGCGCCACAGTTTATACAAGAGACGTCTAGCGACCACCACGTTCATTGAAATCACTTTATTACTAAAATAGTTTTACATTTAGTAAAGATACCCAACCTGCAAATACCGTGCTTCTGCTCCTCCTGGAAAAGGAGGGGCAGAGGTGGCTCCAAGACAACCAGCTCAAGTAACTACACTTGTCCCAGTGCTTGTCAGTCAGCAGATGTTGTCGCATTATCCAGATGTTTTCATCCCGTCTTGTTTGGGCTGCATTTGGAAACTGGGATCTCTATAATTCAACAGCTGCATCAGGAACACAGTTTTAAAAAAACTTATTTACGCAACCTTCTCCCCCTGGTTTCCATGAACTCCACAGCAGGTCCAGGAATATGTCACACTTTAATTTCCCATTTTAACCAGCAGGACAGGGCCTGTGCCGAGTCTTCTCCACCGTGAAGATTCATTTGTCACTCACTCAGAAGGGAGGCAGCAGCAAGGCCCCAGCCCAGGGGGCTCTGAGCACACACGGGGGTCTCTGCAGATCCCGCTCTCTGAAACTTTGTGAAACCAACAGGCATTAAAAAAACACAAGGAACAAACCCAAAATGAAACAAAAAACCCCTTCAGCTCATCAGGGACCACCAGCCAAAACCAGGTTTGAAACTGAGGATCATCCTCCAAGTCAGACCTTGGAATGAAACCAAACCTGTGCATGTCAGAGGCGCGGGACAGAGGAAACACCTGCAGCAACACAATCTTTAAACCAAGAGAAAACACAAGAGTTGCCTGCTGTCCTCTGGGAGGGGACATTAAATACAGCACGAGATGCTGCCTCAGCAGAAGGGGGTGGGGGGCACCTCAACAAAAGCCCTGGTCCACCGGGATGGGAGAGGAGCTCACAAAACACGGAGCAAACCCAAAGGCTGGAAACGGAAACAAAAACACAGAAACAAAAATGAAAATGTACTAAAATTTAATCATTCATAAAAGCTGTAATTTAATCTGTGACAGTAAAACACAAGAAGCAATATTAGAGTTGGTTTAGTATATTATATATTTTTGCTTTTAAAGCCATAGAAATCAGTTATCCCAGTTTTTTCCTATAAAAGACCCATTTTTCCAAAGCATTATGCACAAACATTTTTAATTAGAATACAATGGCAGAATGAAAATAATGATATTCCATAACTTTTAAATATAAAATGAAGTCAATGACTCAAAAAGTTATTTGTTGCAGTGAGTTCAAAGGGAAATTTTGGATAACATATATCTATAGTTATAGATATAAAATATAACAGTGGAACATTTTTAGTGCTTGATGGGGAGAAATTATGATAAAATGGTCAATATGAATTTTAATTATAGTAGCAATCTCTAACATTTGAAATGCATCCATGCTCCTTGGGATAATCATATGCTAGAGTCAATTATATTTATTTTCACATCTGTTAATTGCTATTGCAAAGGAGGAGGAATATTGGCTTAAATTTCCAAGAGATATACACAGAGCAACTGCTTTTTCCGGGGACTGTGTGCAAACCATTTTTAAGATCAAAATTCTTCCTGCAGTATATAAAAAACAGGAGAAGCTTCTTCCGATATGTTACTCATTTCCATAAGGTTTTGAAGTTGGGAATGCTGGCACTTTCCATTTAGGCAACAGTTCTTCATTCCTGCAATCTGCAGAAAGTAAAACAAAATAAAGGATGATGGAGGGACATTTCTCACTCTGCTGCTGAAAGCAATGACATTGAGGGCCTGAAATCCAACCACAGGCAGCAAAGGGCTCATTTTTCCCAGAATCCAGGTTGGTTTCTAGGTACAGAACGCAGGAGACTGTGGAAAGTGTAACTCTCCAAGATGCTGTTTTATCACAGGCACAAAGCAGTGCCAGACAACTGCCACCCTCCTGCACTGCCCGATACTGCCAGGGCCCCAAGGGCACCCCGGGGACAGGCACCCATCCTGTGTATTCTGAGATGCTCTCAAAGCCTGATGAGCCAGAGACCTCCTGAGCCTTGATCCTGCTGTGGCCAGCGGGCCTGGAGTCAGAGGGGATTTGGGGAGAGGGGGCAGGTGGGAGGAGATGGGCTCCAAGGTCCCTGCCAACCCCAATCCCACGGTTCTGCGGTTCCAGTGACCGAACACAGGAACTCCTTCAGCACTTCCCAGGAGGGAGAGCGCACAGACTGCTTCCTCCCGGGCTGGGGAAGCCCAATTCCATCCTGGCTGAGCAGGAGGGATCACCTGAGCAATAGGAAAAGCCACTTAAGGCTCTTCAGTTTCCCTTCCTAAAGCCATCATTTCCCCAGAGCCCTGAGCTGCCTTTTTCTGGCACCCAAGGCTGGGGCTGAGAGCCTCATCCATCAGGGCAGCCCATGAACAGCCCCTGAGCTGCAGAGCCCCCCTGGTGCTCCTCAGCCACGCCTGGGCTGCCTCAGGGCATGGGCAGCAGGGACTTCAGGCCTGGCAGAGTCCCCTGTTCCCAGGAATTCACCCCTGGAAGCCTCCTGGGAGCAGGAGTTTGTCTCAGGGCTGCAGCACAGGGGCAGCTGAGCTGCTCTGCTGGATCAGGACAGGGCAGAGCAGAGGCTCTGGTGGCTCCCAGGAACCCTCACGGTGGCAGCCTACAGTGACAAAGGCAGGTGGCAGAGCTGGGCCATCACCCAGTGCCCTTCTCTGCCTCCAAACGGGGACATTTCTGTCCCCAGCCTGCAGCCACAGAGCTGCTGTTTCCTTCCAGGAGCACGGCAGAACAGCTGTGAGCACACCGAGTTCCCTGCCAAGATACACAGGAAGATTATTTATAGCTGTGTCCAGCCTTGGCGTGGTTTTTTGGTTGCATTTGTTTTTGGGTTTTTAATGTTTGTTTTGGTTTGGGTTTTTGGTTTTTTTTCTTTTTTGGTGGGCAGAGCTTTTTATTTCTGTGCCATTGGAATCCACGTCCCACCCAAAGCAATCTGTAATTGCCCCCAAAGCTCTCAGCAAGGAGACAGCAGCGGCAGCAGTAACACCAACATTTATCAGAGGGTAAAAAAGAAGCACAAGTGAGCCCTGGTGGCTCCGAGCTCGGTGCCACAGGCCAGAGGGAGAACCCAGAGCAGTCTAAAGGAAGTTCCTGCTCAGCCACACTCCAGGAAGAGCAGCAGAGGGAAGGGGGCTCTGTTGGGAGCAGCTCCTGCTCTGCTCACCTGCCCCAGGTGGGGTTCAGACACCTCTTACCTGGCTCAGAGCTGCTGCATGATGGGAGTCTAAAGCAGCAGACAGGATTTCTTTTTAGGCTTCTTCTTTTCCACTGGTGTTTTTCTATTTATCTGTCTGACCAGGTCATAAAAGATCTGCAAAAGAAAAACACAAACTGAAAAATCCAAGTGATAAAACACAAGCTGTCAAACCTGAGGCAGGCCGGGGAGCTGACAACTCCTTCCTGGTGGCTGCAGTTGCATAAATCAAATTAAACTGCTTGAATTTATTAAATGTTTCTCAAGCAGCTGCCTATGGAAGAAGAAACGCAGAGCTCCCATCAGTGTGCAGAATGTAAGGAGCTGGAAACTCAGTTTATCACCAGCGAAGCCTTCAGAAGAGCACGGCAGTGAAATGGCAACAATTCCCTTGCTTTGGAAAAGTGGGAGGAAACTGGGGAATAACGCAAGGGGTGTTTTTGAGACAGGCACAATGCCCTCAAGGATCACCTTGTCAGTGGTGCCCCGGGCTGGGGGTGTCTGCAGAGCCTGCCCCAGGGACAGGACAGGCAGCCCTGTCCCCGGGCTGTCCCTCCCAAAATCTGCCCTGAACTCTGACATTTCCACCAGGGGACCATTACAGGGCCCTCTTTCAGCTGCAGAGCTTTTGTGACGCTGCTGCTCTGAGTTGTTTTCCCAGCAAGACTCAACCCATTTATAGGAAAATGAGCTTTGCAAAAATGCTTGGAGCTGGGTCACAGCATTGAGGAGAAATATTTCAACCTTCAGAGGGCTCCACCCTTGTCCTTGTTTATTTTTTCCCCTTCCTGGAGTGGCTGACAGCTCACAAATTCTTGTTGATTCCAGAGAAATTCATAAGACAAAGAAACAGTTTACAACATACTGTAACAACTGAAATTTAAGATTCTCCTTTCTCATAAATTAGATTATTTAGGTGCTAGTACTGACTGTGAGTACAGAACTCTGCAACAACGTTTCAGGAATGCCACCATCCCTAAAAAGTCGGTGTGCTGCAAGAGTGTCTCAGAGGTCACCAGAAGGACACCTGATTCCCTCTGGATTAACTGAAAGGTTTGATTCACATTCAGCAAATGCATGTAGGAATTTATCACTCCACCTAGATTTTAACAAATTTAGAAACTCCAAAAGTAGTGAGAAAGCAAGAATAAATCCCAAAATAATGCAAATACTTCCCCAGCCCAGGAGCCAGCAGGACGAACTCCCAGTGCACTGAGCTGCTTCATTCACAGTTTGTACTTTTCACAGCTAGGAAATATTAACTGGCAGGAAACCAGCAAATGAAGATCACAAGGAAACCAGAAACTCATCTCCCAGATAATCTCTCTCCTCTCTGGTGTGACCTCAGTGGAGGCTGCCGAGCCGGCAGGGAAAGAGGGAGCCCCAGGATTCCCACGTGAGGGGCGAGGGAGGGGGTGTCAAACCAGGCTGTGCCCCCACAGAACCCCCTGCCCACGGGGTGAGACCCCCCTGCCGGGTGAGGGTCAGTCTGCACCCCAAAAACCGTGCAAAGGCACCAGCCCAGGACCCGTCCCAGTCCCTGGGCTCTGCTGGATGACTGAGCTGCTCGTTGCTTCATTCCCAGTCCCAGTTTTACTCCAGCTCAGACACAAATAAAGCCCTGCTGACAGCAGCTAGGCTGGATCCCCGGGCACTGCAGCCAGGCTAATCCCAGCCCCAGCAGCTGCAATTCCTGGAGCTCCCTTCCCTTCCCTTTCCAGCAGCCCCATGCAGCACGTCCTGCTGGCTGCCAGAGCAGCCCTGGGCCCTGGCAAAGATCCTGCTGCTCCTGCTTATCCCACAGCCCCTGAACGGTCCCACTTATCAGCTGGCACCCGCCCAGCTCTGCTGCAAGGGGTCACCTCGGCTTCGAGCCTGGAAACGGCCTCTGGCACAGGCAGATAATTCCCAGCACAGAATAAAAACTTGGTGCCTGATGTGGAGCAGAGCTCCCCCAGCACCACCCCACGGCCCCAGGCAGCAGGGAAAGGCACCCCAGAGCAAAGGGGGTCTCAGTTAAACTCGGGGAACTGCTCAGATCCGGGTTTGGGCACGGTTTTAGCAAGCTGGGGGCTTACAGAGGGCTGGGATGAGGCATCTGCAGCCAAAAACGCAAATACTCCAAAAGCAACAGCCAACACCACACACCCAGACAAGGAGCACAACGGGGCATCACCCACGTTCAGAATGGCAGCAGTTATCTGGACAAAATATTCTTGCAGATAAAGTCTATGTGTGCTAGGAGTCATCCAGCCAGCTGGGCTTGCTCAGGACCCTCTGCTATTCATGGCCCCTGACAGAGGCTAGAGAAACACTTACCTGGGAATCACTGCTCCTCTGCAGAGAAAAGGGAGCAAATCTCCTTAAAACACACAGAAAATACCGAAATACACTGCATGGCAAGCCTTCCCTAGGCTGAGAATCCAGGATCAGACTGAACCTCCCCAGTTCAGACACACAGGCTGGCTGGATGCCACATTCATGCTGGGGAGGCAGGGGAACAGGTGGTGGTTACCTCATTTACGTTGATTTTCGACTTTGCAGACGATTCTAGGAAGGCACAGTTACACCACTGTCGTGCTAAGTTCTGCCCCTGCTCTTTGCCCACGACTCGTTCTTCCTCCAGGTCACATTTATTGCCAACCAGAATCATGGGAACCTGGAGAGGAGCAAGCAACATCAACACAAACACTCCCTGGTGTTTGGAAGAGCCATTCCAGACCCGCGATGCAAATGCAGGCCAAGCACTTGCTCCAGGCAATGGCCAAGTGCCCCCTGCCCCCTCCAGCCTGTGCCACAGCTGGGGCCCCCCAGGATGTCCCAAAGAGGGACAGAAGGAGGTGTCCCAGGCCAGGCTGCACAGCACACCCTGCAATACTGCCAGGTGTCCCTGCCATGGGTGAGCTTTAAGGACTGTCCCAACCCAAAGCACTCTGGGCTTCTGTGACACCTGAAACACGGAACAAAACCCACCCAAAATCTCCCCTAAGAACGCAGGTGCCGCCCGCACGGCGACAGCAGCGGCCCCGGGGGCTGCCCCAGCTCCATCTCCCCCTGGCAGCCCCAGGCTGAGGCAGCTGCAGAGCTCAGCCAGTGCCCACTGGGCTCTGTCACCCTGCCTGTGCCGGGACAGCACCCCCAGCTCTGGGGGACGGCAGCGCCGAGAGCAGAGCAGGAGCCCTGCACCGTTTCCTGTTTCCCTCACGCTGAGGAGAAGAGAAAAAAACCCTAAAGAGCTGTTGATAAGGGTGTGCACCCACTCCATTTCCTCAAACATTTCATTCTTTGAGCAGAAATCGAGTCCTTTCCAGCTGGAAAATAAATCACTATCCACTTCCTCTGGTAATTTACAACACACTGTGTGTTTTTAATCTACTTCAGTGTTGATATTTGTAGTCTTTTCCTGACACAATTACACTCAAGATTAATTTTTGTGTTTAAAACTCCCAGCCATATCCATTAGAAAACGATCATATTTTTATTTTTGAGGCATAAATTTTATTTATTACATCAAGAACATGAAGGCACAGTACAGACGAAGCAAATGCAAAAAAAGCTCATTTGAAATCAGATCCACAGGATATTTACAACTCTATCAGCTTAGACAGAATTGTAAATATCCTGTTCTTTACAGATTTCTACACAGTTAAGAGAAATTTTCTCATACTGAAACATGAAAATGTGTTTTAAACATGTTCAGCAAAAAACTAAAGTATATGAAGATGTGAAATAATAGGGCAAAAAGCGATACTGAGATGAGTAAGCAGTACCGGTTTGAAATACATGAAACTCTGTGTAAGGTTATTTCAAAAGGTATTAATGGTTTATCCAAAAATGGAGTTGGGTGAGCAACTACCTTTGATCATTTACAGTTGGGTTTAAAAGACTGGAATTTAAATTCTTCCAGACATACATAATGTAATGATTTATGTACTGGGACTTCAGACATAGTCTGATATGACAGACAGAAAGGAGCACATTTCCTAACTCAGCAAAAAGGCTTGAACCTCCAAAAGGTTCTCCAGCTTGGATTCAACCAGTAACACACACAGCAAATAAATGCATGCTAACAGTGCAGTCAGATGCTGGAGGCCACGGGAAAGCAGCAGCGCCTGCTGGGGGCTGGCGCTGCCCAGCCCGGGCTGAGCACAGCTCCTGGGAGCACAGGATCCCGGCAGCAGGGATGGACCCTGGAGTCATCCCTGCCCCAAGGAAAGGCAGCCTGGCACCAACAGAGGCTCAGCCCGTGAAAGCAAGGAGGGCCCAGGGCCAGTGCAGGCCAGCAGCAGCCGGGGGGGCTCCAAGGGACAGCGGCACCCCCGGCCTGGCCCACTCCACAGCCCCACAGCCCAGTCTGCCTCACCTTAAAGGACTTTCAAGAACCCCAAGGACAACCCCAGACTCTGTCAGACCTTAATGGTTTCGTCCATGCCACTGCGTGACCTCCTTGGGTGACAGATTTTGCCAAGAGCTGAGAAGCTGCTCCAGAGAATTCCCAGCTGAGTCCTGGGAAATGTCACAGCTTTGAACTTCAATTTCCCCTTCACACATTTGGAGTAACCCCTGTCAGTCTGCACTGTGAGACAGCTACTGAGAACATCCTTACTGGTGAGGTCAGCTACTGTTCTTCCTTAACTTTGGGGGAAATAAAGCACAGCTAAAGAAGAAAATGTAAATCCTGGAAAGGAGTTTTAAGGAGAAAAAGTAAGTAATGTTGTTTTCAATCAACTCCCACCATTTCAGAAGATTGTGGCTTCCAGGACATGGGAAAATCTGGTTTTGTGAGGCCCCTTAGCAGGTGCTGGGCCTCAAACAACAACACTGAAAACTACAAGGCTCTGGAAACTTCCTCAACACTAACCAAGCATATTCTCTGAAAGAAGCTTTGTATGTAAACATACAGGAGTTTGAGAGCAAACACTCCTTAACCATTTGCAGAAATAAAACCAAACATATTCTACTCAAAACCAAACATATTCTACTCACATCTTCAGTGTCCTTAACCCGTAAAATCTGTTCCCGCAGGTCCTGTAGGTCGTTAAACGTGGACTGTGCTGTTATAGAATATACTAGTGCAAACCCCTGCCCATTCTTCATGTACAGATCCCTCATGGCTGTGAATTGCTCCTGCAAGCAAATATTTTTTAAAGTAATTAGCTGGTGAATGCAGCTAATGAATACTTCCAAAGGAATATCTTTATTGTACTTGAGACAAGAATACAGTGCCACACAGCATAGATTTACATATTTACCCCTCATAGAAACCCACTGAAGCATGGAAATTGAATAAAAGCATTAACACTTGCTTTGCCTTCGGGTTTTGGGTTTTTTTCCTTAATAAAGGGCTTCTTGAAAAAATGGGAAAAGATGAAGAGCAGCAATGAAACCATCTCTGCAGACAGAAATGCCAGAGCGGGCTGGACAACCCCAGCTCGGAGCTGCCTCTGTCCCAGCAGGGACAGGACTTTCACCAGCCCCACCCAGCAACGATTTCTGCTCCTGCTGCTGAGAATTTCCACGGCTTTCTCAATGAAAGCAGCTTCCAGGGAGCACCACCTGCCCTGGGATGTGCTGCCAGCCCCCACAGGGTCTGTTTGCTTGGGGACAGGGCTCTGCCAGCTGCAGGTGACACTGGCACGGCCAAGGGAGTGCCCCAGCTGTGAGGGACAGCAAGAGCCCCCCCAGCAGCAGGGCAGTGCCAGGGAGGCTCCGTGCCAGTGCAAGGTGTGCTTTCCCACACAGCTGCTGGGAGCAGCCCCTGTGCCTGGCACTGGCTGTGTCCTTGTGTCCTGGCCACTCGCAAAAACCCACGTTTAAAGTCCTGCCGGAGCAGAATGCTGACATGGGGGAGGGCAGAGGGAAGGTGAGTGGCACAGCAGGCACCGACCTTTGTGTCCCAGCTGGGGCAGCAGCTGGGGACAGAGCCCACCAGGCCCTCACCACGCTGGCTTTGGGTCGTTTAACAAAATCCTTCCATTTAAATTACTGCAGCTGATTTATTGCTTTTGCTTGGGCAGGATTACTATTGTTTCTCAACAGAGAAACTCCGCAGCAATTAGATAAAGAAATGCCACTTACTGTCCCTGCTGTGTCGAGGATCTCCAGCATACACTGTTGACAGTCTACTTCCACTTGCTGGGGAAAAAAGGGAACAAACAGCTCAGACTGAACAGTCTGCAATGGGACAGGCAGGAGGAATCTCAGCTCAATTTGCACTTCTGCCACCAAGGGCTCCTAGCAAAGCAGGCACCTGCACTTCCCCAGGGCTGAGTTGCCCTGCCACTAGAGGATTAATGTGCCCCAAGGCAGGCACTTGGGTCAGCTCACATGCTCCAGGACTCCCCTCCTTAGCAAGGCTTAAACGAGCAGCTCACTGTAAACATCTCAACTCAAGTGACATTGTAAATATCTCGACTTAATCCACTCTTACAAATCAAAGCACCTTAAAACGTTAATTTTTCCTTGCTGCTGGGGAAGAAGGGAATAAGGAAGAGAAGAAAATGCAAAATATTTCAGGATCCTCACAGTGAGACTTTGCAAATCTTCCACTCACTGAGAAGTGTCTTGGATCTAAGGAAGGTAATTCCAGGAAAGTCAAGTAAATTTAACAGCAGAACTCATACCACAATTTAATTTAATTATCACAGGCACAAACGTCACAAGTTTTTAGTGTATGTTTTGGTGCCTTTAATGTTGGTGACACTTCTGGTAATCCGTGGAACAATGGGTCACTTGACATCCATCCAGGGAAGAAAGCAGCTCTGTGGCTGGGATTACGTAACAGCTCAGGGATCCTGCAAGGACTTTTGCTCAGCAATTCCAGCCCTGCATCCGAAACAGCCCTGAAGAATTTCATATTCCCTGTGAGACTTGAAAGAAATAAAAACGATGGTGTTTTACCTTTCTGTATGAATCTTCTATTGTTGGGTCATATTTTTCAACAAAAATTCCCTGAACGAACTGTACAGTCTGGGGAGGAAGGAAGAAAAGAACTAAGTGAGCTGAACACAACCAGAAACATTCACCAAGAAGCACTTTAGGAAAAAGTAACAACAGTAAAACTAATCTGCTGTTATAAGTCAAAAGTGAGGACCAGAAAAAAGACATAAATTACAATTTTGAAAATAAAGTCTGTGTATTTTCAGTTAAAATCACTTTACTCAAGCATGTTTTCAAAATTTTTATGCACATCAACTGTTTGCCTGCTTTTCTCAGCAAAGATGATACCCTCAAAAATGCCTTTACTCCACTGCCTGTGACTTTAGAAGGATAAAAACCACCAAATATGGAAGACTTGAGATTTCAGCAGAAGCACTGGCAACCTGTGCACTGTGGAAAATGCACATTTCAGTCCAAACCAGGCCTGGGCTGCCCAGCCAGGGGCACTGCAGAGCAGGGAGTGCAGCCTGCAGAACCTGCACACACTCCCTGTGCACAAACCACTGAAGGAGGAGCCCTGCCTCCATTCACAGGGGAAGGCTTTCTGTCCTGTCATTACTCACAGCAAATCCACTCAGCACTTCCCACCGCGCTGTTACACGGAGGGGGCCGCCCCTGACAGCCCAGCTCCGTGCCCCGGCTCCTGCCAGGACAGAGCTCTCCTTCTCCTCTGGGAGGAAAAGCTCCTTTTTCCTTTTCACCCACAATATCTGCAGTAAAGCAGCACAGGAGTGTCTGAAGATTTGGGTGATATTTGTAAAACAAGGTGGTGTTTGTTTGTGAAACTGAGAGCTGAGATCCCAGCACTTAATTTTGTCTCTTGAAAATCAACAAACACACCAAGAATCTTTCACCAACTGAACCTTTCTCAAGTTTTATATATAAATACTGCAGATTTGTGGGGAAACTCTGAGAAGCCACAACTGCCTCATTTCAAAATCATTCTTTATCATTCAATGTATTTTACACTGTAATGAACAAAGTCTCTGCTTCTCCAGTATTTTCTTGTCCCACTGAACAGGCGTCCCAGTGTGCCTGAGGTAACAGACCTCTGCACAGTCCCCACAGTGAGACCCCCCTGTTAACGCGGATCACGGTGTTACATCAACAATAAACCCAGCAGCCAGAACTGGAGCTTACAGCCCGGGTTTCAGGGTGGTTTCTGTGCACTCCAGCACGGTCAGGCTAGCACAGCTGCTCCCCAGAGAAGCCAGGGAAGGCAGCTCCTCGCCAGAGGCTCCCACAGGAGCACGGGCACATCTGTCCCCCCAGGCTGGGGAACTCTGAGAACCAGCCCTGCCTGTGAGACTGACAAACCCCTCCTGACACGGAACATTCTTATCTCTGATGGACTTCATTTTTATTTATTATAGGTGAAAAGAAAGCCCAAGGGAGAAGTTACAAATCTGGGCGTATTTTGGGGTTATGTGCAGATCCAAAACTTTTAGAAGTTTCCTTCGTTTGGGGTGTGCAGCCCAACTTTAGTTTCCAGTTCTGTGTAGGACTTTGCACCACCAGGCACCCTCGTCAATAGTGTCACCCACTGCCACTCCAGAAGGGTTTTAGCCTCAGAAATGGGATAAAACTGCTGTACAGGAAACAAAAGGTGCTGAACAACTGTGGCTTTATGACTGTAAAGGTTTCTGGTACTCCCTCACGGTTACCAGATGCACCATGAGCACATGTTGGCACAGAAGAGTTAAAACGGGGAGGCTGAGCAGTGAAACAGCCCCGCATTGGCACGGCACTCAGTGCAAACAGAGCTGGAAATGAACACCAGCCTCTTTGTTGCACAGGTCCCTTTATGCAGTTGGAAGAATGAAATTTAAAGTGGCTCCCATATTATTTTAAATCCCACCTTGTAACCTCTCCTTGCTAATGTTTATAAATAAGTACATAGACTCTTTGAAAGCTCAATATTATCCCCTCGTAGCTGCTAATTGGCACTTAGTGTGTGCTCCTATAAACATAATGGATCTGTGCTGCATATGAATTACCAAATCTGCTGACTTAGCACCCAGCCTGTCAAAAAGAATTTGACTTTTGTTTACCAGACTATCTGAGTATTTGCATTTCAGCTGTTAAAAAGGTCAGTGATGGTGCTGACTCAGACTTCACATCACAAAGAAGGAAATCCAAGTATGTCAGATGCTGAGTAATTTTTATTTACAGCATACTACTAAGTGCCCCATTTCACCTAGTGAGTCTTTCAGTGTTACATAAGAAAATTAGGATAATCAGGGAAGTGCTGGTGGAAAAAGTAATGCAGATTGCTTAAATTGCTGTGGAAGAACAGGGCTTGTAAAAAAATTACACCTTGTAAAGATTAGGATGGGATTGCTGAAAGAGTGCATCAAATTTGATACATAACTGAATAAACTCTCCTCCTGTTCACCGGGGTTCTGCAGGTGATTTACCAGGATTATTACCTGGTTGTACCAGCAGAATAAACAGCAGGACAGGACACGAAAGGCTGCTCAGCCATTATCATGTCTGTGCCAAGGAACACTGCAGCTCCTTGCTGTAGATAACTTCACACTTGACCAGTTCTCTGCCTTTCTGTTGGAGAGAGCTGCTTGACTGGTGAGTGATAAATGGGTGACACAAGTCTCTCTCACAGTGCTTTGCTATCAACTCTGCTACACAAACCTCTCCTTAGGAACGAGCCAAGCACTTCAGGAGTGCAGAGTGACCGGCCTGCTCCTCCCTCCGCTCTGCTCAGGCTGCAGATGGAGCCGCAGTGCCCAGCTGCTCACTCGGGACGGGAAACGCACGGCAGCCTTCGGGGTGTGCCAGGCTGGACCCCCTAATTCTGTCACTGATTCCAGCCAGGCCTCTCTTGCTGTGCCAGTGCTGGCTGGGCTTTTAATACTCACACGGATATCCAGCCATGTACAACACAACAGCCATGCAGGAAACAGGCACGACACGCTAATTACCAAAACAGCAATTCATCACCTCTCCAGAACCATGCCACCCCTCCACAGCTCTCTCAGCAGTGTCACAGTGGCTACACACAAGTCCTGGCACATATTCCAAGTCACACAAACTCCCCAAAGCATCAGTAAGGTGCTCTGCAGCGAGCCAGGCAGCTGCAGGGCTGTGTGTGGGTTCCAGAAGTGCTTCCCCAAACTCACCAGAGCAGACTTGCCCACACCTCCTGAACCAAGGACCACCAGCTTGTACTCACGCATGGTGTGGTCTGTTCAGAGAGCGACGACCTGCAAGGCAGGAGCAAAGGCAGCAGTGAAAACACAGAGCTGGGACAGTGTGTCCTGAAAGCAGCAACACTCCCCCTGCACCCAACCCTCCCGGGAACGACCATGTCTTCACTGACAGCGCTGGGTTTCATTTGCCACCTGAACACTCAGCTGGGGAAGGCCACTCTGACAGCCCCAGGTTACAGGAGATGGCCAAAGCTGGATCCCTCAGCCTGGCAGTGCTTGGAGAGCAAGAGGATGGACAGACACAGCACGGGACAAACAGAGCCAGTCCCAGCTGTGCCGGGCACCATGAGCTGGCACTGCCTGTCCTCTGCTTCCTCAGCATTTCATGGCACAAACCAGACCATGGGACGAGATCATTAGATCTGAAAGAAGCAAGTGGAGAGGTTTCCTTTTCCCCTCCACCCCCAGCAGGGAGGGATTTAGGTCAGTGTTCTCTCTCTGGAAAAGGTCAGGCCCAGCACACGGCTGCCAAGGCAGAGCTCTCTGCTCTCCCAGCACAGACTCTGCCTTTTTATGGAAATTTTGCAACTCCCTCAAGTCACTACGCAGCATCAGAAAGCTTCTCGTTCTGCTCGAGATTCCCTGACAAATAAGGCAAATGACAAAGCTGGTGATAAACACTTGGCTGTGTGTTTACATGAGCACCAGGCTGGGCTGTCCCGCTGCAAACAATGAGCTCAGCACGAATCCCCCCTTCCGCAGGGCCGTGCTTCCTTCCCAAGTAAGGCTGCACACAGCAGGGCTGGAGCCTGGGCAGCCTCCACTGCTCTCAGGCATTTCAAACCAACGTTGAGGATTTATGGCCTCACTGGCTACAGCCTTTAAAAATAAAAACGTCTTCCAAGGAGTTTGATAGAGAAATGTATCACCTTGTCGCCTGCCGTGAGCAAGCCTGTGAAGAACAGGGGTTTTATTTTTAGCTTTGCAATGTGGACAACTCCCTGACAATCTGTGTCTCAAGTTTATGTAATCATTAAATCGGGACAGGTTCTCTTCTGTCATTTCAGCTGCCGAGGGGAAGACGTAAAACAGAGCCAAGAGGAATCCCATGTGCTGCTGCTCACCCATCACTGGTCCGAGCTGAACTGGAACCTGCAGCTCAGCAAGGAGCTGGGGACCCTCCCCAAACATCCCCCCTTACCCTCAGCCACAGCCTGTTCCATGGGCTGAATGTCACACAAAACAAAACAAAAATCTGAAAACCCCACGTGCAGCTGGAGAGACACACACATTTCTGTGTTCGGTTTAGCACGACTTTAAGCTCATTTTTAAGCCAGAATAACAGAAATAAAGGACTTGGCTGTGCTGAGGCTCTCTGCAGTCAGCCAGCCAAGCTGCCCTTCCCTCATCCAAGCCTTGGGAGGGAGTAAGGCTCAAGCTATCAGGGCAGCCCATCATTTAAGCACCTGGAGGAGGTTTTTCTTCAACTCTTGAAACCCATGTGAGCTGCAGTTGCTTAACTGCAAATTGTGAAATCAAGTCAAACTGAAAGGGGTTTTCCAGACACTGCCTAAAAGCAGAGCAGGCAATGTCTGTGCACTCGAGGACACTGACAACAGTTCTGGCTAAATTCTGGGAACTGTAAGACCTTCTGCTTGAACATTTCCCTGAGAAGTAACATTCACTTCCTTTCTTTCAAAAATCATGATTTTGAATGGGAAGGAGAGGGAATTCCAATTAACAATTATTTTCCCCTTGATAATCCCTAGAAATTAAAAGATGATGCATTTTTTATAGAGCATAAATGCAACTTTATTGATCCAGTTTGTTTTCATTTCCCTACAGTTCCACAGTCAGTTCCACCAAAGAAAACCCGGAGAGCAATCAAGCTAAGGGTTAAATTCAGCTGTGAACTACTTCACTTCTTATTTATAGTAGAAAATACTTGTGGGAAAGTTTAAGCTGGGAGCAGTAGAAGACTAACTTCTCATTTCTTCTCTACAGTATTTGCTGATTTTTTTTTTTCAGGTGCAACAGGAAAGCAAGATCCTGAAAGGCACGAGCCCTATTACTGTAAACCCCACATGCCTTAATTATCTTGTAGCTCTTTCACAAGTATGTTAATGTTATCTGTTTACACAACATGAATAGAGTGCTCAAGAAATTACTATGCTGCATCCCAGCCAACTTTTCGTTTGGCAACTGCTGAAGCCCACCTAAATACAGTCAGACACAGCAGCATTCATTTCCATCCAGAGCTCTCTGTAGTAGAGTCACATGCTGGGAAGCAACGGCTCCATTTCCAAACGGACTTAAATTATGGGTGTTAAGTGTTCCTTTAGAGTCAAGAGAAGAGTATGATCACTAAGGAGTGTAAAAAAAATTAACTGGAAATGTTGTGAAACCGGTCTCATTAGTTCTGAATGCTGTGGTGCAAAAAGAAAGCAAAAGCTGAGTGTGTCTCCCTGCTCCTGGCTCCCCTTTCCCAGGCACGGCCACCGAGCAGGACAAGCACAGGGCACAGAGCAGCTCCCCCTGCCCATCCCGCCACTCTCCAAACCCCCTCCAGCACCTACAGGGTAATAATCACAGGGTTCTCTCATCTATAATCACAAAAGCCCTTTGCTTCTACACCATCAGACACCTGACACGTCAGAATCCATCTCTGTCCTGTATTCTTTCACAGGAGCATCTCTCCTCTGCTGCTGCTGTCACCAGCACTGCCCAGGAAGGGACAGGAAGGGACATTCAGCCGTTCACAGCAGCAGCCCCAGGCTGCCCAGCTCCTTCCTGACACAGAAGTGAAGGGCTCTGCCCTGGGACCAGATGGGGAGGTGAAGAAAGCTGCAGGATATTTGTGTCAATATCCAAGGCAAAGGCAGGGCAGGCACAGGGTCCCTGCGAAGGACCAGGGCTGGATGCAAACACAGCTGGAGCTCTGACCTGAAATGTGGCTCCCCATCACCTGCACCTCTGTTCAGCCGAGCCCTCGTGCACTCTCCAAACTGCTCGAGTCATCCTTCACCCTCCTGCAGCCCAGGGGCCCAGCGGGGGCAGGAAGAAGCAAAACTCTGAGGGTATTTCCCAAGCAGCGGAAGGAGCGAGGCAGAGGCTGGGGGAGGCGGTGGGGACAAGGGCTGAGGCCCTTCAGGACAGAAACCTGATGCAAAAATGAGCTGCTTCTGTTACAAAAGTTTCAGCAGCTCATCAAGAAGTTCATAATATGGGTGGTGGGGGAGAGAGAAGCATAAACCAAGATAAGCAAACACAGCACTGTAAGAGAGTGCAAGAGCTTAACTTATCAATTATCCACTCCAATGTTCAAAGAAATTTCATTTAAAATATGAAGAAAACACTAAAAAACTCTTACCTTGGCATAAAAGATCTCTCATCAGTGTCAGCAGTTCTACTGAAGGTTCTTCCAGGCTCCCCACAAGGAACTGAAAAAATGAAGAATTTAAAAAAGAGTTAATAGTTTTTCAAGTGTCAGTGCTTGTGAAGCATCTCTATAGTGCTTAAGTCAAACCACCCTGTTCCTGTGGACTTCTCCTCCCTAGAATACTCCAAGGAAGACTTCACTTACAAAAGACAAACTCAAGTCAAACTAACCATGTTTGAGGTTGCACCAAATTCAAAAGAAATTTTAGAAGATGAAAACTTGGTACAGAAAGTACTACCAGAAACACAGATTTAGAACAGCCCAATGTCCTGATGATTTTACAGGGGGAAAACCATCACTTATGTGCTCCCCATCAGCACTGCCATGGTAAAACCCAATGCAACACCTTCAAAGCACAATTATTTTAGGGGATCCATCAGTGGCAGGGGTGGAACGAGATGAGCTTTAAGGTCCTTTCCAACCCAAACCATTCTGGGATTCTGTGCCAGTCCTGGAGAGCAGAACATCTCCCAGCAGCACCATCCCCCTGCCCCAGGAACCCGCTGGCTCCTTGTCCAAGAGTCTGGGAAGGCTCTAACACTTGCAGAGTCCCAGTCCTTTGTTCAGTAACCCTGAACAGCAGCAGTAGTGATACTTCAGACAGTGATCACAGCATTGCCTACACCCTGCTGCCACAACACGCAAAGGGCCCTGTCTTTTACAGGTTCAGCACTTTATCCTTTCCTTTCAAGGGATAAAAAAAGAATCAATTGTTCCTCTGGAATCGTAGGAAGTTTAAATGAAAACCTAGTATGCTGGTTTTTTGAAAATATTTCTTTTTAGCAACTCTGGAGTCACCTTGGAGTCACAGAAAGCAAAATTGCTTAGAAACAGATAACGGAAGCTCTCATAATCCTTGTCAAATACTTTTCCAAGTATAAGAGAAAGTGAGTCTGGAGGGCAGGGTTAGATGGGATACTGGGGAGGAATCCTTCCCTGGGAGGGAGGTGAGGCCCTGGCACAGGGTGCCCAGAGCAGCTGTGGCTGCCCCTGGATCCCTGGCAGTGCCCAAGGCCAGGCTGGAGGGACTTGGAGCAGCCTGGGACAGGGGGAGGTGTCCCTGCCCAGGACAGGGCTGGCACTGGATGGGCGTTAAGGTCCTCCCAACCCAAACCATTCCATGATTTTTCACGAAGGCACTGCCAGCCCCAGCTCAGCACTGCAGACAGACAACGGCTCAGCAGCAGCAGCTGCACTTGCACTCACAAAGCACACCCCGAGTTTAAATGAGGGTGAGAGAAAAGGAACAGAAAGAACTGAGGCACAGAAAGGAGCAGCACAGAAACCACAGCATCGGTTCCTAGAGACAATGTGCGACAGCCTCTCACGGTGCAGGTCCTGCACCCACGAGCCCCGGGAGCCTGAGGGGTTCTGCTCCCTGCTCTGCCCCAGGAAGAGGCACTGGCATAGAGAGGAGAGAGGCAGGGAGCAAGGACCACTCACCTGGCTTTAAGGAAGAAAAAAAGAGAGTAACTCCTTGCTTGTTCATCACTCACACCCCCATTTCTGATTTTCACCAGCGGAAAGCAGAATATTGAACGTTTCCAAGGGAAAAGTGCCAGCAGCACTGTGCACATTTGGGAGAGGAGCACAGATGTCTCTGCAGCACCTCCACTGAAGACTGGCTGTGCCACTCCTGTGGCCATGGCCCTTCCCATTTCCCAAATGAGAGGCAGATTCTTGGGATGCTGCAGCCACACGTCCTAGTTATTTTTATCCTGGCAGTTAAATACTGAATTGTGGCTACTATAAACAAACCTGTTTAATTTTCAGCTTGTAAATGTTCTCCGTGCCAGTTTTTTTCAGTTACTATAAACTAGGCCATGAAAAGGCGTGGATTTTCTTTTTTTAAAAGTGTCAACTAAACATTGCTCAACACTCTACCAAAATCCCTCCATTACTCAGGGCCATGTTGGCAAAACAAACCCAAACCCAGCACTTCTGCAAGGGGAAGATTTACAGCGATCAAAACCACACTTAAACTGACAGATTCCCTCCACTGTAAAAAAAAAAAAAAA
>WEKY01062672.1:90317-101665 GCA_013390045.1 Picathartes gymnocephalus
AAAAAAAAAATCCAAACAGACAGAATGATAGAGCAGAGAAGGCTGGAAACACCAAGCCAAGGAGCTCCCCTTGGCTTGCACCGGCCCAGCCGCCCTTCCCGGCACTGCCCAACCACAGCCCCACTCACCACCTGCTCCCTGATTTGTTCTACACCGTGTTCAGAGAGATTAAATTACTCAATGAAGTCGCAAGCAGATGAAATACTTCCCTAATGCTCATCAAAGCTGTCATCAATTACGCAATGGTTGCACGCCAGGAACGGGGATGTGCATCCCAAATGAAAGGGGGTTGGGCTGGAAATCCCACAGTTCATTAGCAGATACCGCCCTTCAACAGCAGCAGGACAAACACTGGCACAGAATACCCTGCTAGTTAGCAGGGAGTTTATTTAATTAATAAAAATCACTGCCATGGACTCACTTCTTCACAAAATGAGCCCCTTCCCCAAGGCAGTCAAACTCCCTGGCTTCAGGGTACAGGGAGAACCTCCTCCATCTTTCCTGAGGACACCAACACCAGAAAAATGAGGGGGAAGAGAAAAACAAAAGACTAAAAGACCAGACTAAGCAGAAAGCAGGACTTCAGTGTGACTTCAAAAGTACAGCTTGACAAACTTCCGTTCACAGACTCTGCATTTATCGTCTTACTCATTATCGCTGCGGTATCTGACACCAAACTAAGTGTGTTTTATATATTAACATTACATAAGAGGTAACATTTTATAATTTGTGCCAGGAATCTCAGCCTCAGCTTTTCAATTTTAACAGTAAAATCATTATCATTTCCACCGACTGCTTTCAGCATCAAATCAAATACCAATCAAGGCAACAAATGTGTAATTAGCTATGCACAAGCCTGCTGTAGGATGAGTCATGACCCCGCTGTGGTGCATTCCTGGTGCTGGAACACACATGCTGTCCCTTGTCCAAGTCATCAGGAATTTAAGTCTAAATATATTTTCCTTTTGTTTTTCAGGTAACAAATAACCCCAAAAAGACACAGCAAGAAGCACACACAGAAAATAAAGCTGGTGACAAACCAAATAAGCAAACAGGTATTTGAGAGCACAGGAGAAAAATGGCCAGAGGCGTTATCTGAAGAGTTCCATCAGAAAAGGCACGAGAGAAACCTTCAAATCTTGCATCCGTTCCCAAAAACTCCCAGCTCAGCTGCGTGCTGCTCTGAGCCCCATCCCAATCACCACTCTGTGCATCACTCCTCATCCTGCGCCGTGCGCTGGGAGGTTCCTGAGCCGGGGCCAAGGCCAGGAACGCCTGGGCGAAGAGCAAAGTCCTCCAGCAACAGAGCCCTCCCGGCTCCAGGGTTGTGCTGAGCTGCAGCTTTGAGCAAATTAACTGCAGCCCACACAAACAAGGCAGAGAAACAAACTTCTTGGAAAACAGCAATAATTCTGTCATTGCAAATAGTCATTTTGTGCACAAACGCTCTGGGATTGATCCTCCTCAGCCTGTAATCTTTTGTGCAATCAGCTTCACGCTGAACCTGCAATTTCAAATAACATAATGTTAACTTCTATGGAAGTGACTGCCTAATTATTCATTGGAAATTGCTTTGCTATAGAAGCTCTCCAGGCAAGGAACAAGGGCTCTGGGCAGCTAAAGGCTGCCATGCTGAAATGGCTAATTTATTTTTTGTCCTATTGGTCTGCACTTGCAGAAAGTTGCTAGGGACATGTGCCAGCCAGACAAAGGCAGGGGAAAGGAAGCCAGCAGCACAACTCAAAGACCAACACACTCTGCATCCCCAAATTAGAACAAAGCCCTACGTCAGGGGCTGGAGTTGGCAGCCTCCCCTCCGGCCGGACTGCGGCACTCTGCAAATTAATACCAACGAGACTGAGCAGGGCACAGCCAGCTCAGCTGAGCACAGCGAGGGCAAACACACTCTGCTCCTTGCAAATACCTGCGTCAGTTTGATAGGAGGGATTGTGAGGTCACAGGTCCTCCCAAGCAGCACCACGGCTGCATTCGCCATTTCCCCTTTTCCCATCTACCCTCCTGAGTAGTTCAGCAGAGGGGCTCACACCACTCAGAGTTCTCCACAGCTTTTTTGGAAGAAAAAAATACTTCCTTTCCCCCTTCCTCATCAGCCAAACATGTACACATTAAAGGGCATCGCCATTAGACACAGGAGCTGTTCAGGGGACTTCCTCCATCTGCTCTCTACCACATCCACAACTGGCCACTGATTTTTAAGCCCTATAAAATTTTTTATTCCTCTCCTTTTTCCAGGAAAAAAATATCCTGACATTTTATAAAACAGATTAAATTCCAGACAGACCCAAGGAGGCTCAATCGTAGCAAAGGACCAACTCCATTCTACTTGGTAGGAATAACTTGTTGTGCTGATAGTAGCCTGGCAACGTTCGCCGCTATTCTTCCTGGTTTATATAATTAAGAGTAAATAAGTGACATGAGGTAGTTAGATTGTCACTGCAATTTCAGCTTGCACTTTAATTATTTCATTTCTGCAGTAGTAGTGACCAGACATTGGTCATAAAGCCCAGTTTGACCTTACCTGCTCTCCAGCATAAAAAATTTAATGAAGAGACGGAACTTCCAGCCAAATAAGGGTTCTTTGGAACTTCTCAATGAGATTGGAGAGGTTTAAACTGCTCTTCCCTTGTATTTCAAACTGACAGTGGGTAGGTTAAGATGAGGTATTGGGAAGAAAGTCTCTGCTCAACGGGTAGTGGGGCCCTGGCATGGAGAGGCTGTGCCTGCCCCATCCCTGGCAGTGCCCAAGGCCAGGCTGGAGCACCCTGGGACAGTGGCAGGGGTCCCTGCCCATGGCAGGGGTGGCACTGGATTTTCTTTAACGTCCTTCCAACCCAAACCATTCCATGACTCCATGATTTACACCCACCACAAATCCTAAGACTAAAACCAAGCCTCTCAAGATGGGGAACATCCCAGCTCTTCAGGAAACCGGGCTAAGTCACAAATTCCAGTAAATACTGAGACTCTGTAAGTCTCCCCGGCACAGCTGCAGTACTCGGGGGGTGTGTGTGTGTTTGTGCCCTGGCTCTGACCGCGCAGCCCGCTCTAAAGGGCAGCGCTGCATGTGCCGCGCCGAGATTTGCGCCTGCCTGCTGGGTGGCAGCCCCCAGCAGCCAAACCCGCCCGTTCCCACGCAACTGCCGCTCATTAAACGCCTCTTCTAACAACCATTTTCAGAATGAAAAGCCCCACTGACCATATGGCCACTTATTAATACTACATTTGTTTATCAGTTTAAATAAACCCCCTGCAGCAATGAGTATCCATGTAATGAGGACTTCAACGCAGCTAACAACGGATGTGTTTTAGCACTGCCAAGCAGGACTGCACCTCCTGAAAGCTTTTCATGGCAGATTTTAAGGCTTGATAGGACACTGAATGGGAGTAAGTGTACAGAATTAACTTCAAATAGAGGGGAAAGTAACAGTTTCATTATGTTTCGTAAAGAAATTAAGTTATTTAATGTGGTGCTTAATCCTTCAGTATTTAGCTCAGCCCCTTAATGCTGCTTCCTGGAACCTTGGGGCAGAGTGGGGGTGGAAACTGAATTTTCTTCTACAGCGAAAATGAAACTTTCTTCTGTGTGAAGGTTTTAACTGAAGGAATATTCAAATAGTTATTAACACTTCAGTGCCGGAGCGAGAGCTTTGAGGCCAGGGGGGTTTTAACCAAACCACTGCCAGAACTGACCTCTGCACTGGGGCTTCTCTGAAGTTTTTAAATCCTCCTGAACCTGCTTAAAAGGGTAAAACTGCTTTGACAATTCATCCTGGAATTTCCTTTACGGTGAATAAAAGGTGACATTAAAGGAAACAGCTCTGATAGTTTAATCAGTTTTATATGAGCCATTTCAGTATTTATAGGTCAAGCTTGATTACAACCAAAATAGACAATTAACCAGCTGCCTTTAAACAGCAACAAGCCCAAGGCCAGGGTCAGCAGGAGAGTCCTGCTCGCCAAAGAGGGGCTGGGTTTGACCCGCAGGGAAGGGAGGACACATCCTCCCCTGAGCAGCGCTGGCAGCAGCCAGTCCTTCCCCTCCACCTCATCAACACTACTCAATCAGCAATAAAATACCTCTTATTTTTAGATGTGTCTTTGAAATGATCAGAGTAGGGCAAAAGGAAAAAATTCATCTCTCCCACGTATGTAAATTTGTCAAACACATGGCCTGGGGGTTCTGCACTCTGAGCAGGGCCTGAGAACACTGCACTCTTCATTTGGGTGTTCACTGCCATCCCCCACAGTTTCTGTGCCTTCCCCGTGCTGAGGACACCTTCCCACCAAAGTTAAAGCTCCCACTCATCTGTTTTTTCTGGAGTAAATCTGCAAATACAGCATCAGCCAAACCCATGCCCTCAGCACCACTGGTTTTAAAAAGTTCCTAAATCTATTTCAGCCTCTGCCCACAGAGATGCAGTGGATGTGAAGTTGGCATGAAAAGGACAAGGCGAGTTACAGACAGCATCCCAGCTCTGCAGACACAGCCTCATCCTCCTGACACCTGCAAAGCCACCCCAGCACCCAGCTCAAGTCTGCTTTAGTGCTAAATGCATTTGGGCTCGATATTGAATTTATGACAAGGGTTTGGGCAAACATTTGCAGCCTCATTTAACAGAGGCTGCAAAGTACTGAAATTACAGAATAAAGGACAAGACCCACTTTCTCAGAATCACACCACTGAGGAAAGTGCCCTGGAGCATTACAACATCTGTTTGATCATTTCAAATGGGATTCCTGAAAAAGCTTTGACTGCATTCTAGTGATCAATATGCCAATGCAGTGTGTTCACAAAACAAGGCAAAGCCATAATAATATTGTAATCTCCACAACTTCATAAGTGATCTGATGAGTTAAAAGCCCTAAATGCATAAATATTTCATGAGAAAGGCTGTCTGGAACCACTTCAGTCTGTATCCTTAATGTTATTTTCAGCTACAATTACTGTTATAATCTAAAGCAGAAAGCAACAATTGGCTGAATTTATCTTCACCCGTATTTACTTCATAAATCCATCAAGATTTCTGTTCTTCAGGCTTGATACCCAGTAACTGTTACTCAGCACAGGACTAACAAACACATCAAATCTCAGGGTAAAGCAAGATCTGCTGGAATGAGACTGTTACACAAAAAAAGGAGAATTGCACCAGAAATAGCCTTACCCAGTGAACTATGAGTTACTTTTAACTATCATGTGGTGAGTGGCATATAAAAAGATATTATTCTGCATGTCAGCTGTCTGTAATGGAAGTTTTCCTCTTCTCAGCTGCCCCTCCCTACAACTTCAAGTTTATTTGCATGAGAGAAAGGAATATTACATAAAAATACAACATAAAAGGCACTGCAACCAACACATCCAGCTGAACTGCTCCTCCCACGGCCTTCATGCTTTCCAGATTAAGGGTCTATTTCCAGCTAAAAATGTGAGAAATGCCTGATTCCACACAGACTCTTCCCCTGGACAGAAACCTGCAGCAGCCTTCCTTCCAGGGACAGCAGCAGTCCCAGCCCCAGCCGCAGCCAGAGATGCCCAGACCCATCAGGAGCACACTGCACTGCCCCGAGTTCACACGCGATACCCTGATTTAAACATGACAAGTTCACATTTTTTCAGTATTACAACACTGCAGAACACAACATCATTGAATCCAGCAAATATTTTGACTAAAAAAAAGCCCAAAACATTCCAGCCAGCCTTGAATCTGCAGTCATTGACAAGTGAAATGCAAGTGTCTGTTTTCCTGCAATGCTCCAGCAAGCAGCAGTTATGCAACACAGCCCATTGACGCTCTTGGTTGCAGCACATTCCCAAAAAGCAAGGTTTTGACAAAGCAACAATCACCTATTACAGAAATTACAGAAATCCTGCTTGTTACATTGAGCGTAATTCTGAGTGTATTCTGCCTCGCTGAAGTGATGAATAAAGATTTTTTCAGCCCTAACACAGCCACTGCTGTGGGCACATCCAGACCTCTTGCTTCAGTGCTCCAGATGGATTTAAGTATTTTCCATCTTATCAATGTTCAAAATAAATAACAAACCCCAATGCCTCGGGCCACCCGCTCAACAGGACTGCCGTTGCCTGGCTCGCCACATTTTAAGTGAAACAAAGTCAAATAGGTGAAAAAGCCGAGACAACCACCTGCAGCCACGGGCTGTGAGCAGCCTGGAGATTCCCTCTTGACTCTTTGTCCTGTTACCTGTTTCTTCCCCGGAATTAAAGCCCTGTGCAGGGTCAGACCTCCCTCTCAGACAGATGATTTTGTTCATCAAAAGAAAGCAGTTTTCAAAGCATACCAAGTCTGCTTTTGTCAGCATCTGGATTTCTCACCAAAAAAGAATCCAATCGGTGCCTTTACCTGGGTTCAGGTCAAGCCACTGCAGCTGCAGTGAGGAAGTGCCTGTTCAGGTAGAGCAGGTATTTCCCAACTGCCAGCACCCAGTACCTGCCGGAGCACTCGCAGCAGGGAGCAGAACACACATCAAAACATCAAAACATCGTCTTTATGTGGCCACGTCGGGGTTCAGCAGAGCCACCCGACCTGCTCCAGCAGCTGACACGGTGAGAAAGAGCCCCAGCCCTGCCCTGGGCTCTGCTGCCACAGGAGAAACAGAAACAGGCAGCTCTGAGCTCACCTGCACCCAGGTGCGCTGCCTGCCACAGGCTTTTCAGCACAGCCTGCCAATATCAAAGTTACAGACCCCAAAATGACTGGAGAGCCACATGAGGGATGGGTCCTGGTGTCCCATTTCTCCCCACACACGCCCCAAAGGATCTTCCCACAGCACATGAATGCAATTTAAGTTTAAACACATCATTTCTGATTAGGCATGTAACATTCAGTGGCTCCTCCTTGAGCACCACCCTTCTTCCCACAGCCTCCTCATTTTAATGTCGTTAAATGGATTACTCTACACAACCTTAATTATTGCAGTATTTGCAAGGGAAGAAGTGATCTCTCAGTAACCAGTTCCTGTCCCTCTGCAGATCAAAACTTGTTTCATAGCAAAGATGGGAGTGAAATGGCACCAGAGGTGCAGCACAAAGTGCTTCAGTGTAAAAACCAGGTACCAAGAGCTGAGCAGGCCCAGGTGTGCCCTGACTGATGCTCTGCTGTCACTGGGTCCCCTTTCCTTCAGAGGGGAGCTCAGAAAACAGGCATTAATTAACAAAATTACGCTATCACAGGAAATAACAGGAAGCTTCTAATAATGAGCCATTTAGCTCTGAAGGGTTTCAGTCAGACATGTCGAACCAGCTCACAGAGGATGTCAACAGTCACCAGCAACGAGCACAGGCAGCCAAACACAACCAGCAGAGACCCTCGGTTTGTTACAACAGAAAGGCAGCTCGATGTAACTCCCATAAATGCAGGCTGGACCTTGCAAATAACAGCCTGCTACCTCTGAGGACAGAGACTAAATGTCACCTCTTTATCCAGCAGCCAGAACAAGCCACAGGACATGTTCTTCCCAGCTGTCACAGGCAAAGCAGAGTCACCACATCACCTCTGCTGCAGCACAAGGCTGGAGGACACTGCCCTGGGTCAGATGGGTCAGGAACTGCAGTTTCTTATTCTCTCCTCAACTCCTTCCCTCCGTCAGCAGTGGTACTGGCACAGTCAAAGTGTATCTTCTTCACACCTGCTTTAATCCTTTCTCTTCTGGTATAACAGTTCAACAGTTCTTCACTGAACCAACACAAACGGTTTTTCACCCTACTATTTGTGCTGGAGACACTAAACTGCATCAGCTGGATTCCTCCTGGGTTCTTGCTTCCAAGAGTTCCTGAATGGGCAACAATAAGGGTCCAATAATGGGAAAGCAAAGGAGTTCAGTGTCTGCTTGCCTTACCTATCTCACAGCGGGTGAGTAACCCACCACTGCTCCAAACTGCCGGAGCCAGCCACTCTGGGAACGTCTTACCCACAAAACCTGCGCCTCCCTCCTTGGCCTGACTCCTGCCACCCATCACCTGCACAGGGAGCATTGCCACAAACTCATCTTCATAACTTCACAGAACTCTATTTCACCGTTTCCATTAACTGAAACGTCCTGAACTCGATTCTACCTCCCAGGACCTGCAGAGAGCCCACGGGAGGGATGGAGAGGGGCTACTGATATCCCACACAAGTTTTAACATCTGAGCAAGACAGGCTGGACCAAGTAGGAGAGTTTAGCAAGATGAACAGTTCTTTCAGAAAACTTTGGGACATCCTTACTTATCTCTGCCATTAGGTGTCATGTTTCCAGCAGCAGCAACTTTCCTAAAGTGCAAACACAAATGCCTACAGGAAAATTTGACCCAGGGATTTAGGAGCACCCTTTTAAGAAGACACTGCCATTAAAATTCTGTTTACTTTCCAACTAACTACTAAATAAAAGATTAAAAACAAATCAATAACTGTTCAGAGCTCAACATAAAATTAATTGAGGCTATACTTTAACCACCATCCTCACTACCTCATCTTCAAAAAATAACCCAACATCCCCCAAATCAAGGCCAAAAAATCCAAGTACCACCCTAGGACCTGACCGAGTCCTAAAAGTTGTGTCTCTCTTGAATCTGCTTCTGCAGAATTAAATACACAAAACTATAAGAAGTGATTGATGTTCAACATTAATGTGGCTCATCAGAAATTAAAAGAAAGTGATAAAATAGGAAGTCTCCCATATTACCCTAAAACTCAAAAGTTTTGATCAGGACCCACAGCCAGAGTCAGCTGAGCTGATTTTGGCAAGGTTGAAAGTAACACTGAATCAAGGATAATTCTGAACTTCAAACAGCTACATGTAAAAAACATTTCAAATATAAAGCCTAAAGATCTGTGTGTTCAAAAGATTCACTTTGTTTTCTCTAGGAAAACAGATAACATGTTTCTGTTGTCAGAATATTAGGATTCCTCTTGAAGATGATTTTTTTAAGTCTGCAGAGTTGCACAGAAGCAATCTGTTCTCTAAACACTGAGCACAAGTTCAAAGTTCCACCGAGTGCGCTGTGCACATGCAGGGTACAAGAAAACGCACTGCAATATAAAGTACAAACAAATGCGCCGAGTTGTTTATGCCCAGGATGATGATTCAATACACAATTAAAACTTTTATGTTCAAGTACATCCACATGTTTCACTCCTGCTATTTAATTACTTTTCAGTTTTTTTAAGAACAGTCCTCAGACTGGCTGAGCAGCCACGAAACGTATCAGTAATAACCTCTGTCTGTGTATCTGCAGCTAATGGCTTCAAACAGAAACTGTTCCGATGCTCTGTGTAAACACAGGTCTCCAAATAAAAGCATTAACCTGTCCCTGGACTTATGCTGGGCAAGTAATTCAGCCCGTGTGGCAGGAGATCCTCTCAAAACCTTCAGCAAAGCTCCTTAGCCTACACGCAGCCAGGCCAGAGGCAGGACACGTGCTGGCAGCCCTGGGGTGACAGCACCGAGCTCTCCTCAGCCCTGCAGCCTCCTGGGCATCCCCACACAAGGCTGGGAGCAGGATCTGCCCTGAGGGGATAACTCAGCTCCCCGGGAGGCTCGGGGGGAAGCAAACACTCCGCATGAAAACAGATTATTTTTAGAAGCGGTGCGAGCGCAGCACTTCCTGCCGACTCCACCTTGAAGAACGACAGACGCTCTGTCACCCTCCATTCCTAAACCAGGATTTCACAACTTCTGCTACCTGCCACAACAGAGAGAGGCGAGGGACAATCTGCCGACAACGGCAAGTGACAATTTCCCGGTTTGTAACTTGGCACTAAGAACTTCTGTTAGAATATGTTGCCGGTCTTCGCTCACGTCAATAAATCGATGCCTTTTTTTCTGCCGCGGTGATGAACAGAACATTAAATGTTTTTATTTATGACACTGATTTTTTCCATAGCAACCGGATGTGAACATGGCATTCCCAGCGTAATGAAGTCACTATAGCAACGTGATAATGATGTCAGAATAATCAGACAGCATTTCATCCTTGTGAAATACATCGCTTCTGTGAATTCGAAAGTTGCAGAGACCACAAAAGCAAGAGTGCTCCATCTGGAACTTCCCTTTAACTTGCCTGGTTTTGGATAACTTCTCATGAAAGGCACAGAGGTTCACTAATGCACCATTTTCTGTTTCTCCAAGCTCCAGCCATTACTTCCCGAAAATCTCACAAATTCCCACATTAAAACGCTTTCAGATCCGAGGATCTGCTACACCAGGGAGAATTACTGACACACCATTTCAGCATGAAAAAAGCAATGACACAAATCACAACAGTGGAACATCTCACAGAAGACAGGCACTGTCAACTGAACAGCCGCCTTCGACTCTTCAGATAATCTGGTGTCTCTTTACGTGGAGCAACACAACTACTCAGAGAGAATTACAACAACAGAAATGACAGAGTGCTGATACAATACTCCGAAGGCAGACAGGCGTTTTCCAGTCAAACAACTATTTTAAGAAATATTATCTCCCCTGTTAAGCTACTGAAAGGAAAAAAACCCAGAGTTTTCATGGTTTGCCCTTCCTGTTTGCAGCTCTTTCCAAGCTGTGAGCAAAGCAAAGCCCAAGTCCAGCTCTGTGTCAGTCGGAATTGACTCGCTGTGTCCAAACCCCAACCCTCCCACCGAGGAAGCTTCTCAGGAATCCCCACACCAAACCCACACGTTCTGTACCTCAAATATCGCAAGCAAAGGCACCAACTAACGAGAAGTACCTAAACACCAAAGTTTCCCTACGCAGAGAACAGCTTCTCTTTAAAGCGACTGAAGGAAGTGCAAGAAACCTTTCAGAGCTGAGGTGGTCTGAGACAACCAGTCCTCGGGAATGGAGGGCGAGGATGGGCCAGGAGGATGAGGATGGACCGGGAGGATGAGGATGGGCCAGCCCGTTGCTCCACGTGGCTCCCGAGGGGCTGTCCCTTGGCTTGTCCCACCTGCCCAAACCTCCAGCCGCCCATGCGGGCTGGCAGAGCGGAGCGGCCGGTGAAGCCTGTCCCCCGTTCTGCCATGCCCCTGTTCCCGTCCTGCATCCCCCCATGCCAGCCCACCCTCCGTGCCCCCAGCCCCGCTGTCCCTTCCCCGCCGGTGCTCCTCGGGCCCCGCACAAGCCCCTGCACCCCTTTCCGCCGCGAGGAGCGGCGAGCACGGGACGGCCCGCACACAGCTGAGACCGCACCAACACCGCAGGAATTCCGGTTATCCCCGAGCTCGGCGGTGCCCTGGGCTGCGCGCAGCTCGGTGCCGCACAAGATGGATGTCCGGCGGGGCTGGGACGGGACTGGCCGGGGCAGGACGGGGCCGTGCCGGGGCCGCGGCCGGGGCGAAGCCGCCTCCCCCTCG
>WEKY01062672.1:101944-143298 GCA_013390045.1 Picathartes gymnocephalus
CAGCGGGGCGGGAGGGGACGGACGGGCCCCGGCAAAAGTTCCGGGAGGGCCGGGGCAGGTGCGGGGCGCCCGGCGGGGTTTGTTCCGTGTCCGGAATTGCAGCAGCGGGACCGGGCACGGGTCGGGGCTCCGCGGTGCCGTGTCCGGGGCTCGGCCCCTCAGGCAAAGGCTGGAGCGTGTCCAGGGAAGGGAGCGGAGCTAGGGAATCCTGAGGGAGCTGGGAAAGGGGCTCAGCCTGGAGAAAAGGAGGCTCGGGGGGAATTTCTGGCTCTGCACAACTCCCTGACAGGAGGGGGCAGCCGGGGGGGCATTTGGGATCTGATCCCAGGGCACAGGGACAGGAGGAGAGGGAACGGCCTCAGGCTGGGCCAGGGGACGGGCAGGATGGGCATCGGGGGGAGTTTCTCCATGAGAAGGGTGGACAGCAAGCAGGGCCCAAGCGGGCTGAGGGTTCCATACGGAGATGGTGCTGCACCGCTCACACAGGGGACAGGACAGGAGCAGCTCCGAGGTCACCGAGCTCTACCACACCACAGAGCTCAGGACCAGCACCACGTCACCTTCACCCCTTAGTAAGCCCTTCTTGAAACACAGCATTTCAAAGTGTGTGGGGTTTTATTTGGTTTTTTTTAGAAAAGCGTGAAAATAAAGAACTGTAACATTGAAGTGAAATACACATGAAATCAACAAGAAACAGACAAAATGCCGGAAGAGGAAGCGGCACATAAATGTCCTGACGGTGTTTGTGTCACTGAGTTTGTGAGCGACGGCAGCCACGCAGAGAGGATCGGGTCACACGTCCAGTGCACAGAGTCTCATGATCTGGGAGATCACTTCATTAGCCCCAACTTAAACTATAATTCTGCTCTAAACTACACACTCCAGAAAAGCTAATGTCAACGGTCAGTAAATTTCAGGGGTTTTTTGTCCTCGTCAAGAATGTGCAAATACCCCAGGAGGAGCTGTAGTCGCTTCCATGATTTCGATGCCTGCCCTCTGTGAAGTGCAGAGGGATCTCTGGTGTTTCCAAGCACTGTCACCTCCTTACATAACAGCTCAGTCCCCACTCACCCTCTCTGATTGAAACTGCCCCGTTCTCCCTCTCACAGCTTTGTGTGTGCAGCACAAATAAATACACAGCACAGAATTTTGCTTCCAGGTACAACTTGTGGCTGCTGATACTGATCTGTAAATCCCTGTTTTTATGGCTTAAGAGGTGTCTCCTTCCCTGGGGACCACCGTGCTGGGAGCGAGCAGGTGAGTCAGTGCTTGATTTGAATCGCTGGAGGCAGGGCGATGTCAGCAAAGGATTTCCACACGTTCTGTCTCTGCAGGACTTGGCAGCCTCAGCAGGGAGAGGCTCAGTCGCAGTGGGACGGTCGGGGTGGCAAAAGCATCTGCCTTGAAGGATGCTCAGCGCTCGTGGTTGAGCCGCTTGTTTCTTCAGAGTACAAATGTTATCGTGAAATCTGCGAGCTTAAGAAGTTACTGGCTCAATGTTTAAAAACACGAGGCTGTCTGGGAAACAGGCAGGGACAAAATAGCAGCAGTAACTTCTGGTTTAAAAGCTGTGCAAAAACTTCATTCCTCTGGGCAGAATCTGCACAGGGATGCAATTCCTTTAAGAGGCTCAATGTGCATGGAAATGTTTAAGCATTCTGCAGGGCTTTACCCCAAATTTCCTGTAAAATTAAAGCTTTAACTTTGCCCCAAATATCAACACATTTGCAGCTTTTCCCACTGAGCACTGATTAAAGAGTTTTATTGTATCCAAGGAATCACACAATTATCTATTTCATGGCTTGTGGACCATCTTCCAAGTTCCAAAACAATAAGGGTTCAGGCACACTGAGGGCCTGATTCAGCAAGACAGAGCTCCTATTTGATGTCTGTTCTGGGAAGGTTGACTTTTTCCCCCATTTTCTGCAGGTTTCAGTGGAAGCTGATAACATTTATTGCTGAGTCAGGCTTTGCAAGTACATGAAATTAGATCTGGATGAATGTGGACCTGGTTATGAAATGATTAGAAGAGGAGAAGCAGGTCTAAGTTCAGCTGAAATCAGAGGCACTTTTCCTAGTGACTCCAACAGGGAATAAATCTGGATCTCCATTTCTCCCAGCCCCAAATCCTGCCCTCCTTCCAGGCAGATGCAGCCCCTCAGACAGAGCTGCTTCACTCCTGTGCTGCTGCTCCTTATCTCTCCTACAGCAGTGGGTTGCTCGTCAGCAAATCCACTCTGTCAACAGGGTGTTACATCCCATGTCCACACCTTGTCTCTCCCTCACATTTCCCCATTTGTGACAAGCCCCATTATTCCAGGGACATCTCCAGGGTGACTGACAGCACTGACACCTGCCTGGAGGGGTGGAACCTGCTGACATCCCCAAACCAGGGATTTCTGCTCTGCACCAACTCAGCAACAACACAAGGTTATGAGGCAAAGGGAATCGATTCTCTGCATCCTGTCACATACAGGACACAGCCTGTAATGTCCTGGACACAGCCCAAGAAACCCAGTGACCCTACACACTGCAGTTTTATTTAAAAATAGTGTAATTAATCACAGCCCATCTATCTGTACAAAACAAGAGTTGCCACAATAACTTTTTTCCCAAACTCTGCAGTCTAAATCCATTCTAACACTTAGACTTTTGACAACACTCTTTGTTTTCTGATTGCTTCCTGAATACAAGTGAATAACCCTGGCTTTGAGCCTCTTTCTTGGGAAGAGCAGGTATTTTCCTTTGGGAAGGCAGAATAAAGGAGAGCAAATGCTGAATAGGAGGGAGCACGAAGCACCTGTGTCTCCTCACAGCCCGTGCTGAGCTTCCCGTCGCAGTGCTGTCACCCTGGGTCCGTTTGGGCAGCAGCTGAGTGTCACAGCCACCATCCAAGCTGAATCCAGCTCTGCAGTCAGCTGTCACCTCCGTAGCGGACCATGAGTCACTTCCACTCCTGCTGTGACTCAGAAACTTCGACTGGAACCAGCCTGAGAAAGGCCTGGATGTCCCGTGTCTCTGCCAGCCTGGCGAGGTTTCCCCCTGGGCAGGGGGCAGTGGTGCCGCTGCCAGGGCTGGGCAGGGCACCCTGGGACTCCTGGGCAGCACACACGGAGCTCCTTCTGTGCACCTGACGAGTGTGGGAGGTAGAGGCTCCCCACGAGCTGGGCTGAGCTGTCTGTGCCTGCTGTCTGCAGCCCAGCAGAAAATCCCAGTGACATCCTCGAAGTGTTTGGGTGTGCTTTGGTTCCCAACACTTCCCTCTGTTGCCCTTTGGAAAGAAAGTGTTTGCATAAATAACAGCAGATGCATTTGGAAACAGCTCGTCTCCCAGGCCGAGTTTAGCAGTGGAAGCGAGCAAAGATAAAACAGTTGCATCTGATGTGAGAAATGCACCAGATGGGTTTGCTGGGAGCAGCCGGCCCGGACAGGGAAGCTTGTGGCTCATGGACTGAAGTTGTCTCAGCATTTCTGCCAGGGATTGGGAAAAAGGCTGAAGCACTGACAGCACAGCACTCAGCCCAGCAGTGACCTGAGCAGGGTGGGGACAAAGTGCCAGGTGTGGAATCACCTCCAGCCGTGGTTTCCCACTAAGACAAGTGTGTCCTGCCCCATCAGGAGCGAGGAGCGAGACCCCAGCACGGCACCTGCTTGGTGGGAGGGCTGGGGTGAAGCTCCCAGGGCTGTTTTCTGAAGGAACAAGCATGGCAGGGATGAGGGTATTTATCTGCCAGATCTCACTTTTACCCTAAACAGACAAGAAGTGTCCCAGGAACTGCTGTCCCGTTTGATAAACCAGGATGGGAGCTGAGCTGGAGTGATGGGGGCCGGTTCTTAAGGTTACCTTGATGACAGAATCTCCACTTGTCTTTCCAGAGTTACAGAAACCGCAGAGGTATCAGAGCATTTAATCGCTTGTTTTACTGCCCGGCCGTGTGTTGTGGTGAGGAGCTGCATTCCAGACTGACGGCTTCCCCCTGAAGGCTCCTGTCACCACGGTGCGCTGCTGCCGGCCACGTCCCCAGCCCAGCAGCTCCCTGCTCACACTCTGCTCCGTGCGGAGTGTATGCCAGAGCCCCGGGGCCGCTCTCCGTGCTCCCGGCACCTCCAGACCCGCTGCTGCCTCTGCTGGGGCAGCCCTGGGCTCTGGGGCCGGCTGTCCTGGGCATCGGTCACCCCTGCCCCCTCACCAGGAGCCTTTCCCCGGGCAGGCTCCGCTTCCAGCGCTGCCCCCCGCATGCCCTGCCCTCCCAGCTCCGGGCTCTCCCTGCTCCAGCCCCCCATGGAAACCTTGAGCCAGCACAGTTCTCATTTCCCGTCTGCCGAATGAGCAAAGCCCAACTCAGCAGTTTCATCCCCCACGTGTTTGGATCGCAGTGGAAGTGACGAGGAGCTGAGGAGATGGAAACAATAACACTTTATCTCCCGTCCTTCCAGACGTGCGGTTCCCGTGCTGCTTCTCCAGCAAGTCCCGCCAGCCCGGAGGTGCAGCAGCCCCAGGAACCTCGCAGCGCTGCTCAAGGGAGGTGCTAAACCTCCTCTCACACCAGGGACAGGGTTGTGTGCTATTATTGACCTGGGAACACGCTCAGTTTAAATTCCCTTCCACTGCAGAGTGTGTTGGGAATTCCTCCAGACAAATCTTGGGGCCAAACCCCAGATACACCATTGTAAGGCCCCAAAACTTGCAGCAAGTATTGAAGAGTAGTTTATTTCCCTCCAAATCAGGGCAGCGATCCTGGCAATAAGTGTCATTAACAAAAGAGTTTTCTACAGGAATGAGAGCTCTGTGTGTGTTTTGTTGTAAGGAAAAATAAATTCCTTTTTTTCACTAAGGAACCAAAAAACATCTCTGAGTTAACTGTAAAACAAAAGAGGCCTTGATTTCTGCCATCCATCATGGAAAAGGTTGGAGCCAAATATACACACATTAAAAATAAAAAGGTATAAACAATGCTTCCTTCCTAAAGAGCTTCCCTGGCAAACCTGGGCTGTGCCGGCCCCCAGAGCCCAACCACCTCCAGCTCATCTTCCTGTTGGTGAAGTCGAGCTCCTGGGGACTCTCCAGGCTCCTCTCAGGACCACTTCCCTGGAAAATGGTTTGTTTTCAGTGCATCTTCGATCAAAGAAAGCCCCAAAGGCTTTCCTTCCTCTCCGGCACCTTTGTGTGTGGCTGCCCTTGGTTCTGCGTCCAGGTGTGAGGTGGGAACTGAGCCTCCCTCCTTCCCTCTGCTCCAAGGCCCAGCAAAGGCTGGAAGCACCAAACAGGGCTGAACTTCCCTGCAGAGCCCAAGCCAGAGGGACCAAGCAGCTGTGGGAGCCCATGTGGGGATTGGTACCACTCACCTCTGCTTTGGAGCCATCAGCTCCTTCCCCTCCACAAGGGTTTCATTTGTTCACTTGGAATTCCTGCTCCTCAGGGGAAAGCCTCTGCTTCCACCTCCGAGGGGATTAGTGCAGCCACAGGACCAAATCCCTCTGTTCATTACACCCCTGTAAAGCTGGAGTAAATAAATCCTGTTAAGCCATTGGGGCCACTCTGGGCTTACCCAGACAGAAATGGCAGCACTATAAATAAGATCTTGGTTTGATTAGGGAAATAAAGGCAGGAAAAAAGCACTTAAAAGATATCCAGAGGAAATATAAACCCCCCTCCTCCCCCAGTCATGCTGACAATGATGAATTAGTCCATGAATGTCAGTCAGAGAGTGAGTCATGTTTCATAAATAAACTACAGCAAGATATTCATAGAATCATAGAATATCCTGAGCTGGGAGGGACCCACAAGGATCATCAAGCCAACTCCTGGCCCTCCACAGGATAACCCAAAATCTGAGGAATCTTAGGAAATACCTTGGTAATATTCATTTAATCTGGGACATTTGTAGCCTAAGATGCCACTAAACATTCAAAATTCAGAGTAATTCAGTGACCCTGTATTAAGCACATATATTTATTGTACTTGATATAGAGCCACACATTTCTGGCAGCATCCACTCAACCCTTGTTGGAGACAAACTGATTTGGAGAAGCTGCTACATAGGTTTTACACCCCGTGTCCCCAGGCCCTGGGGAAAGGCAGGGCAGTGGCAGGGTGTGGTGACTTGTCCCCTCCTGAGGATACTCATCAGTGAGATAATGGCACTTTCCTCCCTCTCCTTTCAGAGAAAGGCTGCTTTTGCTGTGCTTTGCAGTTAAATAATTTGCTGGTATTCAAAAAAGAGCTGGGAAGGGAGCTCAGGGCCTTGGCTTTGTTGTTTCACCCCATCCCGCCTCCCCCAGCCTTGCCGTACTGAGATGCAAAATTATCAGTGGAAGAGTTTATAAAATGTCAAAACAGTTTCTCTCCTGTCACGCCGACAATTTGTGTAAATAGAGCCTGTCTAAAAGAACCTCCTTCCAGCTCCAACCTCCCTTTCATCTCCCCAGGATTTATTGTATGCCATTTTCGTGGAATTTTAAAGCAGTCTCTAATGAAGAGCGAGGACGGGCAGTTCTGTGCTGTGCAGAGGAGTCTCCGGTGGGATCCCGGATCTGCTGTGAGCTCCCAGGGCCTGGCAGGGCTGGGCTGAGAGGCTGTGAAACACAACCCGAGGTGATTTCCTCTCCTCACACGCAGGAGGTGCCTCTCCAGACTGCTGGGTGCTCTGCAGCGACCTGGGAAAGCAGCTCTGGGAACGAAACCTTCCAAAAAGCTGCGATTCCCCAGTCAGCAGCGAGCAGCCGGTGCGGCTCCGTTCACTGCCAGCCCCGGTGCTGTGAGACAGGAGCAGCCTGGGGCAGGAAGAACGGGCTAACCCGGGCACGGCCGCTCCCCGGGCTGGCAGAGCTCGTTCCCCCGTGCGGGACGGAGCTGCCGTCAAACGGGCTCCTGTGCCAGCTGCTGTGCCCGGGCTGCGGCTGCACCCACTGCGCAGCCACGCCCGAACAAAACCGTAAAACCTCCAGTTATAATGCAATTCATTTTAAAAACACACAAAAATATGATTTGTCCGAGCCCCTGTCCCTGCGCTCCTGCCCTGTTTGTACCTGGAATTCCAGGGCTCCAAGCGGGAGCAGTTTCGAAGCTCCGGCTGCTGCATCCCACCGGTCTGCCCAGCAAAGCCACTGGGCCGTACTGGTTTGACAGCCCCAGCTCCTCCCTGCCGGGCCCTGCACTCCCCGGCGAGCTCGGCAGGACCCGCAAACACCGACCTGCCTGCCGGGTTTCGGGGCTTTGAAATCCAAAGGCACAGAAGCCAGCCCGGGGGCGGGAGGGCTGCAGCGGCTCCTGCCGCGTCCTGGAGCAGATCCCAGTCCCGCAGCGGCACCTCGGGACAGCGGAACGTCCGGCTGTGCCCGCGGGGACAGCCCTGTGCGGGCAGGGATGGCATCGGGAAGGGATGGCACGGACAGGGATGGCACGGACAGGATGCCATGGGGCACGGATGCCACGGGGCAGGAGCTGGCAGCCTGCTCAGGCCAGGGGAAGCCCACCAGGCAGGAAACACCCCCTGGCAGTGTCCCTGCTCAGCCAGGGGAGAGTTTTGGGCCGTGCTGCTGTCCCACTCCCACTCAGCATGGCACAGCGGGAGGGGCGGGGAGAAGGCACCGCACACTCCCTGCCCTCCTGCCCTGCTTTCAGCCGAGGCCGAGGCTCTGCCCGGTGCTGCCCTGCAGGGCTCACAGCAGCCAAGAGGCCCTGGCACTTCTCCTGGCAGTCCCAAGCCCCCTGGTGAGCCACCCAGGGGAATCCGGGCCCCAGCACAGTTCAGGCTCAGGGAATGGGATGTGGAAGGGAAGAAGAGCTTTCCAGATCTGATTCTCCTCTGACAATTTGCTTTTGACAGCAGTTGAAATCATCTTTGGAACCAACCCTGCATTCTAAGGACAGTGAACTTTGCCTTTCAGCACAGCTGTGTCTGTGCCAGGGGAGGGGTTTCTCCAGGTTTTTGCATCTGTGAGAAATCCCAGAAGTGGTTTTTCAACATCACTGTGCTCCCGTATGGAGGGTCAGGTGAAAAAATCCTAAATGGGGAGTTTCAGAGGGAAACTAAAAGGGTCCTGCTCCTGTCCAGCCCTTCCCAAGTCTGTGTAGACCAGATTAACCCTCCTTTCACCATGGATAGGGAAACTGAGGCACAATGACAGGACACTGTCACCCACGCCAGGCTCCTGCCTCTCATTCTGGCTCATAATTCAGCAGCCCACACTCTCTGTCACACCAGATGTGATTCTGCTCCACATTCACATCCTCCCTCTGCCTTGCTTTCACTTCCTTCCCAGGCAGGGAAGAGCCAGGACAGAACTCACCACTCTCCACTGTTTCGTTTATGAGTTGATTGGGGTTTGTTCCTATAAAGTAAACATTACATTTTGAAATCAAGAAAAAAACCTGCCCCACACCTCCTGGCACAGGAGCAGAAGCTGCTGGGCTGTAAGGAAAGAGGGGACACTGATGTCCCAAAGCAAAGAGGGCGGCTGTGGCTGGGACAGCCTGGCACTGGGTGAGCACAGGCTCGGGGACAGCCAGGACCCCCGAGCCCCCACTGGGGCATCATGGGGAGTTTGCCTTCGAGGAGGCTGCTCTGTGCTCCCTGTGAGTGTTTTCCAGCCCCACAGAACACAGGCAGACGTGGCTGTTGTTGACTCACACGATAAGATCATTGTTGGGAGATTTTTTTTCCTCTGTGTGTCACTTAGAAATAATTTTTTTCCAGCAAATTTGTTCTCCTCCCCTCCACCCCCAAAGTGAAAAGGGAATCTGTGCTCAAAGCCGCAGCTGAGATTGCAGAGACCTTCCCTTCCTGATCCTTATCTCACCAGGATGTAGGAGGATCCTTGGGGAATGGCTGGAAGCCTTGTGCTGGAGCCATCCAAGAAACGAGTACAGCCTTTAAATGGCAAAACCATCAAGTGCTCGGGGACCGGGATCCGAAAGCCTTTAACCCCATCTCGCTGTGCCACGCCCGGGTTCTGCCGCACGGGACTGGCCCAGCTCTGCTCCCAACCTGCTGCTGGAGCCGCCTTCTCCGCAGGCTCCGCCGCCCCAGCCCAGTCACGGCATCTAAAAATACACCTTGGAATCCTAATCTGCACCAAAGCCTTCAGCGGCTGCCTCGCGGCCCTGCTGCCGCTCGCTCTCAGCTTTGGCCGGCAGCAGAGCCAGGGCTGCGCTTCTCCCTCGGGCTGGGAGCCCCGAGCCCGGCCCGGCCCCGCCTGGCTCCTCGGGCACGCGGCGGTTCACGGCTTTGCAAGCTGCAAACGCCTCCAGCCCTGCGTTTCCTGAGCCCGAAGCTGGAGGAGGACGGTGGGAGAAGGGCCGAGAGCCCCCGAAGGAGGATGCAGGGCCCGAGGAAGGGACGCAGCACCCGCAGCCCCCCAGGGCTGAGGGACAGCAGAAGGGCACAGGCTCATCCTGCTTTGGTGACAGAAGAGTCACAGCAGCCCAGCACCCTGGCTCTGTCATATTCAGGACAGGAAACAGATGCTGCCTGGTGAGGAAGCACCTGAAGGGTATCAGAGCACCTTGTGCCTGCCCCGGCAGGAACCCGCTGGGAACAGGGGGTACTGGGCGGAACCCCCCCGGTTTGGCCGCAGCCCGGCTCGGTGGCATCGCCCTCGGACACAGTGTCCTCACGGAAAAGCACCTGCCTTTGGAGGAAAAGGGCTGGGCAGATGCAGAGCTGTTAACTCTGAGTGCTGCTGCAAACCCCCCTTGCACAGGGGCTGCTCCAGCTCCAGCTGCCCGGTCCAGCCGGGCCAGGGCGTTCTCACGGGGTGGAGCTTCTGCTCCAGCACCTTCCCTCTGCCTTTACAACTTGGTTTTCTTTCTCGTTATCCTATTCTGATTTGACTGGGAATTAATTTTTCCCCAAGTCGAGTCTGTTTTCCCCATGTTGGTAATGGTAGAATGACCTCTGCCTGCCCTTACCTTCACCCTTCTGTTTCTTATTGCAGCCCCCTTCAACACCCCTGAGCTGCCTCGGTTGTGATAGTGACTGGAGAGATTAACCGGAGTGATAAGTGGCAGCGTTGCAACCAACTGCTGATGACATTCTTGCACTTCTAAAAGGGCTTAAAACAGGAACCTGTAAAACTATTTCTTTGTAAGCTGCTGGGAAGAAGGACTGTGGAAGCTTTTCCACTTCTTTCCCTTCAAAATCGCTCCCCAAGGCACTTTGCTGACTCGAGGCTGCTGGAGGGATGCAGTGAGCTTCGGGAGGGGTCTCCAGAGAGGGGAACGGTTCCTGGATGCCGAGATATCTGCAGCTGGGGCAGGCAAGAGCTGATTTGCTGCCCGAGTGCTGAGGACATGAAGTAGCGCAGAGGTCTGGATGTTGGAGAGTCTCTGGAAGAAGCAGAGCAGACACTGAAGGTCCCACACGTGGCCATCGATGCCCACATTTCCTTCCGCAGCCGCAGCCGGGGCAGGAGCAGCTGCAGGAGCTCGCCATGCCAAACAGCAGCCTGGCCCTGAGCAGCCTGGACGGGATTTACATCGGCACCGAGTGCCTGGTGGCTTTGTTTGCCACTCTGGGCAACATCCTGGTGATGTGGGTGGTGAGGCTGAACGCGGCGTTCCAGAACACCACGCTCTATTTCATCGCGTCCCTGGCGCTGGCCGACATCGCCGTGGGGCTGCTGGTCATGCCCCTGGCCGTGGTGGTGAGCCTGGGCATCGCCGTGCCCGCCTACGGCTGCCTCTTCATGTGCTGCCTGATGGTGGTGTTCACCAACGCCTCCATCCTGTCCCTGCTGGCCATCGCCATCGACAGGTACCTGCGAGTCAAGCTGCCCACCAGGTGAGGCTGCCCCAGCTCCTCTGTCCCCCTTAACCTGCCCCCTTTCCAACAAACAATTCCTTGAGGTTGGTGCTTCTGCCTCAAGGCCCACCCGAGAGGAGTTTCAGAGACCCCGAGGGTGCTCATGAGCAGCTTGGTGTTCTCAGGTGTTACCGCTGATCAGAATTTGGTCACAGGATGCATCTGTGGGCAGCCCGTTGAATTTTTAGCACTTTGGTTAATTGAACAGGATGCTGAGTGTATTATAGGGTTTTTCAGGTTTCTGAGCTTGTCTTTTAAATAAAATTCCTTTCAGTATTTGCTGAAAATACAGAAGTAGTAACAAACTTATTAACAGTTAACTGAAATCAGTTGCTGTTTACATTTAAATGAAAAGTACACAAGGTAGAAAAGCAAAGCATAACCTCAAGCATCCAAGAAGTCATATTTTATGATGGGAAAGGACCTATGAAGCTGAAAAACGAATTTTAGTCCTACAAATGGCATAAACCAAGTATAAAGAGGAAGGTACACCCAAGGAAGCCAAGACATCAGATAGGACTGCCAACAGCAGCAAAGCAATATCCTGGGAAGAGGAGAACTAAGATCATAATGAAACAAGAAATAAAATAGATGAAAACATCCAATTTTAAACAAGGGAACTTAAGCACAGTTCCTACTGATGCTGCAAAGTAACTGTTCCAAATTCAGAGTTGGGGCTTGTCTCAACACTTTTTGTCCTTCCCCACAAAAAGAAGGTCAAGGCTTCATTTTCTAACAATGATCCTGCAGTACCTGAACAGGCGAGTTCATCCTTAACTCCTTTAAAACGCTTCTCTTTAACACGACCTGGGATTTCTTCCCCTACAGATATAAAATAATCACTACAGAGAGGAGAGTTTGGTGGGCCCTGGGGCTGTGCTGGTCCCTGTCCCTGCTGGGAGGGCTCGTGCCCATGTTTGGCTGGAACAAGGCAGAGCCCAGGAGCTCCAGCTTCCTCAGGTGCCGGTTCATCGCTGTGATGAGGATGGATTACATGGTGTATTTCTGCTTCTTCACATGGACCCTGGTGCCCCTGCTCATCATGTGTGCTCTGTATGCTGAGATCTTCCACATCATCCGCACAAAGCTCAGCCAAGGGACTGCTGTGAGGGGGGCTGGGGCTTTCTACGGCCAGGAGTTCAAGACAGCCAAGTCTCTTGCACTGGTTCTCTTGCTGTTTGCAATATCCTGGCTGCCTCTGTGCATTATAAACTGTGTTTTCTATTTTTACCCCGAGTCTCAGATCCCTCAGTATTTGATGTATTTGGCAATCATCTTATCCCATGCCAATTCTGCCATGAACCCCATTGTCTATGCCTACAAGATAAAGAAGTTCAAAACCACGTACCTTTTAATTTTAAGGACCTATATCCTGTGCAAAAAACCAGACCCAGCTCTTACAGAGCAAACAACAGACCCACAGTCATAAAAGCTGAACCTGCCAGTGGGTACCAGAGCATTGATAAAACACCTGGCTTTGCTAAGGAACTCTTGGGAAACTGCAGGAACCTGTGGATCTGAAGCTGCTCTATAGCTGTATGTAAATATATGTCTTTATGTAATATTTCTAAACACAGAAGATGTAAATTTTGTCTAGTTGGGTGTTTTGGGGTTTTTTAACATGAGGATTGGTTGAGTTGATTGAAAAATAGGATGTGTTCTTTGCTGTTCATGATCCAGCAGCTCACAAGCTCACTGACTGTTCTCACACCATTTGTCTTGTTTGTTCTTTCAGACTAAAACTGAGTCTGGTCAGCTTGTGTTTCAGCCAGTGTTGTCACATTTTCATGAGTAATAATAAATAGTAGATAGATTTTACATTAATTCAGCCTGCTGAGTCCTCTCATGTCAATCAAAAAAGCCTGCCCAGTTTCAGTGTCCTGCCTGGGATGGCCCAGGAGTTGCAGTAATTGTTACACCACAGCTGACACTGCCCATTTTTAGGGAACATGGGTCAACCTGAAAAGAGCTTGTTAAAGGGCAGGGTCTTTTCCTCTCCATCTTTGAATAATAAAAGTGGTCTAGAAAAAGCAGAAAAGGGAGTGCAACGCTCTTAGAGAGCGCTGGCACTGCTCCTCTAGCTGAGATCAGGCACCTCATTTCTTATCTGATGTGACCCCTGGCACAGACCAAAGCTCTGCCCAGTAACACAGCTCAGCTCTATCAATAAACAAGCCAAAGGAAGCCACTGCACAAGAACATCTGAACACCAGAACTTGCTGCAGGAGCTCCTCTGACCATCGATGGACCCGATTGCTCTCAGCAGAAAAACAGGTCCCACCTAAAGAGAGGAAAGGGACTTGTTAGAATGATGCACAGGGAACTTTGCTGATGTGGTTTGGATAAATTGAGGGAAGAGGGAGGAACGCTGCACCAAATTCCTGGCAGACTGCCTGGCAAACTCCAAGGGAATGAGGCACAAGGATATGGAGGAAGAACAGAGAGGACTGAGAGCAAAGCAGAGCAGTCCCAGCCAGCTGACCCTGCCCACCCGAGGGACCCCAGCCCACAGTTCATCTTCCAGTGAGGGAGGGAGACGCTCCCCCTATTTTCTCTATTAAACAGAGCTTGAAGAAACTGCCAGGACCGAGGTGAGAGCAGATAACAGCAAAACAACAACAAAAAAGCATAAGCTTTTGTGCTGATCCTGTGAAAGTCTGTGGCACCCGCAGGAGTCTGTGGCCAAACCCACAACACCGAATTTCAGAGCATCAGAGCGTCTGCTGACACTTCTCCGTGGTGCCCCGAGGTTCGCAGCTGCTGGGAGGAGGAGGCAGGACAGCGCAGTGGAGGGGCAGAGCTGCAGCCCCGGCTCGGTGCGCGGGGCTGGAAGGCACCGGGAACTCCAGCCCGTCCGTGCCCGGCTTGGTGCTGCCATCAGCTGGCACCTCCAGCCCTGCTCCGGCTCTGCCGCTCGTGGTAACAGCCCCGCTCCATGAAAAGGAAACGATTTTTAACTTTTTTACGCAGTACTTAAACATTGTGGGTAATAACAAGTGAATGAACATTTCCAGAGATTTTGGCTGTCACTCTGGGATTGTGCATTTCTTTTATGGGACCCAACCAGGAAACAGAGATTTGCATACAAACATTTCTTTATCATCACTTTGATAACAAAATATCTAAGCAGAGCACTTAGCAATCAAAAAAACCCATGGAAAATGCAGGAGTTGGTGACCGAAGAGGGAAACGCAAGGGCACAGATGTGGATAGATGCAGAGAAACATTTTCATTTCTCAATTCTCTCTGGTAGTTCTCACAGACGGAAACTTTACAAGAGCAGGGAGATTTCTACAGATGAGGAAATCCTGTACAGAAACCTCCACTTGCCCACAGCTGTTGGCAGCTGGTTTGGAACAGGAGACTGCTTCTCATCACAACTACAAAAAGAGCTGTGTTACACAGGGCATGGGGGCATTCCCAGGGCAGGCCTTGGTGTAGCATCCCGGTGGCTTCTGATGTCCAGAAAGCAGGAACATTTTTACTTCATTTGGAGCTTGATCATCACACAGCCAGCGGTGTCTGGCCCCGCTGGAAGACCAGAGTGCTGTAGGTTACATCATTCTGGGGATGTGAGAAAAGCCACAGACGTGAGACAGAGCACAAGCACTGCAGGTCAGCAGGAATTCCCCACTTCTAACTTGTCCTCAACACCCCACACCATCAGCAGCCTGTCCCTGCATGGGGGGAATTGGTAAATGCTGGTTCATTCCACTGGTCAGTATGGCTCAGGGTTCTGGGTCAAATCTCCTTTAGGAGCTTCCAAAGAATTAATATCACAGAGGAAAACTGCAGAAATGCTTTCCCTTTAAACTCCTAATCTGCCTAGTCAAGTGGTTTAATTAAACCCCAGAACCCCTGAAGTTCCTTGTCAAAAGAACTGCAGACTAACAGTCGAGTCTCAAAGGTGACTTTTCTCCCCCAAATTAATATTTACCACACTGTCAAGAGTGTGTAATATCTGCATAAAGCGTTAGAAATGACAGTTGTGACATTTACCTGGTTGTTCCTAAGAGATTCCTCAGCTACCATGTCAGAGAAAGCTTCCTCCTGTAAATTTTGGTGGGATCTCTTATAACCTAGGAAGGAAAGGCATCCCAGTCTCAGCTGTTTGCCCTGTGTTTGGAGACAGCAATGCAAGGGAGGCTGCAGAGGGGTGACAGACAGGGGATGTGTAACCTCTGCCACAGCAAAGTGGCAGTTTGGGCTGCCCAGTCCCCGCCCTCCTGTTGGAAGTGGCCAGGATGAAAGGGACTGAGGAATTCAGTGTGGCCAGGATTAGGAAGAGAAAAGCCCACAATCAACAAAAACCCCCAAAACTCATCAGTGGCAAAGTTAATTCTTTCCTGAAAACAGCCCTGGGAGTTACTACCAGGGATGAGCTGCTCATCAACACCGAGTTATTCAAGGCACACATTACTGCTTTCTAAAGAACTTCTGCAGCCACCATCACTCTGCTGTTTGGCCCTCAACTGTGTCACTCACTTTTCCTGAAGAGGGAGATGATTGCAAAAACCAGGACAGTCACGAAGATGCCAGAGATGAAGGCCAGTGACACAAACAGTATTTCATGGCTGTTGATACACAGAAAATCCTGTCAGAATTCCCAGTTTCAACAGAGGGGTTGAAGTATCAGTAATACTCAAATTGACCAGACTTTATGGAGTGTAACATTAATCCCCAGCCCCATGAGATGAGCAGGTGTGTATCTGCATTGGGCATCTCTAGGAATCACTCAGACTAGGAAATTCTAAGTGGATTTTACCCCCCACAAGATGTTAAGTATGTGATATATAACCCTTCCCTCACAGAAGGAGGCTGCAGTCTCAGGGAACTCTGGGTTTGAAGTCAGCAAATAAAGGTGCAGCATTTACTTATTAATCCAGCATCCGACTTCTGCAGCTTTGAAATCATCTGCAGGGGTGTGGACAGTGGTAGGGACAGTGCTGGGGACAGTGGTAGTTGTGGAAATGGGTTCTGGTGCAGCTGCAATAGAAAAAAAAATCACAAGCTTGTTTTAAAACGTGCAAATTTCTCCAGTAATACTGCAAGCAACTAAAACCACATAGGGGGCTGTGTCTGTACTGTGTGTCTGAAAGTGGAACCACCAGACAGGAAAATTCAGCTGTTCAGATGAGTGTGCCAGGCAGCCCCTGGCAGCCATGCAGTTCTTCCCCAAACACCCCCAGTGCTGAGCATCCCCACAGCAGCCCTGGGCCAGGACATCACCTCAGTCAGCAACACTGCAGCTAAGGAAATTCCTTAAAATACCTGGAGCTGGTTTGGAGGAAGAGCCTCCCATTCTCTCAGAGCATTAACTGACAGGAAGAGAAGCTGGAAGAAAGGGGAAAGAGTTATATTTCTATACATATGCACATGAGCAAAACAAACCTGTCACCCTCTTCTAACTCAGAAAACTTGGTTTGGTCTTTATCCACTTCTTGGAAATCTTATAAAAGTGGCACAAAGCCACTCAAACCAGGCAGTTCCTCAGCATCAACCCCTCCCCAGGGGCTTGTTCCTGAACACGCGTGTTCACTGCTTCCTGATGGGCACGGTGCCTTCTCCACCCAGAAAATGGAAGGTATTTAATAACTAAAAACCATCTACAGGGTTATTTTTGCAGTAGCTAAAACCCTATGAACATTTTCATAAGCAGAAGCAGATTTGAAAAATTCCTCCCTTGATGTTTAAGTGACTTTTCCCACCAAAACAGGAACAGTAACTTTCTTCTCAAATTTGGGGGTGGAATCTTAGAGATAGGGATTCTTAGATATTCTACTACAAAATCCCTACACTGGCATTCCTCACCACATGCTTTGGAAACTGTGTGTTGTGAATAACGTGAAAATATTACAACAACATGAAAATAAACAGCCTGTTCTCTGCTGCTGCCGCCACTTTTCCTACTGCATCCCATTGTTGCCACATTCCAGAGGAGTCAAACCATGAAACCTCCCAGTTTCCCACACCAAACCTCACAGGGTGCTGTGTTTGCAATAACAAAAGAAACAAGAAATGATACAGCTCCATCTTACCTCCCACCATGGAAGAAGTGCTGCTGGAAAACTCCCCAAGTGTCAGCACACCAGTTTAACCACTTGCTTTTTGAGAGGAATCTGTCACACCAGTTAAAAGCTCAAATGACAATCAGATGTGGGCTTACACAATTGTGGAAGTTAAGCAACTTCACTTTTTTATTTAAATTGACAAAAAACAGGAAACAATGAAAGACACCTGCGTTCTCTGGAACTGTTGATCTAAAAAAAGTCAGCTCAGGTTGGCTTGAAGTACGGTTCTTGCCTCTAAAGAACACCATTTTGGTGAACTGGTCTGTTTAAAGTGTAGAAAACTTTCTTTCTTAACCCCACTGAGAAATGGCATTGCAGGCACCCCCAGTCTGCCCACTGGGGTTCATGGACTACAGAACTCACATCCCAGCACACACAGGAGCAGATTATTTGTGTGTGTGCTTTGCTGGGATTTTTAACAAATTCCTTCAGGGAAAAGCTTCCTATAAAATGAAGAGACTTATGAAAGTCCAGAAAAACCCCTCTGGAATAAACTTACCCATTTATTTCTCTGCTTTAAACTGAGTACTAACACGGTCAGCTGAGGGCAAGTCTTTCAGGAGATTTGACACATTTCCTGCCCAGTCACTCTTACCAGAACCCAAATCCTTCCAGCATGAGGCTTTATGGTGAAAGGGCATTTCCAGCTCCTTTAGAGAACAAGGACATTCACTCAGAGCCCCTCCAAGCACGGGGCCAGCTGAATGGAGCACAAATCATCCTGACTTTAGAACATCTGTACAAGGACAGCAGGTATCTGGGGTTGTTACCACACAGAATTCTAACACAGGGATCAGTTTCAGCACCAGAATTTTTCTCTGTGAAGTTCTGTGTCTCTGGAAGTGTTCGTGACCAAGCAGGGGATCCAACAGGATCTCACACACTGTGGTTCCAACTCATCCCCCACCATAAACCAGCTGTAGTGGTTGGTGTGGCCACCCCGTGACTTTGAACACAAACAGGCAGGGACAGTTGCTAGTGAAAGACAACAGAGAGGTTTTTTTGTCTGTTTAATGATATTTTAGAGTCATACAGTTTCCAACAGGAGGTACTGGGACATGTCAGTGGGCTCAGACTGCTCACACGGCTGCGTGGGCGCTCTTGGACAGCGCCTTCAGGTCCAGGATGCACTTGGCAATGCTCTCCTTTTGCTGCAAGAGACAGGAAACAGCCTTCAGGAGACATTTCAACAAGCAAAACAGACATTTAGGTGCATTTTAGATAAGCCTTTTTAGACCTATAAGTTACTGATTAAGAGGGATGCAATTATAGCTTGTGAAGTCAGAGATTCACATCCAATAAAGCACAGACTCATGGAATCCCAGAAGGTTTGGGTTGGAAGGGACCCCAAAGCTCATCCAGTCCCACCCCTGTCCATGGGCAGGGACACCTCCCACTATCCCAGGTTACCCATCACCTCCTGAGCCAGGATCCCCGAACAGCAAATCTTTGCGCAGGCTAAAACATAAAGCAGGTAGAAGCCAGCAAGTACCTGCTGAGGTGTGATGCTCTGAACAACGTTCTTCTCCACCCACTGGATCATGTGGTCCTGCTCTTTCTGCCGCTTCAGGGTCTGCATGGCCACCTGGTAGTCCAGCCTCTTCTTCACCTCGTTGTACACGGTCAGTAAGCGCTCCCGGTAGTTGGCTTCCAGCAGCATTGCAATGTTGTTCTGCACACGGAGCAGCAAACAAGAGGCTCAGGTCTGGCAGGAACACCAAGCAGCAGCAGAACACAGTGTGCAGCAGGAGCCCAGCAGGGCAGGCTGCCCCACTCACCCGCTTGGCATCGAAGAGGTAACTGCGGCCTTCTGCCCTCCACTGCTCCTTCTTCTCCTCCTCAATGGCCGTCTGCAGGCTCTGGATGGCCTCGTTCTTCATGGCTACAGCTGTGGCCAGCTTCTCCTAGAAGAGGAAGAAGAAAACTCCACACGTCAGAATTGAAGATGCAAGGAAAACAAGTGATCTGCAATTAATCCTGAAGTGTTGCATTAAGCTTTGAGAAATGTCTGTGAGCTGCCCTGTGCCAGGGCTGAGGTCAAGCTGTGGCAGGAGAGAAGAATGAGGGTTCACAATTAATTATGGAATCCCAGACTGGTTTGGGTGGGAATGGACCTTAAAGCTCATCCTATTCCACCCCCTGCCATGGGCAGGGACACCTTCCACTACCCCAGCCTTGGACACTTCCAGGGATCCAGGGGCAGCCACAGCTTCTCTGGGCCTCCCCACCCTCACAGGGAAGGATTCCTCCCCAGTATCCCATCTCACCCTGCCCTCTGCCCGTTTGAAGCCATTTGCTCTTTAACAAAACCATTCCTCTCTAAGGACTGCAAAGTCAAGTTACAGTTTCTTTGTTACCTCGTTAAGTTTGTCAGCAAAAGCTGCAACATCACCCCCGAACTTCTTGATGGCATAAACGATGACTGTCAGAATGCAGGCAGCTGCTACTGTCTCGTGGTTAATGACGTAGATCTCCTTGGAAAGAAGGTAGAGCAGGAGGCCAGTGCCCAACATGTAGGGTCCTACAGAGAAAACAAAGCAGCATTACTTGTACAGAGCATAAAGAGGCTCGATAGACTCAAGTACCTAAGAGGGAGCTACTTTAAAGGCTCACAGAATCAGGAAGAAGTGTTCTATTGCACCAGGACAAAAAGCAGAGTCACAATTCCACCTGGGAAAGGTGCCACGAGGAACCTCACCAGAAATGGAAGCTATGTGCACGTGGCATGGGACCTGCTGCTTCTGCTTGTTCAGAAACATGCAGAATTCCCTGTTTAAATGTTTTAAGGACTAACAGGCAACTACATCTTCTTATAAAATCAAGTTCATTGAATTCTTTCCACCATTAGGTATCTAACTTTGGCGCCAGGAGCCCTGCATTGGCCTGTTCTTCACAACCCACACATGCAAAATATTCATTTTCAATATTTTACCTTTTCCACAGCTAGATCTGGTAGATAAAACCACATAAGCATAGCTAAAAATGGTAAAAGTCTGTATTAACCTGTAACTCCTGTTTTAGGGTAGAGAAACTGGAAAAACTCCTCAGGGATCAGACCATGACGAACTTCTCCTCCCTTCTCAGGCAGAGGTGGCACAGGAGCCAAACTCTGCTGAGTTGTGTGCAGTGGTCTTGTGGTGTGCAACACCCTGTGGACAAGGGGAACGTTTCAATTAATATTCTTATTTAAAAAACAGATAGAAATAGTCCCTAAAATCACCCTTAGATGAGGCTCAAACATATTTCCAGTTAAGTAAGTAGGTAATTGGTGAAGCCCTGGCACAGGTGCCCAGAGAAGCTGTGGCTGCCCCTGGATCCCTGGCAGTGCCCAAGGCCAAGTGGGACCCGCTCTAAGGAAAGGCGTCCCTGTCCACGGCAGGCGGTGGAAGTGCATGAGCTTTAACGTCCCTTCCGACCCAAACCATTCCGTGATTCGAAGCATTTATTGGACACACCTCCTTTCAGGAAGTGGGTGGGACTAGATAACCTCCAGAAGTTCCTTCCCCTCGTCCCTATTTTATACTCCTACAACACGAATGAAGAAAATAAGAGCCAAACTCCCGAATAACGCTGTTTAAGCGCAAAGCCCGGTCGGTTCCCGAGGGGCTCCCCAGTACTCACCCCACGGCGACGGGCGGCGGCAGCGCCCTTAGCGCGGCGGGGGCTGAGGGGACAAGAGGGCAGAGAGCGCGTCAGGGCAGAGCTCGGCCAGCACCCCCCGCCCGCCACCCCGCTCCCCCCCGGAGCAGCGGCGCCGCCCGCGGCTCACCGGCGCGCAGGACGAGGCGGGACAGCATGGCCGGGCGGGGAAGAAGGGAAGGGAAGCAGGGCGGTGAGCAGCCCTCAGCCCACCGTGTCACCGCCGCCGCCGGGCGCTGAGATGGCGGCGCAGCTCTCGCGAGAGCGCGGGGAGGCGGGCGCGGGGCGGGCGCTCTCGCGAGAGGAGGCGGCGGCGGGAGACANCCCCGCCCGACAGCGCGGCCCCCGCGGCCTCGGTGGATGAGGAGCCCGCGGCCGAGGCCGCCCCCGAGTGGAACATCCCGCCCAGCGCGCCCGCCTGCATGGAGCGGCACCTGGAGCGCGCGCACTACCGCGCAGGTAGCGGGGCGGGGGGCCTGGCGGGGCCCAGGACCCTCGGGCGCTCCCCGGGGGCTCCCCGCGCGTCTGCCCGCGCCTCCCTCGTGTCTCTCCCGCAGACGGGGCCCTGCTGCTGGGCGCCTCCGGGCTGAACGGGCGCTGCTGGACCGGCTCGCTGTGGGTGTTCGCAGAGCCCCGGCGCGCCCCCAGCGAGGGCTTCTGCACGGCCGGCGTGCAGACCGAGGCGGGGGTCGCCGACCTCTGCTGGGTGGCTGACAGGGGCATCCTGGTGGCCTCCGACTCCGGTAAGCGGTGGGGATGTCCCCCGTCCTTGGCTGGGGTGTGCCTGTCCCCTCTGCTGAGCTGGCTGTCCCCCATTGCCCTCCTCTGAGGTGCCCTTTCCCGATCCCATAGCGGGTGTCCCTCTCACTGAGGTGGGTGTTCCCCTGCATCCCCCAGGTGCCGTGGAGCTGTGGGAGCTGGAGGAGAACGAGAGCCTCATCGTGAACAAGTTCTGTAAATACGAGCACGATGACATCGTGACGTCCGTGTCGGTCCTGGCTGGCAGCACCCAGGCTGTCAGCGGGGGCAGGGATTTCTGGTGAGTGTCCCCAGCCTGGCAGCCGTGTGCCCGGGCTGGGCTGCCCTCTCACTGCTCGCTCTTGTCCGCAGCGTGAAGGTCTGGGACATCCCGGAGCAAACGGTGCTGCACTCCTACAGAGGTGAGTGCTAACCCTCCTCTCTCTCCTCTTCATAAGCCTCTTTACATCCCACTTTGATCCCTTCCCACTGACCCCTTGTCTGGCTCCCTCAAGCTCAGGGGTGTCACAAGGACTTGTGGCCATGGTTGGATTGGGCAGCTCATCACTTTGGTAGGAGGCACTTGGCTGCTGCTGAGCAGAAGTTATCCTGTGTCTGGGTATATTCTTTGTTAAACTGCTGTGCCTCTGGAGATCCTTGGGAATATGTGGGCAAGTTGGATACAATCTTTGAGGCTCTTTATCCTTTTGTGCTTTTGGTAGCTCACTCCGATGCAGTGACATGTGTGGCTTCCTGTCCTGGTAAGGACACTGTGTTCCTGTCCTGTGCTGAGGTAAAGCTCACTCTATTGTCTAAACCTACCCCATTAAAACAAGATTTAACTTCAGGTATTTACAGTTTAATGCACATAGAAACCAGCCCTTGTGTTGCAACCTGCCTGGCTGTGTTACTGCAGTGTTCCAGTCTGATAAGTTTATAATCAGTTTACCAAGCTGATTCTTATAGGTTTGTATCAAATTTTAGGAGCTTGTAGTTCTGTCCTGGGGTTGACTGAAGACTGCACTTAATGACAGCATCATTTTAACCCAGAGGAAGAGGCAGGGTCATTTTGCCTGAGAGTCAGCAGTGTATCTGAATTTATGCCACAAAGGAATTGTAAAATTCTTCTTTTTCCTTTTGGATTTATAGGACAACAGAACTTTACTCTGGGACACCAGATGCCCCAAACCAGCTACTCGAATTGGTATGTCTCTGTGTCACTGCTTCTGCATGAGTTTGTGTTGGAAGAAATAAGTTATTTTATGCCTGACTTCTAACTCCAAATCTAGTGATGTGCCTGTTAGAACCTAAGGAGGTCTAACTCTGTCACAGAAGTACAATAAGCTTGAAATACTTGTCTTGATGCAGTAGCAGTGCTCAATGAGATAGAGGAGGAGTATCTTTGTGCTCCCTCCTTCCTCACTGACCCCAGTTTCTTCCCTCGCAGTTTGCAGTGCCTGTAATTACCTCCCTACCTCAGTCATGTGGCATCCACAGAAAAGTGACATCTTTGTCTTGGGTAAGAACCTGGACTCTCACCAGGCAAATCAAGGCCGTAATTTTCACAGGACAGTTTTTGCTGGTAACTTCATTTCCCCTCTCTCCCAGGTGATGAAAGTGGCACAGTTGCACTGGTGGACACAAAGAATCCTGACTCTGCCCTCAGTGCTGCCGTGCACACCCGAGGCATCACAGGCTTTGCTTTCTCTGCACACAGGTACTGAATGGTTCTGGCACAGAACATGGCACTGCATCCCCTTAAAAGTCTTAGTTACTTTTGAATAAAACCATGAGAGTGCCAGTTTTGGTCTTCTTAGCAAGGAGATTGTAGCAAAGAATAGAATAAACCAAGCAGCGTCTCACTTCTGACGTGTGAAGGTCCATGACAAGAATTCTGCAGTTCCAGAATTACTGACCCACACACTGTGGGAATTTTTCTAATTACAGTCACCTCTGATTAAAGAAGGATCACTTGCTTCCAGACTCTAGTAGAATATTTCCACTCAGTGCACTGGCACCCTGCTAAATGCTGGTGGAAACATTTTTGTAAGATGTTCTGTGAGTTAATTTGCTGTACCTGGGTCAGGATCACAAACCATCCTGCTTTTCAGAAGTTTATCCCTAAAAAGTCTTGTATTTGCTTGTTCTAACTGTGGTCTCATCTGTCTCTAGTTCACCCTTACTGGCTTCCATCAGTGAAGACTGTTCAGTTGCTGTTCTTGACTCAGACCTCTCAGAGGTGTAAGTACAGACAGAATGTACTCACTGCTGTTGTCTCGTTGTCTGCTCAAGTTAATTATTAATACAAACACAGACTGGTGGAAGGGACCTTAAAGATCATTCATTCCACCCCCTGCCATGGGCAGGACACCTTCCACTGTCCCAGGGTCTTCCAAGCCCCATCCAGCCTGGCCTTGGACACTGCCAGGGATCCAGGGGCAGCCACAGATTCTCTGGGCATCCTGGAGGTGAAAATATTCCTAAATAGAGGAGCATCATCCTAACAAACCAGCAGTTAGGGATTGAACAAGCCCTCATACTCTCTAATGATAGCTAATGGAGTGTTGGTGTTTTCCAGGTTCAGAAACCGTTCTCACCGAGACTTTGTAAAAGGCTTGTCCTGGTCTCCTTCAGATGATGCCTTGCTCACTACAGTTGGATGGGATCATCAGGTTTTACATCACACTGTCCCCCTACCAGCTGGTGAATCTTCTGGAATCAACTGTGTAAAAGAATAGTTTTATAAACTCGTGGTCCAAGTTCCTTGCTGGCATCATTTTGATTCTGCTGCAGTCGCAGGTGTGTGAACTGGAGTGGGGTCTTGTCTGCCTCGAAGCTCGTGGCTAAGAAGGTTCCTGTAGTAGCTTTGAATTAGGCGTAAGTTAGTTACAAACCAAGCTTTACCCTCCTCAGGAGTGGCTTCTCCTGTAATAAAGACTTTGGTTTTATTCAGAAAAAAATTGACTTCAGGCACAGAGGAGACTTGGAGAGACAGGGAATTAGGTGTAATGAAAAAAGAAATAAAGTTAAAAAGACTTGATTGTTTCCTCAGTTCTCCAGACTACCCGTGGAATTGACAGAAGCTTTTGGGGGAGGTTAGCAACGCACCTCTTGTTGGGTAGATGTGAGAGCCTCACCCTAGAGCAAAGTTCTTTGCTCTGTAAATCAGGTGGAATGAAAAGAGCTGTTGGGATTCAAGGACTGGAAGGGTTCCAGTGTTGTCCTTCATCCAGCTCGTGGCTGAGAGGCTTGGGCCTCAGTCCCAGTGTGGAGCCTCTGGTGAGCACTGCTTGTGCACTGCTGTAAAATACCAGTGTTTGGTGTCAGGATGTAAAAGGAGGATCCCAGCTCGAGCCCTGCAATTAAACACCTTTGGGATGGTGCTGGAATCCTGGGCTGCCCAGCAGGTGCTTGGCCCCAGGGCCAGTGCAGGGCCTGGCAGCCAGGAGGGAGTGGGTGCTGTGCTCTTTGACACCGTTTCATCTCCTCTGTGCTGAAGGCAACTTACTCAAGGATAAGACCTGTGAACAGAAGGTTTATGAGAGGGAGAAACTGGACTAAGGACTTCAGTTGTCATTTGCTTGCTCCTGCACCAGACTCTGCTTAGTGATAAACCAGATCCACGCACTTGTGACAAGTGACTTCTTGTGCTGGCACTGAGGGCACAGGACATTCCCCTACCCCCCAAACCAGACTCCACAGAACCCTTAGAGGTGTTTTTGTCAAATACCACGTACATTTCTAACTCAGCTGTTTCCCTGGAACGTATTTACCTGGAAAAAGTCACTGCTCTGCATGCATTGCTGCTGCTCTAGGTATGGCTTGGTCTGACCTAGGATTTCCTAGACAGAATTAAGCAAGTCCTGACTGATGAAACAAAAATACTGTTGAAATGAATGTTACCCCTGGTTCTTTAGCATGATAGCAGCACTTAAATGTACACTGCTTCCAGTTTTTATCTCTGCATACACATAGGTTTAGTTGTGCAAAGCCCACAATTAAGTTTTAGGCAGACTAAGCTTTCCCAGGCTCTGGACTTTTCTCATACTCTAAACTTCCCTTGCTGCTTTTTAAATCCCCGTGTCATACAAATGTTCTCAGAGCAACTTCCTGCTCTAGAGCAGTGTATGACAAGAAACAGCAAATGGTGATAAAAACTGACACATTTTCTCACAAATACCCCTTGAACCACAAAGTTCCCTGGTAGGGACCTCTGATGCTGTACTGAAACAGGTCTTGTGCTGGTTCTGAAAAAGTTGTCTTGGAAGATGGTTTTCATTTGTAACTGGGTTTAAGTTTCACTGGGCCACTTCTGTAGCACTGAAGAGCCAGCTGAGATCATCCACAAAGTTGTGATTTCAGTCCCTGATATTAAAACTGTTCTTAAATAAATGTTGACCGTATTCCTGTTCAATGCCAGGGTACTACAGTTCTTCAGCACCAGTGCAAGGCAGGCTCTGGGTCCTGCTGCTTTTCAGGAAGTTTTTCTTTCCCAAACTCTTAACTTGGGTTTCCATTGTGCACAGCAAAAAAAAAAAAAAAGTTCAAATGTCAGACATTAAACCACATTAGGTTCCTCATATTGCCACACCTGAGCAAAACACAACAGCACATGGCAAAAGAGTCATGGCGGATGGTGAAGCCTGTAGGGACAGCAGGTCACTGGTGATATATTAACTCTGTTTTTACAATGAAAGACTAAAAACCCCTCAATACTTCAGCAGCTGGCAGGTGTTTGTTGTGCCACAGGATGGCAGCAGCTGCCCTGCACAGGGCCAGGGCAGCACCGCCCCACTGCACTTTGCCTGAAGGAGTATCTGCTTTTGGGGTTTCTAGCACTTGCACTTGGGGTTTTCACTCTCAGAAGAGCAGCCGTTCAGGAGTCTCTCCTGGGGTGCAGCTTGGCTCACAGGTGTTGTGCCAGTGCTGGCAAGGCTGCAGTAAAGTCACACGGACACGTGGGCAGCGTGGCAGAAACAGCAGCAGTCCCACATCAATCCTTGCTGGCTCTGCAGCTCCCTGCCAAGGAATGAAGGGAATCCTCTGGGGTTTGTGGCTGAGCTGTCGCTGCACCACACACCATTCAGGTTTGGGGACACTTGGGTACATCCACTGTGGCTCCAGTAAAAGCTTCAGAAAGGGCACACATTGCACCCTTTCCCTCCCTCACAGAGCTTGCTGCTGTAGCCAGAGTGGGATGAAGGAGACGAGAATGCAAATCAGTTTAATTCTGAGTGGAGAGAAGCAGCCACTCTGCAGCCAAGCCTTTTATGTTGCTGATGTATTGCTCACACTGCAGTTGCAGTTTTGGGCACAACATTCGAGTTGAGACCTGTAAAGGTATGAGAGTTTCATCCCTAATGAACGGCTCCAGCCCAAGGATTATTTATAGAAGCTGCTCCAGCTCCTCTGCCAGCCTGCCCAACCAGCTGGGTGTGAGTGACAGAGTTCCTGGGGCTCAGCTGCCCCTTCATGCCTTGACTGGGCTTCTAAAAACACTGAAATGGCCACAGGCTTTGGATCAACTGCTCAGAGAAACTGGACCAAGCCCTGGGTAAGCTGAATTCAAACCCTTGCTGAGCTGCATTTTCTCATCCCTTCAAGGACGTGCAAACCTCCCAATCCTCCAGCAGACAGACCAGGTGAGCAGCACTAAAAAAAAGTCAGACCACACACGTAATAAAACATCTAGAAATGTTTAATCCTAGAAGGGTGGTGTTCAATGGCACTCATAAATAAGAGACTTTGTTCAATACTTTACAGCTAAAGCTCTGTTACACTCCCATAGCAGGAACTTGTGAGGAAGAGGCAGCTGCAGGGCATAATTTAAGTTTTATCATGACTTGAATGACCATACTGCATCAGAGAGGGTGAAGTGAGAATAATTCCACACTCAGGCTTCAGGATTGCTCTCAGCACGGCGCTGAGGCAGGGTGCTTTGCTCCATCAACACCCCCTAGGTTTGTTTCTTCTTACTCTGTTGCTATATTTCTATATGGAAAGAGCTGGGAGAAGCAGAAACAGGAATCCAAGCACAGTTTATCCACGTACCTGACAGAGTCACCTGCCCCAGGAAGAGGGAGCTCTTCCCCCTCCCTGCAGTGCTCACTTCAAGAGAGATTCAGCTCTGTCCCCAAGTGCTTTGGCTGCCAACAGCTCTGACAGTGGTTCCTTTGTCACAACAGCCCCAGAATCAATGGTGAGTCCTTACTGAAATTCCAGAATTTGCTGAATACATTCAAAAGAAGCAGGGATAGCCCGAAGTGTTTGAAGAATAGAAGTATTCCACTGCTGAAAACCTGCACGCTAACCAGTTCTACAACTGGGAGCAGAGCAACCTGATTTAGTGACAGCTCAGTCCCCTGTGCATTCCCAGAATGGTGTTCTTGAATGAATAATGGCTATTTTATAAAGCTGACTTATATTATCACACTTCTAATACTAAATTAAAACAACTATGTCTGCTAGAAATGAGACACTCCATGGTGTCTAAGGCCATATTTCAACTACACATGAATTGTGTGAATGGGTGAGGTCGTAAATGTGACATTCAAAGCAAGTGTCAACATTGGAGTGTCACACTTTTCTCTAAAAAAAAAAAAAAAACCAAAAAAAACCCCTTGTGCTGGGGAGATTCCAATTTGGAAGAATTCTTGAGGTGGAATGTTGCCTTTTTGTTTTCAAGTTAAAGTTGTGAAACTTCACCCAATACCAAAACATGACCCTGAAGCCCCTCATGGAGGATCTTGGATTTACTTCCACAGATGAATAAGAATCCTCAGGATGCTCCTTGCATGGAGAAAATTCCATGTTTTAGGGTGGGTGGTATTCCACATGACACTTGGCACACTTAAATATCCTTATAGTTACTCCATAGTCACTTTTCTCCATAAATATTTTTTAAAACCAACACTCAGATATTTAAAGCCTATTATTTCAATATTGGCTGGGGTGAGCAATGGAAATCTTCCAAGTCACTGCGACTTACTGGCATAAAAATGCCCTTTGAATTAGCTATTAGACTGATTACTGTATTTGCATTTTCATTTTATTCACAGCAAAGTAAAGTTCAGAATACTTCAAAGCTGCTGCAATATCTGAAAAGGCTGTTAAATTATTAGGTAAAGCTGGAAATAACACAAAACATAGACTGTCAATGACATGACTCAACTATCAAGATAACTTTTGAGAATTCCACTGTGAAGGAAAATTTATCCCTGATTTTGAGCTGAATTATAGAGCAAGATCTGCTTGCAGGCCACATCCAGGTGTGTGCCAGGCAGGGTAAACTGGAGTGGAACCAGTGGTATTTATAGCATTGAAAATAGAAAGTGCTTTCCATAAAAACAGACTAATGTCTCAAAGTGCTTTTAGTTTGTCAGTGATTAGAAAATATTCTCTACACGTTTTTACAGTTATCTTACAGTGATTTTCAGCAATTTTACCTAGGAGGAAGATTCTCTGTTTCTAGTTTCAGGAAGTTGGCTATTCACAACTCAGGTCAGCTGTTGTGAGACCGTGCTGCTCACTCTGGAGGCTGAAACCCTCTTTTTAAGGCTCCTCTCAGCTCCCAGCCCTGCACAGGCACCTGCAGCTGCTCAGAGGCACCAGTGGGAAGCAGGGGCAGGTTTGCACAGCCAGCACCTGGAAGAGCACTGAGGGAACACCCGGAGCCAGCTCCCTTCGGGGTGTCCCAGCAGACAGCCCACACCCCACCAGGATAAATACAGTCACACTGAAATTTAGCTTCTCCGTCCCCAAATCAGACAAATGGAAGCCAAGTCTCAGCACAACAGGTTACAAGGACACTGGGGGGGTCACAGAGGTGTGAAGTGGCAAGAGACCCCTCGGGGAGAGCACCAGCAGCACAGCACCTCGGCGAGTCACTGGCACCCACCAGCCCAAGGGAAAGAAGGAGTGTTCCGTGCCCTACGTCTCCAAAGTGCTTTATAGCCATCCAGCCAGGCCTCACAGCCTCCTTCCACGAGCAATAATCACCAACAGAAACATTTACAGTGACCAAAAGGCACAGCAAAGCAAGGCCCCTGCTCCCAAAGCTGCTCCTGGAGAAGGGGTCAGAGCCCAGCTCGGCAGGACAAGCACTGACTGCCCACAGCTGGGTTTAAGGCAGAATTTATTTCTCCAGACTCTCGAAGGACAGAAAGGGTCAGGATTTATGCATCCTAAACTCTCCTCCTACCCCACTGGCCTCCCATTCTTATTTTAATCCCTGACATTTAGCTATACAACGCTTTGCTGCCATAGTGCACATCTCTCAGTTGGTTTCTCCCTGCTCCCAAACAAGCTGGAGTCAAACCAATTAAAAAACAAACCAAAATCAACCTTTCCAGTTGTGATGCTCTTTAAGGAGAGCTAAGGATGCTCTTTGGCTTTCCTAGATGGCCTATCAGGCTGCAATTCCGAAAATAATCCAGGAGGGAAAATGGGACAAAGGGAAACCACATTTGCTCAAGTAACAAGGCAGCGGCCTGCCCTCCACAGTAACTACTCTCCATGAGAGTCTTTTGAGAAAAGTCCAAGTCTTGGGCTCATTCCCCACCTTCTCCATCAGCAGTTTCAAGCAGCGCATTTTCAGGTGGGGTCGGGACCGTCCCTGGTGCCCGCGGAGAAGGAAAGGACCAAGGCAGGCACCTTCTTGCCCCTGCCCAGCCGGTGGCCGGCGGGGCAGCCCCGAGGCCCGGCCTACCGGTGGCTCTGGTAGGCGTAGGAGATGGGCTGGCGAGTGCCCGGCCTGACCGTGAAGGTGTTGGTGGGTCCCCCGTACTGCGAGGTGCTGTGGGCAGGCCTGGAGGGAGAACACAGGGGAGGCAGGTCACTGAAAGCCCAGGCAAACCTTGGCGTTCAGTCAGTACTGCAATGATGTACTCTACTGCTTCGTGTCTCCACTCAGGGAGGTGGGCAGGGGAGGGAGATGGGCACTGGGTCACAGCTGGCACCAGGGAGGAGCCACGGCACAGTTACTGCCCTTGGAGCGGGCAGCAGGAGGAGCCGGGAGCCAGCACAAGGGGCAGTGACTTCTCTGGAGCCCCGGTGCTGCTCTGGGGCCAGTTCCAAGGGACACTGAGGACAGGAAGGGGTGGGCTCAGGGGGGCACGTACCTGCTGGCTGTCAGCACGCTGGCGGGAGAGAAGTCCCCGTTCTGTCCCTTGTACTTGGTGTCAGCTCCAGTGCCGCCGTACGCCGTGGGTTTCCCAGCAGCATCCCCCGATGCCCGCCTGCCCTGGGCGCTCGAGGGGCCGTTCCTGTGGGCAGAGCCCAGGCGGCGAGACCCCTCCCCGGCCGTGGAGCTGAACCCTCCGGGGCCGTAGGAGGAGACGGTGCCCGAGGGCCGGGAGGCTGCGGCTGCCCGGGGATAGGAGCTGTCGGGCTCGGACATGTACAGGCGCTTCTTGATCAGCGGGCGTGGGTTGGGGCCGTGGCTGGGGAAACTCGCGGAGCTGCTGTAATCCGGGTACTGGGGTGCGAAGTCGCCGTTCCTCCAGCTCTTCTCCGACGGCAGCGGAGCTGCTGGCTCCTGGTTGCCCCCGTAGATGCGACTGTAGCCAGACCACCTGAAATAGCGCGGCTCACCCGAGCCCCGGCTGCCGTCAGGGACACTGGGGCACTTGCGGTTCTCCTCCCGACTCTGGAGGGGACCCTCGTCCACCTCGTTGCTGAATTCGGGGGGTGGGGGGATAATTCCAAAGTCCAGCGCCGTGTCCCCGTTCTCCTCCTCCCTGGGTACCTGCGCCGGGCCCGGCTGGCTCGGCTGCCCCGAGTCCAGCAGGTCCCGGAGCAGGCTGGAGGCAGCGGCCCGCGCGTCCCGGCCCTGCTCCGAGGAGCTGGAGAAGGAGGGGGCTTTGCTCCAGCCAGACCCCGCCGGACTGGCTGCAGATGGCCGAGGCACCACGGTGAAGGAGTAGGGCTTGGACTCGTGTCGGAAGAAGCTGGTGGAGGTGGTGTCCGATGAGGCACTGCTGAGTCTCAGGGGTGGCTTGGCCCTCAGCGCGGCCATGCCGTCCCCGCCCTGGCGGCCCCGCTGGGCTCTCTGCCGGGCTGCCAGCAGCAGGGCCATGGGCGAGCCCCGCTCCACGCGCTCCCCCGTCACGGGGTGGATCAGCATCTCCTCCTGCCCCACTCCCGAGATGGCCAGGGGGCTCCTGCCTGAGCTCCGAGGGCTCGAGTGTTCAGCCGAGCCCGGGGCACAGGGCGGCTGGGCCGAGCTGGCCCCACCCCGGTGCACTTTGTACTGGAAGACGGTTGAGCTGGGCTGTGGCGCCGGGCTCTGTGCAGGGGACACAGAGAGTGAGGAGGAAGTGGGAGCAGGGGGCTCCTCTGCCGCTCCCTGAGGTGGGTCTGGGGGGCTCACGCTGCTGTTGAGGGACCCAGGAGCAGGGCTCACATCCTCTGTGGCCTTGCCAGCAGCAGGAGCAGGATGGTCCTCGTGGTCTGTCTCGTCCTTCTCCGCAGCAGCTGCCGGGGTTGGGAGCAGGCTGGGGACCGGTTTTGGCACCACTGAATCACTCGTGTCAGGGGGGCTCTTCCTCATCTGTGGCGTGCTGATGCCATTCTCCACACCCTGCTTCTGGCTGCTGAGCCCCGGGGCAGGTTTCCTTTCTTTCTTCAGGGACAGCACAGCCTCCAGCTCGTTCCTAATCGTCATCACACTGCGGAGCTGTGTGCCAGGGTTGCTCTCCGGGGCGGTGACAGCCGTGCTGGGAGAGGCCCCATTGGTGCTGGGGGGGCTGCTGGGCACCTCTTTCTCCTCACTGTCCCTTCCCTTGGATAACCCCATGTCCTTCCTGGTGAGCTGGGGCTCGCTGAGCCCCGGCTCACGGCTGCCAGCACGGCTGGGACCGCTGTCCACGGGCTGGGGAGCGCCCGGCTTCTCCAGCGGCCTCTCCAGCGGCCTCTCCAGCGGCCTCTCCTCCCGGCGCGGGGAGCGCAGCAGGGCCGAGAGCTCGTCCCGCAGCTTGTTCAGATTGGTGGCATCCTTCCAGTCATCCTCGCAGGTCGGGTAGTCTGGAGGAGGGAGATCCAGGTCGTTCGCAGTGAGAGGTTCAGATTTTGGAGGGGAGTCTCTCTCGGCTCTTTTCAGCTGGGGAATCTTCTCCCCCTCGGAGCCTGGCAGTGGGGACCGGCGGCCGGTGGGATTCGCCCCTTGGCTGAGCCCTGAGCCCGGCTTGGGGCTCAGTGGAGGGGGTACAGCCGACTTCCCAATGCCCTGTCTGAGCCCGGAATTCCTCTGCTCGGCTTCTCCCAGCCGTGCCTTGGCCGCGGGTCGGATGGTGAAGCAGGGCGGGAGGGGTGGCCGGGCGTGAGGCTGCCTGGGGCCGGGCTCCTGCCGGCCGGGCTGGCCCTCCTGCACCGGGATGGACGAGGAGCGCGCTGGGGCCGGCGGCGGCACCTTGAACGACCTGGGGAAGGTGAGGTGAGGCTCGGGCTTGGGCTGCAGGCTCTCCTTGGGGCTGGGGGCTGCAGGTGCCCCGGCCTCGGCAGGGCAGAGCGGCCCCTCGGCATCCGCCTGCCTCGTGTTCAGCACTGTCTCGGATTTCCACTTGGAGATGCTGGGGGCGAAGGGCGCGGGGTCCCGGGCGCCCGGCGGGGCTGGCGGGATGAAGTCTGGAGGAGCCGGAGTGCTGGGGGAGGGCAGGGCAGAGGCAGGAGGCGGCGGCGCTGCCATGGCAGGGGGTGGTGGCACCATCTCGGCTGGCGGTGGTGGCAGCGTTTCGGGGGGTGAAGGGATGGGCGAGGCCGGAGGGGGTGGCACAGGCGCCGGCGCTGCCGGAGGGGGCGGTGGGGGTACCGATGGCGGTGGGGGGATGTCTTCATCCAGGTCATCCCCGTCCAGGGCCTGCGGGCGCAGGTCCCCCACCGAGCTGTACCTGTGGTAATTGCCATTGAGCTGGGAGCCAGAGCCTGCAAGAGCAGCGAGAGCACAGCCCTGTGAGCACCTCTCCAGCAGCCTGGGCCAGCTTGGCCCATGCCCCTGGCCCTCCCAGGGAGCCAGCCCCTTGCCAGGCTTGTCTAAAGCTTCCTGAACGGTAACAGCCGCTCCACCTCACCCCTTAGGAATTAATTAATTTTCAATTAATTAAAAAAATAATTAATAGCAGACTCTATTTTAGCATGAAAATATATGAGCAGACTGTCAGCTCCAGAGCTCGGTACACACACACACTTCCTGCCCTGAGGGCTTGGTGAGCACTTTGTGCTGGCCAGGACTCCACAGAAAACATCTCTTACCAAGAGCTGCCTTTTCCTCAAAGTCTTCTGGCACCGACGGCGTTGGCACAGCCACCCCATGGGATTCTTGGGCGTTCTGCAAGAGTTGAGAAAACAGAGCTGTCAGGCATCACAGCAAAGGGCTGACAAGCAGCTGGTAATTTGTCCACACAAACCCTGATGGGATCCAGGGCAGTTTCCGAGATATGGAGGTCCCTGTGGAAGCTGCTGTTGACAGGGTTTGAGGGGATGAGTGAAGTGATCAAGGCTGCACAAGCCACGGACACAATTCCCCGTGGTCAGGTGCGAGGGCTGGACAGGAATTCAGCTCTTTCACATCTCACATCCCCTCGGGGCTCCCCAGCCCGCCAGGAGCAGCACCGGCTCCTCATCAGTCATGTACCAGCACACCGGGCAGCCCCCCTGGGTTCGGTGGGTATTTTCCTGCAGCAGGCACTGCCACAGGCACGTACACACCGCGCTGAGGTCACAGACAGACCTCCAGCTTTTTGGGAAACTGGCACCAGCATATCTGAACACTCTGGGGAAAACTGCTCCTTGTGTGGTTTGTGTTCCTCTCTCAATTACTCCCTTGTCATTCATGCTGAGAACTCAGCAGTGCCTTGAGCTGGTACAGGACCAGCAATTTAGCAGCCTACACATCTGCGAGGACGCCTGAAGCGAGGGCACTCCGGGTAATTACAGCCACCCAGCGTGAGACATTGGGGCAGGCTGACTCACCTGCGGAGCTGATCGCGGCTCTGCCAGCAGCAGAAACCTCTGCTGTGCCTGTGACTCAGAGCTGGGGCGGCTCCGAGGGGCTGCAGGGGCTCAGGGTCACACCCGCACAGCCGTGCGCAGGGCACAGCCGTGCGCAGGGCACAGCCGCTGCCGGCCCGGGCACAGCCGGGAGGAATCACGGCCTGGGGACAGCTTGGGGCGCCACGAAGTCAGAAAGACACAGAGCTCTGAGGAGCATCCAGCGAGGGACAGACACGGGCAGTGGGGAGGGACACGCTGTCCCATTCCCAGGCTCCACATGCACCCTGCTGCATTCCTGCTCATCCCGGGCAGCTGTTCGCGCTGTTAACAGCCCTTGACAAAGGAGATGTTATCCTGCCATCAGCCTGCGCCTCTCCCCGAGCCATTTCCTGCACACAAAAGCCTGGATAATGATTGAGCCCCCGCCCTTTGCCTTTCACTGCCATTATCACAAATTTTACATCAGATTGCTACGGGATTCCAAAGTCTCCTGGATCAAAGGTCAGGTTAGATTTTTTCATCCAGCCCCATCCAGGCTCGCACAGAACATTATGGTTACACACTGCCCTGGCTGGGGAGCTCAGGAGCTGCTGAGGCAGAGCTGATTCAACAGCAGCACCTGGGCTCCTGTGAAAGAGCCCTGGAATGCCCCAGCTTAGGCCAAAATGATAGAAAAATACACATATTTCACTTGCTACATGCATCACCCTGCAGATGATCGAAGATCCTCTATAACCACAAAGAAATGAGCCGGTTACTGGTGACCCAGGAGTGAGGGAATTCAGATCCCTGGGATTGCACAAAGGACCAGACAGTCCGTGCTGATGGAGAAGCCAAGGCCTGCGAAGGCATGAGGGCAGATCCTTAACTTCATCTGAGAGCCACAGGGAAGACAAGGCCAAGAGAGGCACTTCAAGAGTTGATAGTTAAATTGTCCAGAGCAATGAGATACCAAAATCACAAATTAAAAAACCCCGGCAGCTCCCATTTGCTATGGCAATCCATTGCTGCTGCTGCTGCTTTCCAGGGCACCCCGAGGGTCCCTGCTGGTTTCCAGGCAAACAAAGATGTCTGAGCTCTGCATTACCAGCAGCATATGCATCACCTGTTTGGAGAGGAGTGGAAAGGAACTGGCAGTCAGAAGAGAGCTATGCAAAGCTGCAGGACACAGTGTACACTTCATAAAGGAGCAGTAATTTTGGACACGTCATTTCAAACTGGGCAAGCCTGTTCATCACCAAACACTTCTGTGGCTGTTGCTAATGCTCAGCATCTCTCAAAAACCACCCATCCCGTCATGAGCTGGCTTCTAAAATGGAAAGCATCCCCAGCACGCTGCCAGGCTGCAAAGATGACTGGGAAGATTGTTCCCGGTGTTTGCTCGGGGTGTGGCCAGCCCAGAAAACCTCCAGCTGATTCAGAGCAGGCTCTGGGTGCTGTGCCAGGAGCCTGCATTTCCAGTTTGTGGTACCTGAATCAGATTTGTGCCTGCTGAGGATCCTGTGGGGGGAAGATTTCACTGTAACCACCAGGAATCACTTTTCATCCCTGGAACAGAGTCAAACGTCCCCAGTGAAGGGAGCCTGTTTGCCCTCATGGTCTCCAGCTCCCTGGGCTCTCAGGAGCCCACCCTTCCCACCCATTAAATGACCAAGGCTTGAGGCTGCCCATAACAAAAGGCCCCCCACGATACAACTGCTGAGCACCCTGGGGTCTCAGAGAGGCCAAGGATTTCTCTGAATATGAAGAACTGACCCCAAACTCGTTGTTTTTCAGCTGGGGCAGTTTGCTGGTTTGCTGCAGGAATTTATTCCCCCAGGATGCCAAAGCTCTGCCTGCACCTGCAGGGCTGGGGGAGCCAGGTGGGCAGGGGGACGTGGGGGGACCCTCTCCTGCAGTCCCTGCTGTGATTCCGTGTGGCACAGCCCAGGGCCAGGCGATCCGGGGGGAAAGGGAGCTGCTCCATGTGGGAAGAGCTGCCAGGTGCAGAGGCACAGGAGCCGCAGGGCAGGGCGTGTGCGTCCTCCTGACTCACCCGGAGCTGCTCCGTGGGTGGGGGGAAAGGGTTAAGGCAGGAGCTGCAGAACAGCCCTGTGCAGGTGTGTACCTGGTGCAGGTATGTACGTGGCAGCAGAAGAGTCTGTGCCAGATCAAATGATGATCCAACCTCACCAAAATACTGCAAACACGCAGCACAGACTGATCCTTCAAAATGCTGCCTTTTCCTACTAATTCCTTCAGTTAAAGCTGTTACTGCCAGAGGGGAAGCCCAGGTTTGTGGGGGATCCTCACAAGGGAAAGAGCCCCGGGGCCGGCAGAGCATCAGGGCTTGGGTGACAGCTCTTAGGATTTGTCCCAGGGACATTCCTGATGTTAATCCCTCTACCACGCTCACTCCCATTAACAGAGATCACCTCCTTGTCAAGACCAAAGGATTTAAGCATTTTACTGTCTTCACTGGCCTGTGACCTGCGGGTATCACTTCAGTTTAGCTACTGACATCCCCAGAGCCTCTCTGAGCACCCTGCTCTAGTGAAATGGGGTGGAACAAGATGAGCTTTAAGGTCCCTTCCAACCCAGACTACCTTGGGATTCTGTGAATCCTGTGCCTCACTCTGCTTTTTAGGGAATAAGACCTCTGGAAGGTGCTGTGGGGGGTTCCTCAGAGCCAGCCACAAGCAAGCGTGGCTTCTGGAGTTAAGGGCACCTCCAGGCCCTCTGCTCTGGCTGTGTTGGCCCTTGCTGCTCCAGCCCCTGCTCCCAGCTGCTGCTGGGGCACTGGCAGCTCTGCAGGGAATGGTTTTTTCACACAGAGATTGAAAGGAATCATCCCCTGCACAGCCACAGCATCACCTCCTCATTCCTCTGCTGCAGCAGGACTCGGTTCAGCACTGCTGGCTCCAGCACCACGCCTGATCCCGGGACAGATCCTGCCAGCAGCAGGGAGATAAATGGCAGTGCAAGCCTGATCTATCATCTCCGTGCTCAGCAATTATTTTGTAATTGAAAATGCAAGTCTGAGCTCACGCCTCTCCCCCGAGTGCCTTGTCCGTGTCCCACACCAGCCCTGAACTCAGATCACCTCCTAATCCCTCGTACCCAGCATCATCACAGAGTGGTTTTGCTTTTCATTTCTGCTCTCCCTGGGGTAGGGGCTGAGAGCAGCAGCCAGCCCGGCTGGTCCTGGGCTCCAGCTCCACCCAGCAGCGACTCACCAGGGCACTCACCAGGGGCAGGAAGGTCAGCAGCGGCCGGACCCTCGGGCGGGGTTTCAGTGTTGCTGTGCCGGGGTCTGTCACTGTCCCAAAGCGATTGTCACCATAATACACCTCGATCACATCACCTGAGGGCAGAGCAGACTGTTAGCAGCAGCACTGAGCTTGGGCACAGGGGAAAACAACACTGAACACTGTGGAACTTTAAAAAGCGCTGTGGAGAATTTGCTGCATCAGCTCCCAGAGCGGGCAAAACCCACCAGATCCCAAGGAAAACCTGGCTGTCCTGGAGGTGAGCGGAAGACAGGGAGAGAAAGGTCCCACGTGTGCAGGACAGGCACTCAGAACCTGCCTCACACCTGCAGAGCACAGAGAGCCTTCCCTGGGCTCTGGAGGATGGAACTGAAGCAGCTCAGAAGGAACAGGATCCAATCCTGGCTGATGTGGGCTGCTGGAACTGAGGGGGGAGGCAGCAGCTGAGCTGACCAGGAGGAGGGACAGCTCCTGTCGAGCACTGACATCCGAGCCAGAGGTAATTCCGGGTGCTTCACAACACTTCCACACTTCAGCCTGCTTTAGGTGACTTCCTACAAAATACTGCTGTGGATGGAGGGAGACAGGAGGGCAGGAAGTCACAGGGCCCTGCTGTGACAAGCAGGAGAGGCCATCAGGAATTCCTGGTTCCCAGCCTTGTGCTTTCACCTTGAACCACACCTCTTGGGCCAGTTTATTTCTGACCGTGAATAAAGCTCATAAAATTAATTTAATTACGTTCTTTGTGTCTGATTAGCAGCATGAATTAACAAGCAGAAATACTGAAGCATGTAAACCCCACCTTGGCTGGAAGAAGATACACAAATAACTCGTAGCCAAGGAGACCGACATTAAAGAAAATCTGAGGGTTTGAGGAAGGAGGGGGAAGTAACAAAATGGCTGTGACTGAAGGGAAAACTGCAGGAGGATTCCCAACAAGAGATTTCAACAGTGAGGGAGGAAGGAGGAGGAGAAGGATGGGCAGAAATCAGGAGGAAGCTCCCAAGGAAACAGCTTTACAGCAAGTCTAGTGCCAAAGGAGGAGAGCAAATGCTTCTGTGTGCATGCCACAGGAGGAGAGCACCTGCATGAACACCTGGAATGAAGAACCTGACCACACCAGGGGCCGGGCACGAGGCAGCACAGTCCTGCTGAAGGATTGGAGGCAGATGAATTCCACACAACCTTCAAACACACCACTGAGTTCAGAAGCACATCAGCTTTTCCCTTCTCCCACCCCTTATCCCCCAAGTTACCCTGGGATACCCCCAGGAGTATCCACCCTGCTATCCTGCCCTTCCAGGCAATCACAGCTTCCTCTCCCTCACACCAAACTTCTCCCACTAGAAGAGGTTCTTTGCACAAAGGACATTTTCTCCAGCTTTCAAATCACCAACCAACCTGTGCTTCAGTCAGCCTGCTTCTACAAGAGTTCACCACTTCCTTGCCTGAGAGGGGCCCAAGCACTCAGGAGGAGCTGCTGGAGGCCCAGGGAAGACAGAACTGCCAGCAAATTGCCTGGAAATGTTCAAGGCCAGCTTGGATGGGACTTGGAGCAACCTGACCTAGTGGAAGGTACCCCTGCCCATGACAGGGAGTGGAATGAGATGAGTTTTAAGGTCCCTTTCCACCCAAACCACTCTGTGATTCTGTGATGATTAATTTTGTGGGTGACCCCACATTCAGTGAGTAAGGAGCAGGAATTAAGGCCAAGGCAACAGGAGAGTTTGGACTCAGACAGCCTGAGCAGTGACAGAGTAGTTCTGAGACTTGAAATGATGAGTTTCATATTTAACAAGTCACTAGGTAAACCCAGTGAGAAACTGGATTAAAGATCACAAGGACTTTGATCCTAGATTACTAAGCATCGCTACCCTGAATGCTTTAATTAAAGTAAAATGAAGTGCTTGTAGTTGTGTTTTCTTTGCTAGATAAACAGGACTTGCCTGCTGGGAGCCTGTCACCAGCAAGACCTGAGCTCTGCCAGCCTCGTTTCCTGGAAGGAGGGATCAGGAAATGCACCCTTGGAAGCTGTGGGAAGCAGCTGCCTCAAAGCACTGGCCTTGCTTCGGCCACTTTTTGACATTCAGCCTGGCCCAGAGACATTTGTGTTCGCTCAGCCGTGGGAAATTAAATAAACAATTTGCCATGCATGTAATGGAACTTCTTCCTCCCCGGGGGTTGCATCACCTGGAGAGGCACAGCAGGTTTGAGCCGGGGTATCCACAGCTCCCAGGAGGAGGAGGTGGCAGCAGCCACTATATTCAGGAATCTCTGAGTCAGGGACATGCAAACCTACACCCATTCCACATTGCTTAACTTGTGTTTACTTTGTGTGAGAAACGCAGCTGGGGATCAGCAGGAGCAGTGGAGTCCCCCTGGAGCGCAGCTCTGCAGAAATGTCCCAGAAACGGGGCCAGGGCTGGGGCTGCCCCGGGCAGAGCCCACAGAGCTGTCCCTGGGGCTGCGGAGCTGGGAGCAGAGCCCTCCTCACACCGAGCCCCCCACCACTGCCAGCGCCGTCCCTCCGCCGCGGGGTCACAGCGTGTGCCACTGTCACTGCACTCTCCATACTGTGTGTCACTGTCACTGTCCCTTCCACACCGTGTGTCACTGTCACTGTCACTGTCCCTTCCACACCGTGTGTCACTGTCACTGTCCCCTCCACACCGTGTGCCACTGTCACTGCACTCTCCATACTGTGTGTCACTGTCACTGTCCCTTCCACACCGTGTGTCACTGCTCCCTCCATACCGTGTGCCACTGTCACTGCTCCCTCCACACCGTGTGCCACTGTCACTGTCCCTTCCACACCGTGTGTCACTGTCACTGTACTCTCCACACCGTGTGTCACTGTCACTGTCACTGTCCCTTCCACACCGTGTGCCACTGTCACTGTCCCTTCCACACCGTGTGTCACTGTCACTGTCCCCGTCCAGGGCAGAAATGCCAGGAGGATGCTAAGGAGCCATTCAGCAGCTGTTACTGCTCAGGTTTCAGGATTCCTGGCTTTTCCTTTGCAGTCTGACCCACACCTGAGCAGAAAGCTTTTGTACTGCCACTGCAGAACTGCAGCCATGGAAATCAGGCTTGTAATAAGCAGACACAGCAACTTTTCTTTTTTTTAATCCAAACCACATCAGAGAGAAGCTTGAATCCTCCTCAGATTTACGACAGTTAGAAATCAGCAATTTTCCTTCTAGCTTGCAGAGTTGCATGAAACTCCCTGTCACACTTTCATTTTATCTTGGTTTCAGCTGCTTGGCCTTTGGGGTGTAACCATCTCGCAGTTGCTTTCACAGACAATACTTCACCCTGCACAGCTCAGCAGGCAGCACTTCCATTTTTTTTTAATCATGGAAGAGTTTGTTGGGCTCTTATAGCCACCAAACTTCATCCACAAACTGCTATCTTCTATCTACCTGGCTCCATTGCTATTAATTTGGCTCCCTCCTACATGAACCTCCAGGGCACCGTATTGCAATTAAAACCACAAAGAAACACAAATAAATCCCGAGGAATATGCAACCCTCAGCTCCCTCCTCGCTCACAGCCCTGCGAGAAACAGGTTTATGAGTAAATACCTAAAACCTGGGAAGGCGCGGATCAAACATGGCGTGGGAAAGCGCGGCGGGAAGCAATAAAACAAATTCACAGCCTCTTACCAGCCTCTTCCAGCCAAGCTGAACTCCCGAGAGCGGCGAGGGGGCCCAGTCGAGGCGCGGACCCTCCGCGCCCGCTCGGGACACGGGTTTGGGACTGCGCTGCCGCATCCCGGTGCCACCGGGGGCTCCCGGAGCCTCCCAGCCGGGCAATAACGGAGCCCCCGCCGCCCCCCGACCCCACCCCACCCTCCTCCCCCCGGG
>WEKY01062672.1:143480-168537 GCA_013390045.1 Picathartes gymnocephalus
CGAGCGGCTCCGAAGGGGCGGGGACGGCCCCGCCCCCGGCCCCGCCCTCCGCCAGGTGCCCCCGCACCGGGACCGCGGCACGCACCGGAGCGCTTGGGTCTGAGAGCCGCGGAGGGACCTGAGCTGCAGGGGACACGCGGGGAGCATCCCCGTGCGGCTGCTGGCCCCGCACAGGCACCCCGAAACCCCGTCCTGCGTCTGAGAGCTCTGCCCAGGCACTCCCGGAGCTCTGCAGAGCCCGGGCCGGTGCCCGGCCACCCTCTGGGTGGGACCTTTCCCTACCACCCAACCCAAACCTCCCTGGCACAGCTCCGGCCGTTCCCTCAGCCCGAACCCTCGAGGGCTTTGACCTCTCTCTCTCCCCCGGGTTTTTCTCTGTCCCTTCACCTTCTGCTGAGTCCCGGCTTCCCTGGCAAGGCGGAAACACTCGGTGAGACCGGGGTGCTCTGAGGGTCTGGGTGCTTTTGGTGCAAAACCCTAAAGGCACTGGGACTTGACCCCAAACCATTTCTCGTTTCAGGTACAAAAGCAAATTTCTAGCACTGCTAACAATTTTTTTTTGTGCCATGCAAGTAAAAATTGAGAGTTAATGAGTAACATTGGCTACTAATAAATGCAGAGAATTCTGAAGAACTTTAAACCCCAAATAGTGGTGAAAACATTAACTCTGAAACACAGTTCCCATCTTCAGGTTAAGATCTTACACCTCTTTCTACCTCTACCACATTTTGAAACGATGCTTTTCTTGTGAAAACCACCTTCTTTTTTTTTTTTTTTTTTCCTTAAAGAATGGATTAGAGCAACACATTAAATCCTCTGTGAAGAATGAAAAATGAGCACTGTTACAATATTCCAAAAGGGAACTCTAATCCCACAGATTATGAGGCAGCCCTTAAATAAAGTGAACTATGAATGGGAAATAGGGAAGGAAAACTAGAGTTAAAACGTTAAAATTCAGCGCTGTGGCGGTGGTAGAGGAGCTCTAATAACTTAAAGCATTTTCCAGGGGATTTAACCGGGTGTGCAGCTCCATCCCGCTGGTCGGATGCCTTTCCCTGGCTGGAGTGGGCAGCCCGCTCTCGGCTCCCCAGATCCGCTCCCGGCTCCCAAAATCCGCTCCTGGCTCCGGCTCCGCTCCCGGAGCAGCGGGTGCCGCCGAAGGGGCGGCTCTGTGCCCTGCACGAGGCCTGCAATTAGCGGCACTCTCCTGACAGTTATCTTAAGTGCTGTTCGTGAGACGGAAACGCCGCTGCTGCAGACAGACGGACAGCCTGACAGAAGGACAGCCAGACGGACGGACGGACAGCCTGACAGACGGACGGACGGACAGCCTGACAGACGGACGGACAGCCGCCCTGGCACTCAGCAGAGACCGGCTGCAGCGGGGTGGCGGAGAAGGGATGGTCCTGCCTGCGGGAAGAGTGGGGATGGGATGGAATCTGGGAAACAGCAGCACTGCAGCCGGCTCCGTGTGGGAAAGCGTCCTGCTGAGCTCCAGGCAGGATCCCAGGGTCACAGAACCACAGAATCGCAGAATTACAGCACCACAGGAACACAGACACAGAATCACGGGATCACAGGGTCACAGAATCACAGAAATACGGGATCACAGCATCACAGGAGCACAGAATCACAGGAAACACAGAGTCACGGGATCACAGCATCACTAGAACACAGAAACACAGATCACAGGATCAGTTCAGTTGGAAAAGACCTCTGAGATCATCGAGTCCAACCTGTGGCATTTAAAGAAAATTCCCTGGCACCTCTCGAAAGCAGAATCCAGGTGGAATGAAGGACTCCGCTGGAAACACAAAGGACACAGTATCTCTACAAGACAGACAAGACAGAAGTGCTCACTGGTATCCACAGTCCTTGAGTGAACAAATGGAGCAGGACACACAGAGAGACAGTCATGGAAAAGGGAAGGAGAAGAGGAACTATTTTAAGAAGCGAAGCCAATAAAATCCTGTGGAATGGGAGAGCCTGGGTTCGTGCACAAAGGTGTCCCACAAAATCTCATTACAGCAAGGAGACTTCAAAGGGGCTGCGGGGCTGCAGCGCTGCTCTGCGGGAGCAGGAGGGGTGATTCAGCTCCCTGGCACCGCTCCGGGCTGTTCCTGAGCCCCGGGGCTGGCCGCTCTGCAGCCCTGCCCCTGCCACCCCACCGGCCGTGCTCCTGCCTCACCCTGGGTGGCGAGCGCAGGAAAACATCACCCTCACAACATGAAGGGATTCTGAGGTCAATTTATTATCCCACTGAACACAAGGTGCCAAACAATTCCACCAGGGCTCCTGTGCACACTCCCATTTGTTTGTTCCAGATGAAAGATGTTTGTTCTTTACCTTCCACCTCCCAGCAAAGCACAGACCTCCCCTCAGAAGGGCAGGAAAAGCTGAGGAGCAGCACGAGGAGCAGGCTGGGTGTGCTGCTGGGCACGGTGACTTCTGTGAAGTGCAAACTCCAGAGACACAGGAAAGTTGCCAGCTTGGGTGGCTGGGCTGTATTTTTAAGGAAGGACAACTGACACTCCTGAATGATTGAGGCCACACAGCTAAAAGGACTGGTGGGCTGGGCTGGGCACAAAGCTCAGGAAAGCGCTTGGAAGATCTCCAGCAGATTTTATGGCATAGAAATAGCCATGTGAGCACTGCTGTGATGTAACACACCGCAGTGTGAGGCTGCCTTTGATCCCAGTACAGGTAAACACCCCAGAACAATCTGCTTTTGCATCAGGGTGAGGAGCTGCACCCTCAGATGTGGATGGTTCCTGCTGCACTCGCAGCTGTGAGAAGGGTTTGTGCAGTGAGGGCAGCTCCGGCCGGACCTGGAGGAGGGAGGGATGGGAGGGCTGGGAGGAGAAACCCTCAGGTGTGGCTGCAGAACAGCAAAGGGCTCCCAGGACAGAGAACCAGCTCGCACAAAAGGGGACAGGGGGCCCAGGCTGCAGCTGGGGGTGGCAGGACCAGCAGAGCATCCTGCAGAGCCCGGCCCAGCTCCGTCTGCACAGGCAGCACTGGTGGGTGCCAGGGCTGGAAATGCTGGTCCCTGTGGCTGAGCCCCTGCTCTCCTCTGCACCCCTGCCACCCCTGTGACACCCAGCAGCCCGGTGACGCTCCGTGGTCACAGTGGCCCCTGTGGTCACAGTGGCCCCGACGGCCCTGACAACAGCCCTGCCCAGAGCAGCCTCCAGCCCACAGAGCCCCACGCTCCAGGGCCTCCAGCAGCGAGCAGACCTCACAGGTGGGTGTGCCAGGCTCACACTGGGCAGGAGGGACACTGCCTCACCATGTCCCCTTCCTGGGGGCTGGAGATCCTTGCCCTGAGGGCGACCAGCCCGACAAGGTCCCGGTGGTGTCGGTGTGACGCTTCATCCCATCCCTGCTGTGCAAATCCCGCTGCTGCCGTCAGCCGGCTTTGCCCCCGTGGTGCTGAGAGCTCAGAGAAAACTCCACCCGTTAGTCCTGGGGTGGCTCCGGGGGTGGCTCAGGGGCACAGGCGAGGAGCTGCAGCGTGGGGACAGTCCCTGGGCAGGGACAGCACGGGCAGGGTTGGTGGCCGGGCTCCGGCAGCTGCCCAGGGAGCTCCTCGCCAGGGTGCACCACTGAACCCTTCCTGCTGCCCTGGTTCTGAGCAGCCTTTCCCTGGGACCCACCTGCGGGATTTGCTTTGGCAGACATCACTTTGGGGGGGATTAGGGATCTCTCTACGTAGGAGCAGGTGCAATAGGATTACATGGGACTCTTCATTCAGGCACAAAGCGCTGGCAGTGCCGTAAATAGCAGCGGGACCTTAAGCTGGTGCTTCCCCTCCGAGGCAGGGATCACGCAAGCAGGTGCATTCACCCGGGCAGGGAGGAGGTTTCTGCAAAGCTTTGGGTGCCCCAGAGGACGAGCAGGAACCACGGGGCAGCCGAGCCCCAGGGCAGGAGCAGAGCCAAAGCCCGGCACGCCCTGGCTCGGTACCTGCCCGTCACTGAGTGACTCCCAGGGCTCCAGCACCCAGCCAGCCTTGCTCATCTTGAAGGCATCTGCATGACTTAGCAATCGGGTTGCCAAGGCAGCTGCAGCCTCCCCTCCACGCCCCAAATACAGGGGATTAATGACTTTAGTGCTCCTGCTGGGTGGGTGCAGAGGTATCGGCACAGTCGTGTGTGTACTTGTCTCTCCCAAAGTGAGAATGGCCGGGAGCACACATCTGTACGAAACCAGCAGTTTCTGGACAATCTAAGTCCAGAACAGGTGTGCACAAACCTCACTGAAACGGCTGTGGTGGTATAAAATCTGCTTTTCAGGAGTCAAAATCACCTTATTTTATCCCCTGGGGAATAAGAGACTGAGGTTTCCTTGTGGCAGCAGCTGCTGAAATGACCCCTGTGTGCTGAGGTCCAGCCCTGGGGAAATGAGTGACAAAAAGAGGTGGTGAACCTGTAGGGCTCTGGTGATTCCCCTCAAAGGCTTTAAGGAGATTTCTAAACAATTTGCGGGCATTCCCCTCTTAATAGGTTTAGGAGCCAGGGAACAGAAATAGCTCCAAGTACGTCACGGAAAGTAGGAAACCTCTTTACAAGGTTAAAATAAGCAAAGGGTTTATGTAGGACAGCCAGGAGCAGGGTGGCTAATTGCTGAGGGAAGAGCCAGTTTCCATTCGCACCGAGGTGTCGTCAATGAAAACAAGACAACTGAGTCATGCTTAGGTAACAGCAGCAGAAATATCTGTGCAGTCAAGCGGAGCCCTGCAGCAGCCCTGGGTCACAGGTCACCCCGTGTGCGCCTTGGGGCTCCTGTCCACCCCCTCCTCTGCAAAGGCTTCCTTTGCTCAGGCCAAACGGGCTCTTTCCCTGCTCCCTGTGCTCTGGGAAATGTTTCACATTTCTGGGGGAAACCCTCTTGGAGATGCACTGGGAGCAATTCCCAGAGCAGGAGGAGGCACGGGGAGGTGTGGGGTCCCTGCAGAGGGACCCAGAGCTGCTGAGCTGATGCTCTAAAGGACAGAGTCAGTTCTGCCATCCCTGCTACATCCTCCCAGGTCAGATTGTGTGAAGCATGTTCAATGCAGGTTTGCCATGGCTGTGGTTGGTGACAGCTTTACCAGCAGCCCGGGTTGCTGGCATTTATCACTGTTGTACCTGAGAGTCAAGAGAGGATCAAGTCCTTTGTGTCTCATTATTTCTATTCTCTCAGCATCTGTTTAGAGTTGCTTCCATATTTCCAGAGCATCATCTGAGTTTAAACTCCCTTTCTCTTTAAGCAGCACCACCTCAGATTTTTGGCTAAGGACGTGTAAACCCCTGACTCCTCAGCACCCACACTGCCCTGACCGCCCTTGCAGGAGCTTCCCAGGCTCTCCTGGTGGGGATGGTGAGGGGTGGGGGAAACTGCCACTCATTTTTCTGGATCTTTTGCTCCACAGGTGCCTAAAACACCAGAAACCCCTGGCAAGGACACGAGAGCCAAGGGAATGGAGAAGGCCGAAGCAGTGCCGGAGATCACCAACCCTCCCCCCAGATCGCGGAACCGACCGCCTCCAGCTCCTCCCCTGGGCTCTCGCTTTGTCCCGTTTGTTGCCCACACTGGGGGCCGTCCCCTCAGCTCCTTTGACTTTGTTTTCTACCGCCCTGAGCACTCCAACTCGCTGCTCCCGTTCTGCACCACACAGAAGCCGTTCTGCGGCTTCCGCTTCCAGGAGGACACCGACCACTGCCGCCGGCGCATGGACGTGAAGAGCACGGACGCCTGCAAGCTGAGATCCTTCCACGGCCCCAAAGCCTAGCTGAGAGCAGCAGAGCCCAGCCAGTAAAGCCCTGCAACAGCAGCTGTGTGAGCTCGGGGTGCCTCAGTGTGTGAGACACAGGCAGCAGCGAGCGCGGGGCCAGGGCAGGCTGGGGAGGCTGTGCCACTGCTCCCCGGCAAAACGTGCCCAGCGGATCCTGCTTTAAAAACCCTGCCCGACCTGTCCTGCCGTTTCTTGCCCGGCGCACTGGCTGTCACAGCACAGGGCACGCAGTGAGTGGCTGCCCAGGGCAGCTCAGCTGGGCCAGCACAGGCTGGGCTGGGGCTCAGGGCATCACTGAGCGTTCACCTTGCACAACAGGGACCTGCTGGCGAGTACAGAATTAGCACATCCAATTAGTGTTCCTCAGCCTAATTCCTTTTCCGTAAGTGTTTTAGGATTGTGTAATGCTGCCCTTTTTAGCAGAGTTATTCCTCATTTACTTCGGTGCAGAAGCAATACTGAACTTTATCACTTGTTAGATAACTGCAGTTGTTAGATATGAACTGTGTGTTGTGGATAAACTCTGTGGGAGAGACCCTGGAGTCACATCCATTCATTTCTAGCCAAGGATCTGGCCTATGATGCTTTCTGAGGGTATTTTACTCCTGAATCCTGTTCGGAATGCTGTGTGTCAAAGTGAAAACAACGTTGGATTTGGTTTTATCTACATGGAGAATTTTTCATGGTAATCCATCATAAATGAAAATTGAAGCTGCATTTAGCTCCACTGGTGTAAGCTGAGTTTGTAACACAGCAGCCAGGACACACGGCTGGGATGAGCAGAGTGTGGGACAATTTTGAGGAAAAGACACTCAATTAGCAGGACCAAGAGTGGACACAGGACCCCTGGAGCTGGGGGGAGAGGGCCCTTCCCCTTCCTGCTGTCTGCAATTAAAGCACTTAGACCTTTACCATTCAAAGCCATTAAGTATCTCTATTTGTCTCCTCACACCCACTTTACCCTCCTGGTGTGTCTCTTCCAGGAGCTGAAGTGGCACTTCCCCCTCCCTGAATTCCAGGCTCTAGAGCCCCTCTGGAATCCTCTGGCAGAGTGAGGTGAAGGGAAAGAAAAATCAATAAAGCACAGAGGATTCAGAGTGGTTTTCTCTCTTTCTTCTTACTCTGCTTCTGATGCAAAAGTTCTTGTTCACGTGACACCAGCCCCCCCAAAATGATAAATGAAGTGGATTAAGAGATTAGCTCATCACAGAGAAAATTCCACCCTCCTAATCCCCTGCTGGGCCTGTAATCTGCAAGACTTCCCCATTTTACCTCTTTTCTATTTTAACCCTGAACTCTTAATGCCTGGCAGGGCCCAGCACCCCCCCGAGCCTCATTGGCTGGGGAGGGATTTGCTGGGTGCTTAAATGTCACCTTTGCATCCAAGGAGGGTTTTGTGCTTTTGGGTTTTCCCGGCAAGACGAGTCTCCTGTGTCCATCACCACTGGGATCCGTACAGCACCAGGCACTTTGGGTTTTGCTGATGCTCTGACCCCTGCAGCGCTGGGGACGTCTGGACATTGAAGGCAAGAAGCAGAATTGTGAGATTTTTTTTTCCTAAATTTCACAAACGCTCCGTTTTTGGCTGCAAAGGGAGCAGCACTTGGTGGAGATGGGGAACATGGACGGGAAAACCGTGGAGGAGCTGAGCACCACCGAGTGCCACCAGTGGTACAAGAAGTTCATGACGGAGTGTCCTTCTGGCCAGCTCACCCTCTACGAGTTCAAACAGTTTTTTGGCTTGAAAAACCTGAGTCCAGCTGCAAACAAATACGTTGAGCAAATGTTTGAGACGTTTGACTTTAATAAGGTAAATATTGCCCTTCCCACTCGGCCGTGCAGGGATGGGCTGTGCTCTGTGCCCTGGGATCCTGCGTGCTGGGGCTGGGAGGGTGAGAGAGAGAAACTGCTCTGAGTATGTACAGCCTGATTTACTGTGGCCTCATAAATTGTAGAATCACTTCTGGCACGTGAAAAATGCCAGCAAAAACTCTTCACCCACTGCCTGCTCTGTGAGGATACCGAGACTTCTCCTAGAACTGATATTTTCCTTTTAAAACAGTGGGGTTTTATCTGGCAGTCTTTGATCCCTTTAAAATGAAGTGCCCTTTAATCCTTGAGCACTGGATGTTGTGACAGTGAGGACCCAGCGGGGTGAGGACAAGGGCTGCATTCATGCAGGGACAGCAAGGACAGCGAGTCCCCAGCATGAGCCACAGCCTGCAGAACGGATCAGGGCTGTTTGCACAGTGTGAGACTGGACATGGATTGCACTGGGACTGATTTTATTCCATGAGCTCTGTGCTGTGGGATAAGGAACGCAGGCTCCCCATGGAGAGGCTTTGCAGCCCAGGCTGTGGCTCTGCTGCACCCCTGGAACAGGGCAGTCCCAGAGCAGGTATTTGGGAATGCTGCTCCCCCAGCTCAGGAGCTGTGCCAGGGAAGCAGATGGATGCTGTGTCTCCAACAGGAAACAGCATCCTCCTCTACTTGCAAATGATCTGAAATTGCACCTCCTTTGAGATGAGGAACCTATTGTATGGCAACCCAGAGGGCTTAGTGGCATTAATCTCATTGAGAAAAATGCAAATCAGGCCCTAAATCCTTCAGGTGTTTGGTTTGTGCCTTGACCTTTACCTTGCTCTCTGCCCCGTGCTTGAATGCCTGCCTGAAAAGGGAATTGATGCACAGGAAATCCTGCTGGGAATGGGGCTTAGCAGCTCTTTGTGCCTAATCCGGCTCCTGCAGCAGTGGGATAAAGCAGATGATCTCCTCTGGAACCAGCCTGGTTCATTGACAAAACCCTGGCTTTTGCTCTGGCCCTGGTTTGTAGTGGGAGTCATGGAATCATTCAGGAAAGGGCCTCTAAGATCATGGAACCCAGCTGCTCACCCAGCTCTGCCGGGTTCACCACAGAACCGTGTCCCCAGTGCCCCATCCACAGGGCTTCTGAGCACTTCAGGAAAGTGCCACCAACCACAGCAAGAACCATTTCCCTTCAAAGCACCATGGGAACGCTCTGTGGTGGGTAGGAGGCATTTTATCAACCTTCTGGAAGCTGGGGGCATCATGGGCAGTGTCTGGGGGCAGTTTGGAGGCCTGTGAGCTCATCCCAGCAGCTTTGCAGTGGTGCCACCAGCCTGGCTCCAGCTGGACACCTCCAACACCTCGGTGTGAGCTGGGATGGGCAAACACCCTGGAGGAAAGTCAAAGATAAAAGTGTTTGTACTTTGGACGTGACCAAACATGGAGCAGGTACAGAAATGGCACAGGGACAGAGAAACACTGTCCCAGCCTGAGATGTCAGCAGCGTGCTGCGGTGACCTCTGAATTTACTCCTGTCCTGGAAATGAGACCCCTGGCAGGAGAAAGGAGCTGTAGGTGTGTACAGGCAGGACGAGGTTGGGTAAAGTATCAGGGTTTATCTGCACAAACCTCTCTGACCTCTGAATTCCCACTGCTTTGGGCTGGTAATTAATGCCTGGCATGTTAATTGCCCGAGCACAGGTGAGCTCTCAGTCCCCAGGCCAGGTCCACCCACCCAGTCTGTGCTGTCCCAACATTTAATGGTCCAGGGTGGCCTTGATGATCTTGGAGGCCTTTCCCAGCCTTAGTGATTCTATAATTCTGTGATTCTACCACACCTCTGCACAGATTAAGGTGGAACCTTGGCTTTAACCACCGTGCTCCACAAGCCCCTGCTCTCAGGGTGGAGGGACCAGTTCCAGGGGGCACTTCCAAAAGTGACCAGGAAAATCATTCACTGCCTGACTCCCTGCTTTTAATCTCACCTTAGCTTCTAACCTTCTGCTTCTAGGATGGCTATATAGATTTTATGGAATATGTGGCAGCTCTGAGCCTGGTGCTGAAGGGGAAGGTGGACCAGAAGCTGAGGTGGTATTTCAAGCTCTATGATGTGGATGGGAACGGCTGCATCGACCGGGCTGAGCTGCTGAACATCATCAAAGTGAGTGGGCTCAGCTCTTCCATTCCTGCCACAGGTGGGCATTGGGTGCAGGGAGACACAAAGGCTGCCACAGGAACTTCCAGCCCAGTGAATTCCATGGGAAATTAGCAGCCACTGCCCAGCCCTGCTGCCTGTCCTCTGGCAGCGCTCCCAGCGGGTTCCTCCCTGGCTGGAGCTGCTCCCACACCCCCCCAGACACCCCTCGTCCTCTCCTGGCAGGTTGTTTTACCCTGTTCACTGCAACTGGGGCTGAGATAAGCACTTGAATTTAATCTGAGGGTTTTCAGAGGTGAACGGCTCCTGGCTAATCCCAGCATGCCCCGTAAATCTTGTAAAGCATTGATTGCCTTTTTAGGTGGTTTTAATCCCCAGTTTTTTAGATACGACTTACTCCTTTCAAAGCCTAACTGCCTGAAAACAAGTTTTAGCCCTGAGAAAGAGGTTGGCCTTCCATGTGTGGTGATTTGGCCTGAGGGACACAGGGAGCTGCAGAGCACTCGGTCACTGCCTGTGTTCCCCCCAGGCCATTCGATCCATCAACCGCTGCAACGAGAAGATGACGGCAGAGGAGTTCACAGACATGGTGTTCGACAAAATCGATATAAATGGAGACGGTGAGGCCCTTCCCTAGGCAGTGCCACTGCTCCTGCCTTCCCCCTACCTGCACTCCAGGCTGCCAGGGCAGTTCCTGCTGCTGGATGTCCCAAAACAGCGGGACAGGGAGAGCTGGCAGACACAGGGTGGCTCCCTGGGAAGGCTGAGCTGGGCTGCCCGAGGGGACGCTGCCCACTGCCCCTGCTGGGTGGGATCTGTGCTGGGTGGCATCTGTGCTGGGTGGCACCTGTGCTGGGCTTTGGGGCACAATGCCCAGTGCTGAGACCCCGATTTCAGGGTCTGTCGCAGCCCTGGGGGTGGCTGTGAGGGCCCTGCAGGGAGCAGCGGGGCCGTGGCGTTTAACTGGGCTCTGTGAACCTGCTCTGCAGGCGAGCTGTCCCTCGAGGAGTTCATGGAGGGCGTGCAGAAGGACGAGATGCTGCTGGACACGCTGACCCGCAGCCTGGACCTGACCCACATCGTGAGGATGATCCAGAACGACGGCAAGAACCCGCACGAGGGGGAGCAGGACGGCCAGGCTGCCCAGTAACTCCCGGGACACTTTCCCTTGGCCTCCCCCCGGCACTGTCACCTCGGGCCGGGCTGTGGAGCTGCAGCTCCCCAGTGACAGACCCTGTCCCGCCGGGCAGGACCGGCAGCTGCCCGGGCAGCGAGAGCAGAGGCCTCTGCAAGGAGGGGGTGCAGAGCTGGGCTCGTCCCACGCGGGTCCGGGGGGGCCTCTGGACGCTGCTGCTGCTGCTGCTGAGCTCAGCCGGGGCACGAGGCTGTGCAGGTCAAGAATGCACCAAGAACACCCCAAAACTCCCACCGAGGCCGTGGCCAACACCCCCTCAGTGGGGTCCAACCCCGGGGCTGCCCAGGACTTGGCCCCAGTGAGAGGAGTCCTGGAAAAGCAGATCTAAACCTTCTCCTTCCATTTGTATTTCCGGAACAAGCAATCACTGGTTTTGGTCACTCTTTCCTTCATTTGTTATTATTTGGTCAGCAGTGCTTAGTGATAATGTGAGTTAAAACATTTACAAGCTAGAAAAAGGGGAGGGGTGAATGCAGTGGCTTTTCTTTGTTCAAAAGCATTAAAAACATCGAATGGTGCCTTTATTAACAACTCCCTGGAGTGTAAGGAAACGTTTCTCCCTGAAGCATCTAGAAGGAAAGAAGTGCTTCCAGATAAGCAGAATCAGCAGTGCAATAACCTGAGAGGGAGAAGCATTGTAGGACAATCCCTGCAAGTTTTACCACCTGGATAACGAGCACCAGGAGGTTCTGACCCCCGTGTCTGTGTGGGATTTGGAGGGGGGAGCTGCTAGAGAGGGGCGAGACTCAGCTCAGAGCACCCGTGGGTGCCCGAGGATCCCTGGCAGGCCCTGGGGCCGTCCCCTGCAGGTGGGACCGGGGGCAGTGCCCAGCTCAGAGCCAGCCCCGGGCAGGGCTGCCAGGGCACACAGGGGCAGCTGCGGGAGCTGCCTCACCCCAGACAGCCCGAGCTGAGCGGGGCTGCTCCTGCAGGGAGGCTCCTCACCCCTGGCAGCCGTCCCAGCCCCGGTGGGGCAATACAGGACACCAGGAAGGATTTCTTGCCCAGCTGAGATTTTTGTTATTTAGCACTGGGTGTTTGCAATTCTTAAGCAGCTTCCTGACCATTCTTCCTGTGCGTTTTTTTCACTGGACAGAGTTTTACCTGGAAGATTTTGTCCTTCCAGTTCTACAGTGAACTAATAAAGATGTTTTACAATATTATTTCAGGTCGTGCTTCTTCTCTCTTCCAGCAGGACAGATTTAGTGGCTCACACAAGCCCAGAAACAGCTGCTCTGGGGTTGTTCTCAGGCTCACAAACCCCAGAACCCAGGACAGGAGCCCCTGATGGGCCAACTCACAGCCTGCAAGAGGGAGCGGCTGCAACCCCTCCCTAGGGGTGGGCTGAGCTCTTTACTCAGAGTGTAATTCTACCTCTTGCAGCAAAACCAACTCCCCCACAGATGACCAGCACAAAACTCAGACCAGCACGAGGAGGAAGCTGAGCTCAGCGTGGGCTTTCTGGGCACCCTCCCTGGGCGGAGAGGCCGTCGGTCCCGCCCAAGCTTCCCTCAGCCTCCTCTGCACCGGAGGAGCAGCAAGAAGCAGCTTTGACCAGCCAGATTTCTATTTATAAAGCCAAAGTTATTCTAGAAAGGCTGTCTCAGAAGTGCCCTCAGGCCCAAAGCACCTTTCAAACCTCAACAACAAAGGATGCTTTCTCAGCCTCTAAGAAAGCAAGTATGAAATAATTAAAAACTAATATTGTGAATCTCTTGGCCTGAACTCACGCATAATTAATTTATTTCAAAATTGTAGTGGCTGCCGAGGTGCCCTGGACAGGTTGCTCGCCCTGGCCCTATCCCTGTCCCCATCCCTGTCCCACCAATGTCCTATCCCTGTCCCCATCCCTGTCCCACCCCTGTCCCCTCCCCGTTTTTGGGACCCCTCGGTCCCCCCGCGCTCGCGCCGTGTCCGCCCGTCCGGCGGCGCCCTCTGGCGGCCGCGCCGGGAGCAGCGGGAAGGCGCCGGGATCGGGCTCGGTCCCACGGACCCAAAACCCGAGGGAATTGCCCCAAACGGGCGGCGGCAAAATCCCCTCGTGGGCATCTCCGGAGCGCGATCCGACAGGAGAAGAATGGCAGCAAAACCCGTTCTTGGCCAGGCGCTTCCCTAGGCCCCTTTCCCGCAGGTTTTGGCTGCTCTGCCGCGGTTCCGGAGTTGTCAGAGCGCTCCTCAGGTCCCAGAACGACCCCTAAATGCAGGACCTTTAAGGGTGATGCACTTGAGACACTTTCTAAGCTTCTGAGGTGCACTTAACTTTGAAGAAAAGAAGGAAGAGAAAGAAGAGAAAGGGAAGGAGAAGGAAATAAAGGAGAAGGAAAGACAGTAAGGAAAGAAAGAAAAGGAAAGAAAGGAAAGAACGGCAGGCAAGAAGGCAGGAGGGAAAGAAAGGAAGGAAAATAAAGGAGGAAAGGGAGGAAAAGAAGGAAAGGGAGGAAAGGAAGGAAAGGAATTTTGCCATGGCACAGCTGAGCACAGGCGCTGTAAGAAAAGCAGTGAGACCTCAGCCCGTCCCTGCAGTGACCAGCACGGGGCTCAGGAGGTCACTCTGCCTTTCCGCAGGACGTTTGCGGTGCTTCGGGAAGGACACAAACCCCACCCCCGGGGGAGCCGCCCCTGCCCAAACCTCAGCTGCACACGGGGCAGGGCTGAGCACAGAGCCGGCTGCAGGGATCCGCTCTCCTCCTCAGCCTCCATTCCTGTGCTCAGCGCTTTCCCCAGGGATGCACCTCCCGCAGGGTTTTCGGATGTGATGCCTCCTTGGCTCCCGTTCCCTCTTCCCTTCAACAACAGCCTCAGCTCCAGCTTTCCAACCTGATTATTGCACCCTCGGTCCTGCCCAGCTGCAGGGGCACCAAACCCAGAGCAGATGGCAGCCCAGAAAAGCCTCGTGCTATTTGCCTTTCCAAGCCATCCCGTTTCCCAGTTTAGAGCAGAAAGAAATCCGCTCAGTCAAATCCAATTCGGGCTGGGCCCTAAGTCTGGAGAACGGATTATGCAAAATGCCTGACATCAACAGCCTGATGTGAATGTTGAATGGAGTTTGGGAGGAGATCAGGGTGTTTATACCCAGGGCTTTAAAAATAGCACTCAGGCCAAAGCACCTTGCGATTTCTCGACCAAAGATTACACAATTGATAAGAGGAACAATTTTCCATTGGGTTTTGCCAGCTCTGACACAAACACATCCCTGCACCTCCATCCCACACCTGCCCAGGCCACAGGACATGGAACCATCCAGCTCCTGAGCCCTCCAGGGTCCTGCTCCAGTCCTGGCAGGGTTAAAAGAGTGGCATCTGATTGCAGCACTCAGCTCACTTTATTTTAAGCACCTGTTTCAAGTTCCATTGAGAAACACTATTTTTTAAATTATACTCTCATGTTTTTTTGCTGTCATCACATGGAAGTTAAACAGCAGAGGCTCCTTCCCTACTCTGCCTCTGCAACAGCATCGTCAGCTCTGCCTTATCTCTGTCTTACCCAGCTGTTCCAGCAGCTCCTCCCCTAAATCCAATATATCACACTCACAGGCTACAGTTTCAGTCAGATACTCAGGTGCTTACACAGGTCTTCACCTAATTAACAAATAAATACTACAAACCAAAGGTTTTTAATAAATATTTATTTATTCAATTCGTGTTTTACAAAATTTCTACCAACATCTGTACAAGTGCCCACCAGGGGAGGGCTGCTGGCCTGGGGTCCCCAAACAGCCCCTGCAGAGCCTGGGCTGACCAGGTGAGCAGAATTGGAGAATTTGAAGCCTTTCAGTGAACCAGCAAAATGCAACTCTAGGAAATAAAGAGCCTCTCTAAAACTGTGCAAGAAGCAGAGCGTGTTACCTTGGTTGAGATGCTGAAATGTAAGGAATTCTTAGAGATTTGTATCCTCCAATGAAAACACTTTTTTACAAGCTGGAAAATCAATAAAAGTGAATGTTTCCATCCAGGCTCTCAAGTCAGAAGTCAGATTTTTCTTTCAGATCTTGGGCTGATAAACTATTGACCAGCTGCCTCAGAGCAGCAGAGAGCACAAGTCTAATCAGCTCTGAGAAGTCAGCACAGCACAAACTGCTCAGTATTTACAGAGAACTCATAGAAAGGCTATTTCAGAGTGGAAATGTGCACGAGCTGAACTCTAGCTCTGATTGTGTCTAATCCTGAACACTTCCCTGTGGAATTTAAACATTGGGTAAAGTGACGAGCCCACGAATCGGCAAACTAATCAGCTAATGACAGTTACTACAGTCCTAATTAAAGGCCACAAAAAAGGGGTTGTAAATCTTTCCATTGGTATGACCTGGCCCACTGATCCCATAGGAAAACTAAAATGGAACAGACAAACTCATGTTATTTTCCTGGGAAGATTTTTTCTTGTAAATGAACCAGTAAATCCAATAAAGGTGAACCAAAATATTGATTCAACCCAAATTCTTTTTCCACGTACATCTATGTAGAAACATGGGTTAGAACAGCAGAGCTCTGCAACCTCTGTAAATTTTATATTTGTAGTCTGGAGCTAAATTAAGTCCAGTGTAAAACCACTGTACTGGAATTTTTGTCATTTTTTCCATTCTTTTCGAGGCCAGTTTGGACAGGGCTTGGAGCAACCTGATGTGACATCCCTGCCCAGGGCAGGGGGCTTGGAACTGGAGGAATTTTATGGCTCCTTCCAACCCAAACCATCCATGATTTATGATTCTGTGGTCCTGTCAATGGAGCAGCACAAATCTTCTAATTGCAGAGACCCTGCCGAGCAAACCTGTGCTCTTCCCTCACCTCTGCTCCCACACTAAACTTCTCCCAGTGCAGTGAAAATCCTGGAGCTCCTTGGGCTCTTCCCAGAGCAGGAAAAGCTGTTCCCGAGTGATGATTCCGTAAGAACCAGGGGCTCGAAAGGAGCTGAGTCACACCCGTGCCATTCAGTCCTTAAGTGGGGCTGTGAAATGTCAGCGTTTGGCACCAGCATCCCGCAGCCCCTCAGGCCCCGAGCAGGCAGAAGGAGCAGACTCTGGTCCCCAGGAGGGGGAGGAAGGAGCTGCTGCTCCTCCTGCCCAGCCCTCAGGGTGTTCCCCTCAGCTCCGGGTGCTGTCCTGGCCACGGCTCTGATCCCGTTGTCATTTTTGGGGGCTGTCTGTGGCTCTGCAGGACTCTGGCACGAGCAGCTGTAAAGGCTGCAAAGCACGCACAGAGCCCCCGAATGCCCCAGACCTGCCGGAGCAGCTGTGCTGCTCTGAGGGGCTGCAGCTGTGCAGGAATGAGAGGGGACAGCACCACCGGCTGCACTCCTCACCTCCCTGTCCCTCTGTCAGCAGCCCCAAGCCCTGCTCAGGACCTGCTGCAGGAAGCCACAAAAGGTTTGTTCCTTGGGGTGTAACCAAAAAGCAGAGCTGGCGCACACGGGGTTGTGTACACAGCAAGACTTATTCATGGGCCAGAAATAGTCCCTGGGTACCAGCAGTCGAGAGACCACTCCTTAAACCACTCAGGTTTTCATCTGGATGCTGAGATGGAATTAAAAAGGAAAGTCACTACCAGACTAGAGGAAGGGTCGCACTTGGGAGTCAGCATCACGTTCCCAGCTGTGTCAGACCCGAATTTTCTCAGAACAAAGCACTCTTTCTCCTCTGCTCAGTGATCCAGCCCCCGGGGTTCACATCCATTTGCAACATCTTCATCACCCACTTGTCCTTCCTGGCTCCATCAATGAACTCGTCCAGAGACAGCTGCCCTGTGGGTGAGAGCAGGGGGACACGAGATGGGCACTCAGAACGCGAGAGATAAGAGAGGGCGGGGAGCGGGCAGGAAGCAATTCCATCTGTGTGCCAGATAAAACGCTCATCAGACACGATCTTGCTGAATGTCCCCACCTCTGCCGGGCCAGGCAGCTGAGAGACAAAGCAGGCGCTGACCCAGCGCACCCCCAGCTGCCCCACCCCCACGGGAGGCTCCAGCTGCTGCAGGGGCTCACCCAGGACCGGTGCCAGTCAGGTCCTGCAGCCCAGTCTGACTGGAACCAGTGTCTCTACTCAGCTCTTTGTGCTGGGACTGGGACCTGCCCTCTGCCTGCTGGGGGCTGTCAGAGGATGGGATCTGAGTGACATCAAAATCAGTGACTCCTCGGTATTTTACATTGAAATAATAATGAAAAAGATTTCACCCTGCTCCACCAAGTCACTTTTGACTCTGTGGAGCAGAGCAGAACCAAACCCAGCTGTCCGTTGTGAGTAAGACAACAGAGCCAAGGGATCTCTGGACGGGCAGGATCGAAGGCAGCCAGCCCAGCACAGGTGAGCTCTCATCAGGCAGGAATGCAGCCTGCGCCTTCCATCACTCACCATCCCCGTTCTCATCCACCAGCTGAAATATCCTGTCCACCACCTCCTCTGGTGTCAGCAGCGGGGTCCTCTCCTCCACGTCTGACCAACACACCTTCTTCAGCCTGTAGATAGACTGGAAGGAGTTCACAAATTAGGAAAAGCACTGGAAAATGAAAAGCAGTGAACTCCATTGTCATCCCAACACTGTAAAGGTCTTTTTCAAAGGCTGTGGGTTTAGCCTTTCTGGAAAGATCTGCCCCTCAACAGCCTCAGATCTGGCCTGGAACCTCTGACCTTATGCTTACGCTGGCTGCACATTAATTACCTCATTAGCTCTGAAGCTGCTGCCCTCCTGTTCTCCTTACACTTATTGGCCAGACCTCAAGGTTCCTTTGCAAAGAACAAAGTGAGAGTTTCACACGTGGGAAAGCTCATGGGCCTTGAGTGAGATTTTTTGCTCACATCCAAAGCCAGGCACATCTGGACTAACCCAGCCCTCTCCATGGGGAGGCCGTGCCCAGGCTGCAGATCAAACCTGTCTTAGCTCATATTTTGACCCACAGTTTCTGCCCCCTTTGCCACGGGAAAGGGTCAGACTTCACCTACTCCTCCCGTGGCACCACCTGCCCCTTGTTACCTTTCCTGCTTAGGCTGAAGGGTTTTGTCCAAAGTCTTCCCAGAGAGAGGATTAGCAGTGACCCCACAGTTCTGGGCAATTCTTGGCTGACCTCAAAACTATAAAGGAACGTGGCCCAGACAGGCTGCCCTGCTGGCACAGCTGCTGCTGCAGGTGACCCTCACCTTCCCAGCCAGACAGCCCTGCTGCCACAGGGGCAGCTCCTGGTGCTGCACCCCCGAGATGCTCAGACGGGGGGTGAGCAGTGGTTATCACCTCCCAAGCACTGCTGGGCAGGGGAACAGCCCCCACCAAGAGGTTTCACCCCAGGTGAGAGCACAGGTACCTGTGCCAGGCTGGCTGCGCCGCCCCACAGCATCCTTCAGCTTGGGATCATCCAGTCCCACTGCTCCCCCAGCACTGCCAAGGCCACCCCTAACCCCTGTCCCCAAGTGTCACATCTACCCAGCCCTTACATCCCTGCAGGGATGGTGACTCCTGTGCTAGGGCACACTTTCAGTGAAGAAATTTTTCCTGATAATCATTTAAACCTCCCCTGGTGCAACTGGAGGTGATTTCCCCTTGTTCTGTCTCTTGGGAGAAGAGAGCAGCTCCCACCTTGCCAATCAAACACGGACTCATGAGAGGCCTCTTCTCCACCTCCACACAATCATGGTTAAACCCAGTGCAGGGCACAGCACAGACCCAGCAAGGCACCAGTACAAAGGAATTTCAGTACTGACGGGTATCTCCGAGGGCATTCTCACCAAGCACCAGCCAGGACACAGCCCCAGTGAGGGCATGGGGTGAAACCCTCCTCCCCAGGCCAGCACTTGGTGTGGAGAGGTGGGAAGGAAAGGCAGAGCAGAGCTCCAGGATCTCCACAGCAGCACGCAGAGGCTGCAGCTGCCCGCAGTGGGTACAGCAGAGCCCTCAGCCACCCAGCATCCTCCAAACCCTTCCACCAAGGTCAGGCATTTCCACTTCATCACCGTCCACAGCAGCCTTGAAACCTGATTATCACAAACCCCGTCCACATCCTAACATTGCCAAAGAGCAGGGATTGCTTAAAAAGGGGATTGGGCAATGCCCACTTACCTCAACAATTTCCAGCAGCTCAGGTTTATCTATGCAGCCATTCCCATCCTTGTCATACACTTTGAACGTCCACCTCAGCTTGTGCTCCAGTTTTCCTCGTAAAACAAGATTCAAGGCAGCTACATATTCCAGAAAATCAATGGTGTTATCCTGTGGCAACAGAAAAGCAGCAGTTGGATGACTTAGCTGGGTAGAAAGTTGATAGAAAAGTGCTTTACATCTTCCAGAAAATCTGGGTTAAACCTGCCAGGAGGATAATGCACGGCACAGGTATTTGTTTGGCACCTCAAGGGAAGTTTGCAGCAGCTGAGCACAGCAGCAGGCCCAGCCCCACCCCGGTGCGCCCGCTGGGCTCCTCCTCCCCTGCACCAGCATCCCTTAAAAACAGATCCTCTGGCCTGCTGGAAAAATCCTACAGATCAGGAGTGGGACTTCATCTTTTATGCACAGTTTGCTACCTTTTCTGCACAGCTTTTGTAATGAGATTTGGGACCTGAACCTTTCATTTTTTGCAGGAATTTGGGTTTTTACAACTTGGAATTCTGAGACAAGCCTGACCTGACCACATCTTCCACGGCCCTTTTTAATCCTTTCCCACAAACTGACTTTTGCTGCCACTTCAATGTGATTTTGACCCTATTTTCAAAGGGAGCTTAAGGGAGATGGGTTGATCAGAGATGAACAACCTGAGTCCCCTTTTGCTGTATTGATACAAGAAACAAACATCCCCACACTTGGAATACCATCAAGAGCTTCATGAAAAGAATAATGGAACCATTTAGCAAGTGCTGCTCACCCAAGGCAGCTGAGTTCCCAAAAACTGAGAGCCCAAAACATCCCAGGCTGCCCGTGGCAGCAGCGCAGGGTTTGCAGGAGCTGTGGCTAAACCAGAAAACCCACTTTTCCCAGGTGTCTCATGACAAATATGGCAAAGGGAATCAAAACCCGAACGTCTGAATTGTTCAGCGTTCCTTTGCTTTTGGAAAGCAAAGCTAAAATCAATATTTTATTACAAACCACCTGCTCGTACTTGATGCAGACACTTCCTCCAACACAGAACAAGCCTGAGTAGGATTTTCCTGCTCTGTAATTTCCCTCTGTCTCAGCAGAGAAATATTTTTGCCATGTGGGAGCGTTGGCTATTTGAGGGTCTCACAACAACACTGCCTCAAAGTGTGACTGCCTGAGTTTCAACTTTTTAATCCACCCTTAGACCCTTAAGGGGACATTCTGACCTTAATTAAGGTCGAGATTTGAGGAGATAAATCCAGGCCAGCCTGTGCTCCCTCTCCGACCCCCGCGGGTCCCTCACCCCTGCCTCAGTCCCAGGCGTGGGCACGGCCCAAACACCTCCCCACTGCAGAAGACAGAAATGGAAATTATTACACAAATAACTGGAAAACCTCCTCCACACTTACCCCGTTCTTGTCAAAAGCCCTGAACATGTTCTCCACATACTCTGCTGCTTCCCGGTTGTCCTGGACCCCGAAGAACCGCTTGAACTCGTGCATGAAGAGGGTCCCACTGGGACATTCCACCACAAATTTCTTATACCACTCCTGCAGCTCTGCAACGTCAATCTCTGTTTGCTCCCCTTCAGCATTGGTAAACTGCTGTCCCATTTTCCTCCAGAAAGCAGAGCTAAAAGCAGAAGGAAAAGAAGAAAAGCCCTCCCAAAGTCCTCTGTTCTTTTTCTTCTCACTGTCTCGTGCCTTTCTCTGATGTTAATGCTGTCTTGCTATGTCACCTGCCCTTTTTTGTGTTGTATTTTCTTGTTCCTCCTCCCCTGCCCAGCTCCTGGCAGCTCTGTGTGCTCCCCAGGCGATCTCAGAGTGGCTCCTCTGCCCCGGAGCACTGAGCACTGGGCACGGATAAAAATAACTAAAGATCATTAGGAGATTCCCACCCATGAGCCCCAGAGACCTTCAGATGTTCTGAGCTGTGCCCTATTTTCCACGGGCTCAGGGTCTTGCTACACATTAATAGCTCCACGTCAAAGAATTTGGGAGCAGAGGTTCCCTTTACACGCAACACACAGCCCCACTCTCTGCACTGAAGGGTTTTCTAGGGGAAAAAAAGGATTATAGGGGAAGGAACATCAATCTTTGCAATGCTGGCTTGTATTACCTGCCTGTGGGGGTTGCTCAGTGCTTCAGTAAGATGGGGTAGAGGAAAAAAAAAACAATTACAGAGAGGAAATCCTGAGTAAACAAACACTTTCCATTAAAAATAAAATAAATAAAAGACAAAAACCCCAACCTGCTAATGGATTAAATCAATTAAATGCCTGCCGTTGGCTGTGCTCTACAAAAGGGTTGAGGGAACCAGGAAAGGTACCTGGGTACAAACACACATATTCCTCTTCTTGTCACATCTCCATCTTAAAGCTTGAAGCTAAAAAGGACAGGACTTTTTTATTTCCGTATTTTTAGAGCATATTCTCCTTATTCCCTTCCCCTGTTTGTGTCCATGGAAATTCTCCTCCTGCTTACCCTTCCCCCTGAACCTCACTGCCTGCTTTGATCACAGACACAAAGTGCAGCTCTTCCCTGGGCTCTTCCTTTCTGTTCAGCACCACAGCCACGGCTCAGCCCCTTCTCTCCACACACACAGAGCCCTTTCCTTTTCCTGAGGAGCCAGCAGCTCTTCTCCACACCAAACCAGTTGTTCTGAACCCAACCAATACCTGTGTCAGCTGGAAAAAATGACCTGAGCTATAAATGTGCCCAGGCCAGCCCAATATCTTCATTAAGAGGATTGGAGCAGCATTAATAGGAAACAATAGATTCTCTTATCCTAATGCCAAGGCCCAGATGGATTTAAGCTGCTCACTTTTTTGGAACTTTTTGTGGTGTTAGTTGGGTAAGAAGAGCCTCTCTCATGGGAGAATACTGGCTAAGAATCCGGCTGAAATTTGAATTTGATATTGCAGAACAGTAGAGCAATTCATGCTGCAGTGTAAGAGTGGGATTCGCTCTGAATCCACTCACACCTGCAAGTAACCCAGCAGTGGTACAGTGTGTGTTTATATATATATATATATATATATATATATATATATATATCTCTGTGTGTGTGTATTTATACACTGAGATTTGCAGGAGTGTAAGACAACCTTCCATTTTTACATGTAAGGATACCCAGGCAAGGAGGATCCATTCCTTTTTCCTGCAGCACCGCTGGGGCCTTTGGGATGTGCTTTGGGAGGGTGAAGCCTCCCCACCATTTTGTGCTGCTCTCCTGCACAGAGCTGCCTGCTGGAATGTGAGTGCTGAGAGCACTCAGCAAGACTCCACATGCCCAGGACATTGTCTTGACTCATTGCATAATTTTGTTTTGCCTTATGGGAACTTGGTGATCTGTTCCCAGGAGAGAAAATGGTTCCTTTTTCTTTTGATGACTGCAATCTTCTCCAGCTGGGAATAAAGGACTGCAAGAGACCTGGAGTACAAAGCCCCAGCTGCTGCTCTTGCAGGTATCATGACATACAATCGTGTTGATAAAATAGTGGTATTAATTTGGCACTGAAATAAAGTAAATGCCATAGCTCCTGGTGTGAAAATTCCTCTGCACATCCCCTGTGTGCTCTGCAGGCTGCACTGAAGGAGCTGCTGTCTCTCAGCCAGCAGGATGTCACTGTATAAGGCACAGTTTATCAGCCACAAGATTTCTTCATTTAATTTAAAAAAAAAAAAGATTGATGCAGATAGAGGTAAATATAAGCAGAAGAGAGAAGTAAAAATAAAAAGAATAATTTCTAGAAAACACAACAGTGCAAAGGCTGGTGCTGTTTGTCTGCTTGAAGGAGCAGGATTGATGCTCTGTGTTGTGTCAGAGCAAACACTTGGGATGATCAGTTACAGACGGGTAACATCTGATTGCACGTCCTGCCTCATGAGCTATCCCTGGATTATCACCTCTACAGCTCCAAAGCTGCGGAGTTTCCCAGCCAAGAGCATGGAAAAAGTCAGCTTATTTCCCGTCAGCTGCCTACCCCAGCGTGCTGCCACACGCTCCAGCACTGCCTGGTAGAAACTCTAGAGGAAAGAAAACCACCAAACCCTGCAGAGGGCTGGGAAGACTCATTTGTTTGGCATCTGTGTCGGTGCTGGGAAGGCAGCAGAGGCTGTGGCAGAGGCAGCAGGGTGCTGGCAGCAGCTGCCTGCCAGAGGGAAGCAGCTGCAGGCAGGGCTGGACCCTTCTCCCGGGCTGGAGCTCCCAAGCTGGAGCAGTCCTCACCCAGCTCTTTTGCCACATTGCTGCATTTGTTAAAATCCCCCAGCCCTGAGCTGGCCCAGGACCCCTCCTGTGGGTTGGGAATCTCGAGTGTCCTTCCAGGGGGCCCGGGAAGGGCAGAACCCAGCCCAGGCTGCTCCCAGCAGTGCACAGACAGCCAGGGCAGTGTGAGCAGCAGCAGCCCGGTGTCTCCTTCCACAGCTCCCCAGAACCCCACCACAAACAAAGCCAGCCCAAAGCATCCCTAAATTTCCCCGTGTCGCCGGGTGGGCCGGAGGCGTGGACAGCAGGAATGCAGGGAGGATGAAGGGCAGCTTTTGTGCTGACCCCTCTGAGGAGAGATCAAAGATCTCTCAGAGCTTGGCCTGGAGTTCAGCCCAATAGCTCCCTGTGTCTCTTCCCAGTTGCTCCCCAAATTGTCCTACCACTGCATGTTTTTATACAGCAGGAATCACAACAAGGGTGTTTTATTCCAGGAGCAGCTGTCCCTTGATTTACACATCAGGAACGGTCAGGTGCCACGAATGAAACCCATCCACTGCAGTGTCACCCGAGAGAGAGAGCACTGACCTTGGGGTAGCTTCTGCTTATTGCCAGAAAGATTTTCTTATGTGCTGAAAAACTCCTGCTAAAGGTTTCCCCTGAGCAGAATTCCATGCTGACTGAAGCCTGAAATATTTACCTTGCACTTGGGATCCAGCAAGGCAAACTTCCCCAGAAAAATGTTGCATTGTTTTGTCTGTGTGTGAAGATCTCCAAGATAATTCCAAACTCTTGGCTTGGCACTGAGCTGTGGGTGTAAGTCACCCTTCCCAAAGTCAGGGTTCAGCATTTTCCATAGCATTCATGATGAGAAGAAGGGAAATTCCCATTTTTCTTCTGGTTCATTGAAACTGAATGGTGAAGTATTGTATGATCCTTGAAACCAAGATTCACCACTGAGTCACGGTTCTCCACCTACCAGGAAAATAAATAAGACACAAGGCTGGAGGGCAGGAGACTGCAGAGGGACCAGGGAGAAGTTGCTGAGCCCCTTCCCAGGGGTAGGTGTGACCTCAGAGCGGGGATGGAGGCACGGAAGAGGGACATTTTTATGCTTTTCAGAGAAAAAGCTGTGTACTTGTGGCTTTAACCAGAGCTGACTTCAGGGTTTGGCTTCATCCCGTGCTATCATTGACTGGATATGGATCTACATGGACGGACGTAGGACAAGAGCAAATGTACTTAGGTTGTGCTAGGGAATGTTTAGATTGGATATTTGGGAGAATTTCTTCACTGAAAGGATGGACAAGCATTGGAACAGGCTGCCTGGGGAAGGGGCAGAGCCACTGTCCCTGGAAGTGTTCAAAACTCTGTGGATGTGGTGCCAAGGGACAGGGTTTAGTGATGGACCTGGCAGTGCTGGGTTAATGTTTGGACTCGATGATCTTAGAAGTCTTTTCCAGCCTTAATTATGCAGTGATTCTATGACTCAGCTGGATATGCTTTGAGCTGCCAAAAAGCCCAGGAACTTTGTTTTCTTCCCAAAATATTCCATTTGAAAGACGACGATATTCTGCTTAAAAGCAAGCTTCCTTTCCTAAATACTCCATTTACAATGGGGGGAAAAAAAATCCCGTTTGGAAGTTTCCTAAATATTCCATTTGACAGGAAAAAGGCCGCGGCAAAAGGGCGGGGGTGCGGCGTGCTCCGCTCGCCCCGGGTCCCCGTGCGGGCTCAGCGGGGGCTGTGCGGTGCCCCTGAGGGGGCGGTGCGGGCGGTGCGGCTGCGCTGAGCGCACCTGGGCAGGTGAGGGGCGGGGCGGGGCAGGTGAGCGGGGCGGAACCGGGCAGGTGAGGCGGGGCGGGGCAGGT
>WEKY01062672.1:176734-217194 GCA_013390045.1 Picathartes gymnocephalus
CCCGGCCGAGGCCCGCGCCGTCCGTCGCCACCTCGCCGCCCTCCTGGGCCACCTGCGGGACGCCGAGGCCGCCAGCGCCGAGCCGGTGACCGCCAGCGAGGTTGTCGCCAGCGGCTGGAACCTGTGCACCGTGGCCGGGGTGCTGCTGGGCTACCCCGCCGTGTACACCTTCGCCGAGGGGGCCGAGAACTGCCTGGCGCTGACCCCGCTGAGGGTGTTCACGGCCCGGGCCTCCTGCCCCCGGATAAAGGATGGGCTCAGGGTCCAGATCTACTCCTTCAGCGTCCCGGAGAGCCTCTGCACAGAGCTGAGGGATGTGCTGGATGCCTGGTGCGAGGAGCTCAGGGAGGCTTTCAGCGCTCAGAGTGATTTTGTAGATCTCTGCATTTCCAGCGAGGTCGTGTCTCTTCCAGCGGTTGCCTTGTAAAACACGAACATTCTCAGACTTTTTGGCCTTCACTGAATCAGGGACCAAAGGCAGAAGATTCAGTTCCCTGTGTGTGTTGTCCCCTGCATCTCTCGTGGTCCCTGAGCACTGAAGGCTGAATTGTGACAGTCACTGCAGGCCAGTGGCAAAACCAAATAAATGTTCTTTAAAAAAACGAGTGTGTGGACATGTGTGCTCCCAGCTGCTCTGCTGCGTCGGTCCTGCCTGCGCATCACACCCTGCAAAGTCAGAGTGCATTTATTTGCAATGGGCAGCTGAAGATTAATAAAAGATTTGAACACCACGGTGCTTTGAATTAGTGAATTTTATTGTTGGCTCCATGTGTATTTACTGTGTGTATGTTACGTGTATATTCCGTGTGTATCTCATGTATATTTACTTCCCTTGCAAGATGTCATGGCCTGTGTTCTATCTGAGCCTGAATGAGGGGCCAGTGCTGCTGTAAAACCTGCACGGGTGCAGCTTCAGAAGGGACTTTAAACCCCTGTCTGTGATGAATTCATGCGGTGCTGGCAATGAAAGGGAAGCAGCTATGGCTGTGGGAATGCTCAGCCACAAGAGAGGCTGGAGGAGTGGGGTAGAACAGGACCTGGTGGATGTGAGGTGTCACACAGGAAAAATTGCTCAGGACACAGGAGGGGACTGTGCTAAAGGGGCCCCTGAGCTGGGTTTCTTTGTCAGGTAAGAGTGGAGGTGGCCCAGGACCGAGTACCTCCCGTTTAGGGAGAAATAAATACAGGAGGAGACCTTGGGGGATGTAAAAGCCGGGCAGGCTGGATCGCAGGGGCACGGGATGCCCTGTCCCTCTCACCCCGTGTGAGCCACAGCGGCGGTGGCCAGACGGGCTCTGTCCCCCGGTGCCTCGGGGTCCGGGCAGCGCTGCCTGCAGCAGGAACGGAGTAACCACAGCACAGAGGGAAGGGGTGATGTGCCCGTGTTTATTGGGACGCGTCTGGAGCGAGAGCAGCTCAAACAAAACAGCAGGAGGTGCGGTGAGGTGCAGTTGCTCTCGGTGAAGCAGAGGTCAGTTCCCGCAGCGAAGTCGGTCATCACGGAGCTCCTTCAGAGCCTGTAACTCGCGAGGAAGGTGGCGATGGCCGCTGCTGTCACTGCCACCAGGAGAGGGATCCAGTGACAGCGCTGTCTCTGCCAAGAGAAGCTTGTGTTACCAGGAGCGTGCTGGGGGATGCCACTTCTCATCTCAGCTCTAGCAAGCGTTCATGCCCCTGCACGGCCCAGGGGAGGGGGCACCTTCCCCAGGCCGATGTGCAGCGCTGCGGTGGGGACGGGAGCCCCCACCTGTGCCTGGCTGCCGTGGGAGCGGTTCAGCTCGTCCCGGCACTGGCGCAGCCGGCTCAGGCAGGACTGGTACTCCTCGCTCAGCGCCTCCAGCTCCGAGCGCAGCTCCGAGCACTGCAAGCACAGCAAGGGGCTGTCAGCAGGAGGGGTCCCCTCCGCTCTGTACGCACCCAGAGTGGCCGGGCCGCTGCAGCGCTCCGCCCGCCCTCGGGCACAGCCCGGCGCTGCTGCCTGAGTGTCCCCGTGTACCTGCAGGGACAGAGCACAGCTCAGCGTTACTGCAGCCTGCTGCTGGGCAGTGCCCGGCCTGCCGGCATCCCACACCTGCCTGCCCCTGCTGCCAACAGTCACAGCACGGGGGAAGGGAGCAAGAGTGATTTTTATAACCACAGGAGTGTGCAGGGCAGGAGGATGTGGAATGCAGACTCGTGGCAGGGAGAGCTCTGCTCCTGCAGCCCTGTCCTGTGGGTGGGTGCTTCATCAGGGCTTTAGGCAAGAGTGGTATCAGGATAAAAATTTAGGGGAGATAATCCTTACAGGGGACACCAAGCCTGGGTCACTCACAGGAGCTTTGGTGTGTGGTGTTTCTCACACCTGCAACAGAGTGACTTCCTCACCTCGTTCTCCTTCGCTGTGAGCTGGGATGTCCTTTTCTGCATCTCATCCTTCAGACTTTCTGTTCCCTCCTCCCCCTCAGAGTGCTCTAACAGAGCGTTTTGTTTTTCCTTGGCAGGAATGAGAGGTGGGGTCTGTGTGGTGAAAACCTGGTCTAGAAAACAGTCAGGCTTCTGGTGAGAAACAGCTCCAAGCTCTGGCTTGGCTTTAGCTCTTGTTTACTCAGCACAATTTAAGGATAGTATTTGTGTGCCATGCACAAAGCAGAAGACACAAGAGCTCAGTTTGTTATCACAGGCCTGTCTCTGCTATAGCTACAAGTTCATCATCCTTAGAGCAATATTTCTAAGCAGTTGCCAGAAATGGAAGGGAGGGAGAGTTAAAATGCCTTTTTTATTACTTTCTTTTCATCAAGTACAGCTGTAATTGCAATTAGAAACTGGAATGTGTTTTGTTTGGAAAAAATATGGCGTAGCCACTGAAGCAGAATTTGCAGTGAAATCCATTTATTTTTTAAAGTGTTTGCCATCATAAATACATTTATGTTTTAATGTTAGCTAGCAAAACAACTCATTCTTTGTAGCTCTAAAATAACCCTTTATTCTAAACCAATGCAGACTTTTCCTAGAGCCAGGACTAGTGTTCCTGTGTCCAGGGAGTGCTACATGGGGGTTACAAAGTTTGCTGACCTTTCCTTTGCACCGTCACCTCCTGGCTCTTCTGTTGGTTGTTCTGGTTGTGGATCAAGTCTGGGAACACAAAAAGCCACGTTATTGTCCACAGCACTAAACAGGTCTCTAACTTAGTACATTTCTGTGTTACTTACTCTGTAAATGGCTGATTGTTGCCTCCAGTGTTACCTTCTGCTCTTGTTCTTTTTGCAATTTATCTGAAATAAGGATAGAAGAAAGTCAAGGTTGGTGCAAATCTCTGTGTATCTTTATGCAAGGGTGGTACTTTTCATGTGGAGAGTGGAGCAGACATTGTTGGCTGCCCTGGACTTTCTTCTCTGAAGGGATGTGATGTTTAGCTGTTTATTGCCCTTTCTTTTTTTGGCAGCTTTGTCTTATGTGCCTTGTGCTCAAGTCATTTATGGTCTGTTTTAAAGCTGTTCATGCAAGCCCTGTTGTAAGATTAGAACTGCAAACCACTTTCTCTTCCTTAATTATGTTTTAAATTAGCCATGTGTGAGTTTAAAATGATGTGTGTGAGTTTGTTTGCCTCTGAACTGGTGCCTTCGGACACTGCAGCTCCTGTGTAACACCATCATCCCACAGCACCCAGGGCTGCAGTGCTGTGTCCGATGGTCTGGCAAGGGTGCAAAATCCTGATTCGAGCTGAGGACACACCTTAGATTTTTATTTCTTTTCAGGTCTCCCACTTCATCCTTTCCTCCAGCAACGTCACTTGACTTCTCTGAACTCTTTAATCTAGTCAGGAACAACTTTGGGAGGACTTTGGCCATCAGAACCTTTTGTGCCAGCTGAGGTGTGCAGCACATTGGCAGTGCCGTGTGCTCTAAGCGCCCTGGCTTTAGGAGCGTTTTCCTTGTCCCTCCCGTTCCCTTGGTGGGCTCTCCCCGCGCCGCTCGGGGTACCTTGGATGTGGCGGATGTGGCCGGCCTGGCGGTCGTTGTCCCCGCGCAGGGCGCTGGCTCTGTGCAGCAGCTCCGTGTGCTCCTCCCGCAGCTCCCGCAGCTCCCGGCTCAGCCGCTCGTTCTGCGCGTCCGCCCGCTGGCCGAGGGAGACACGGTCACGGACTGCTCCGGCTTGGGGGGACATGACAGCTCATCTCGTCCTGCCCACAGACCCCCTGCCACCGTCCCAGGGTGCTCCAAGCCCCGTCCAACCCGGCCTGGGACACTTCCAGGGATGGGGCAGACACAGCTGCTCTGGGCAGCCTGGCATCAGCAAAATTCCCGAGGAAGCTGCTCCTGCAGGGAACTGACGTACCTGGAGCTCACTCTGTAAAGTCTGGAAGTTGTTTCTGAGCTCGGCGTGTGCTGTGGTCACCTTGGTCAGTTCGGCTTTGAGTGTGGCATCGTGCTCTTTCCAGAGGGCAAGGTCCTCTCGCGTCTCTGCCAGGCTTCTCTGGGGAGCAGAGCAGGGGCCCAGCGGTGGCTGTGACCCAGGGCCCCGGGGGAAGGTGCCAGCCTGCCCTGGGTGACAGCAGCTGGGCTGTGCCGGCTCCCCCAGCAGCAGGGCACAAACACCTGCGTGGGGCTGATGCCATCTGATGGGCAGAGCCAGCACGGGCAGCGCTCGCTCTGGAACACGCTGCTGTGCTGCCAGCAGGCTGCGGAAGCCTGGTGGTGCTTGCGGTAAAACTCACTTGTTTTTCTGCAAATACCAGTTATCCTGTGGATCGAAGCAATGTGCTGCCTCTTGGGGAAAGCCTATTTTCATATAAATGAGCAACTCCAGAAAAAGCAACAGAGGAGACCTCGTGCCCTGGTGCCGCTGTGTGAGAGCCGAGCAGGGAATGGCCCGGAGGGATGGTGAGGGGGAAAGGATTGCAATCCAAGCTGACAAACCCGAGTACGTTTCCCCAGCTGTGAACTGCTTGTAACTTGATGTGCAGCTTATGCAGTGAGCACAGGTTGCATTAAAGCTGATTTGGGCTTTGCTGAGTATCCTAAAACATCATAATTTTTATCTTTGCTGCTAATGGTAAGCCTGTCATCACCTTTCCCTGACATGTGGGTTTTCTTTGTCACAGTTGGACTAAATTGAAGCCAAGCCAGGTGTAAAACGTGTTACTCACCTGAGAGTTTTGCAGCTGCTGCTCTGTTTGGAGTTTGTCCTCCAGCATCTTCTGCAGAGCCTCTTTTGCCTTCTGCTCATAGGTCTGCTTCTGGTCCTCCATCTCTATCAGGATCTTCTTCACACACTCCTTTGAGTAACTCTTGATAGAAATAAAGAAATAAAGAGCATGAAGTGTTTATCTGTCAGATTCCTGACCTTGCTAAACCTGAATATTAGCAAAGCCGGAGTGTGTGAATGCTATTGCTAATGTGCTGTGAAGCATTGCTTCAGCAAAGAGTTAAATTCCTTTTTGGATTGGTATCTAATCAGATTGATGTAGAAACTGAGACCTGACCCAGTTACAAGGCTTGGGTTTTGTTTTCCTGCCTTTCCTCACCTGGGTTTGTCAGTGAATCAGACATTACCTGGGTGCAGGCCTGCAGCTGATTTTCCAGCACCCGTAGTTTACACCTCAGTTTGTCTTCATTCAGCTGACCCTGGGGAAAAAGCAATTGAAGTGAGATGTGAAATCATGAACTGCACAATGTCACCCAATATTTTGTTGAGTTGTGTTTTGTTTCATTTTTTCCCTTCATCTGTAACCAGATCAGAGTCTCTTCAGTGCCGAGAGCTCAAGTAAACCTTCCCAGCCTCAGAATAAGTGGGATATGGGGGAAATAAAACTTGTATGGATTGCAAACCTGTCCTGAGGCAGTTTTTCTGGTTACTGAGTGCAGGTGCTGGCAGTGACATGGCAAGTTAGGAGTGAGGGGATTTTGGGTTGTTCTGGCGGGGTTTGGCAGAAGTGCAGCTGCTGCCTGTCCCCATGGATACCCCAGTTCTCTGCTTGTGCTCCCCCCCTGCCTCCAGCTCCAGCTGCTGGAATGGTTTTGTCTCACTGTTTTCCTCAGAAAATAGGTTTGGGTCTGTGTTGCAACATCTGCAGTTGGGCAGCGGGATGGAGGGCACCGGTGATGATTCATTTTCCTCATCATTGTCATCTCCTCTCAGTGTTAGTCAGGCTGCTCAGGCTTTGTGGAAGCAGACTGCATGCAAATTCAGATAGCATTTCTAGCAAACAGTTCATGTAGGCTGTTTTTCCACCACCAACACTGAGAACACCAATATCCTCTCTGCCCACTGCTGCTTCAAGTCACGACTCTGAGAAGAATCCCCTTGATGTTACAGGAAGAGCTGACAGACCCAAGCAAAACCAGACTCCCTGGTGTCTCAGCACTGTTTAAATTTGCTCAGAAGCACATTTGCAGTCCCAAAGACTAAATCTTCCCAGTTCAGTTGTTGGTGCAAAGAGCTAAAGGCTCTTAAGGAGGTGGAATTTTGAAAAGCAATTCTAGATGTGCAGTATTCTGCCTGGTTTTCCTCAGTTCTCCTCCCCTGGTGTCTGCCCAGGTTCCAGCTGCTCCGTGCTATGGACGAGGCAACCAGGCCCTTCCTGTGCTTTGGAGCAGAAATGACGGTAGGGTTTGGGTTGGAAGGGATCTAAGGCATAACAGAGACTCCCTCAGCATCATCCTTCACCTGGCAGCATTTCTGAATCAGCTAAGCCAGTTTTACAGCTGCCGGGGGATTTAAGGCACAGAGCTGGGATAGGAAGGTCTCTCTGACCTCGAAGTGAAATTGTGGGAGGGGGAAGGAACAAAATGCTTTGTCCCTGCAGTCTGACAGCCCCGTCCTCGTGCCCCATTAAGCCACAACCACACACGAACAGCACCTCAAAAGTAACTCTGTGACCATTCCAAGAGCTACAGCCACATCACTGAAATGTATTCAACAGCTCATCCTGAAACCCAAACTATTACAAAGTGTTGAAAAGCTGCTACAACAAACATTTGGCTCTCACCTGAGGCTGGAAACCTCACTTTCCACAGCACAGCGTTATGGGCAAGGCTCCATCCATCCCTCCCTTTGCCAGCACCCCCTGGAGAAGCCCCCCAGCCCCACCTGCCTCCTGGAATCCCCTCCAAGCAGCAGCATCTGCCTGTTCACCCCACTGGCTCCAGCACCGCGGGGGTTTTTAGGCTGATGAAAAGCTGATTTTTAGCCTGAGGAACAGCGGAGTGCGAGAGGCAGCAGCAAAGTCTCTCCTGCAGCAGGGACAGCGAGCAGCAAGGAGCACCCACCTGTTTGTAACCTGAGGTTTCGTGGCCACTTCCTGCCAGTGTGGCTGGGTGTTTTTTCCTGCTCACATTTTATTGAAGGAGCGACTGAAGGCGGAAGTTTCTGACCACAGGATGTCTAACACAAGTTGTTGTACCCCCTCACCCAATCACTCGCTTTTCTGCCCCAACAGAACTTTCAAAACACTGTTTTTAAATGGCACAAATTAATATTCGATTTAATGATCCTATAGAAAAGCTTCATATATTACACAAAGTGCATCACCTTAATTTTGCATCCTTATAGAAGAAATAAAGGGCCCTGCTTCAGGGTGCCCAGAGGAATTTTTTTTTCTTTTGAGCTGTTGGGAGACAGTTTGATGCCAGGCCACAATTCTGTACCAACAGCCTTGGTGCTGGGGGTCTGGCCAGTTGCTGGGGCCCAGAATACATCCCTGAAAGGAACAGGGAAGATAACCCTGCTAATTTTTCCCCACTCACTGCTGTTTGTTTTTATTTAAGGAACAGTGGGAAAGACAGGCTATTAAAAAAAACCCCAAACCTTACGGAAGAACACAGATTTTTAGATTTGCTGTTGATCTGAAAGCAAAGTGCATTTTGCAAGAATCTCTTGGGGCACAAAAGGGAAAAATTCAGGCCAAGTGCTCCCTTTTCTCCTGAGTTTGTCCCACCCTCCCCAAGCAGAGAGGTGACAGCGAGGCAGGGCAGTTCCTGGGGGTGCTGGGGGGCTCTGCAGATCTCTGGTACCTGCCAGGACTTCTCTGACGCCTGCAGCAGGGTGGACAGAAGCTCCTGTAAAATCACCATCTTCTGCTTGAGCAGCAGCTCGCGGTGCAGGGCCTCCTGCGGGCAAGGGGGATGTGGTCAGTGCGGGCCGGGGCGGGGCTGGCCCTGCCTGCGGGCTCCAGGTCTTTGAGGTCTGTTGGCTCTTTTGGCCGTGTTTAAATTGGGCTTTTAACAGCCTTTCATGTAGTAAAATTAATACTAATTTTGAAAGGATTATTCTTGATGAAACCCAGCTGTGCTGAGCACGATTTGGTACCTACCTTCAGATAGTTGGAGAGCTGCACCATTTCCTGAAAGAGAAAAGGCAAATGTTTAAAAATAGGATTGTTTCAGTTTATAAACATGTCGTGAACTTGCTACCGAAGCCTAAGTATTTTTTAAATAAAACTCAATTAACAGCCCATATTTGGGTGGAAAAGGAGAGCCTGGTGGGGTTCGTTGGGTTGATTTTTCCAGGGAAGTGGAAATATTTCCACAGCAATTTAATGTTCAGGAGTTTCAGGCTGGTCATTACCTGTGCTTTGCTTACCTTGTTTAAAACTGCTATTCCCCAACTGAAATGAGAAACAGAGTGTGTTACTGAGGTTTCAGGGAGGGTCTTCAGCCTGGACAGCCCCTCCCAAGCTGAGCCGAGCCTGTGCAGCAAACCTCGTGCCTTTTGGAGGGCTGGGGAGCTGCTGCCCCGTGGGAGCTCCCAGGGAGAGGGGCAGGAGCTGCTTACTCTGTCTGCTGGCTCGAGTCTTTCACTGCTGTGCCTGCGTTTGGGAGGGTCTGGGTTCCTGTGGAGGCAAAGTGAGAAGCTGTGAGTGACCCCCCTGAGGGGCTCTGGATGTTTTCCATGGGGGTGTCCATCTCTGCTCCCCGATGGCTCCCACTGCTCCCAGGTTAAACTGTCCCGTGACAGCTCAGCGGGGACAAGAGACAAAGAAATGCCCTGCTCTGATGGACAGAGAAGCAGCATGGAAGTTTTCCTGCACTGAAATCACTCCCCTGGGTGTTCTTGGGACAGCACCAGGGCAGCCCTGGGGCAGAGCAGCTGCTCAGCAGCACTGGTGGTCAAGATGTGGGCTGGTTTGTCCTTCCCCAGGAAAAATATTCCTAATTCCTGCAGGGAAAACTCAGACTGGGATGGTAAAACAGCACAGGAGTGGGGATGCAGGCTGGGGAGCTGCCAGCTGATCCCAAATAGCTCCAGGGAGAGGGGAAGGTGGGAAGGGAATATTTTGTTGGGAAATCCGAGCATCCCTCACGTACCTTGGGTGTTGGCAGAATCCCCTGGTCCCCGGGGGATGCTGGGGCTCAGCAGGGCCTGCCCAGGGGGGAAGGTGGGGCAGCTCCTCGGGTGCTGGAACGAGAGGGCAGCTGGAGCCAGTGTCTCCCCGAAGCAGGCGGAGGGCAGGGGCTGGACCTGCAGGGAGGCGCGGCGTGAGGAGCAGCAAGGAGCAGCAAGGAGCTGCCAAGGAGCTGCAGCAAATCCCAGGGCTCTGCTGCTTTGGCTGCAGCAGCTCCAGGGCTTTGTGGCAAAGTGGGGAAAAGTCTGCTGGCTGTTGGGATGGGAGGAATAACAAGCTGGGCCCTGGTGAGGCTCTCTGCTGCCTCGGAGCAGAGGTTCCAGTTCTGCTTCCCCGGGCTGGGGCTTGGTTACCTCTGCACAGGTAAGGAGGGGAAGGCCCCGTGCAGGTCGGTGCCTGTCCCAGATTCCTGGGGCTGAAGCTGCTGAACCCAGGGGCAGCAGGGGGTGGGTGATTGCTCTGCTCATTCTGCTGCTGCTGCACAGGGAGCTCCAGGCTGGCTCTGTGTAAAGCACCTCGTGCTCGGCTGTCTCTGCTCACACAGGCCTGTGAATCCCCAAGGTGTGCCAGGGAATTTTACACAGAATTACACTTACAAGGAGATCTGTTTGGCTCTGCCTGGGGTGTTTTGCACCTTTCCAAAGGTGTTGGTGAAGGCAGGAAGCCCTTTGGGTTCCTGTGCAGCACAGGGTGGGTGATGGGTACCAGGGAGTCTCCTGCCTCCTCCACCCTTCCTGCTCAGAGCACAGGTGATGGAGGGGAGCCAGGTAGATGGAGTTCACTTAACAAGGGTAAAAATAATTTGTGTAAGTGCAAAACCGCAGTGTGGCAGCAAAAACGAGGGGTTGTACTTGGAGAAAGGGCAGAAAAATCTCCACATGGTTCAGGGCTCGGCAAACAGGAGAGGAGCAGGCAGGGAGGTGACTGTGTCCCCACACCTGACTGCAGTTCTTAGGGAAACGCATGTTTTTGTCTGTACAATCTGCATTTTGGCTGTGTATCGACTTGGATGCTGATGCTTTAGTGGTGGCTGGAGCGGGCTGGGCTCTGAGCTCAGCAGGAGTTACCTGGAGCAGGATGCTCGCTCTGGGCTCCGCCTGTGCCTCGGGCTCCCGTTCCGGCAGGGTCTCCCCGGGCTCGGCCGCCAGCTTCCTCCTCCTGAGGAACTCCCTTTGGCGGGGGCTGTGCGCTGGTCGCGGGGCCGGCCGGGCCGGGGGGCGGCAGGTGGTGACATTGATCCTGCAGCGCAGCCGCTCCCTCGCCTCCTGCCGCCGCTCGCTCCGTTCCTCGTAGCTCTCGCCCGGGCGCCGCCGCTGCGGCCGCGCCCTCCGGGGCATGGTGGCCTTGTCCCCTCGGGGCCTCTGCCCTGTGAGACCGGGGAACACACAGGGGATGGGTGAAAAGCAAGCGTTCCCAGGATTTAATGCTTGTGGGGTGTCAGGCAGTGGTTCTGGAGCTCTATTTACATGTGTAATACATCCATGCTTTTTAGTTTGTATTATAATCTGCTCAGTTTCTGCTCATCCATCTCTTCTCATCAGGAAAAGCTCAGCCCTCTCCCACCTGTGCTGCCTCTGGGTTGCCCAGCCTGTCCCAGGGCACTGAAAAGCCGGGTAAAGCTTAAAGAAACACAGTCCATTACTCACCCCGGGCTGAACAAACCTTTCTTGACAAGCAATGCTCTATTTCCTCCTTCTGTTAGCCCAAAATACCCTCTCTAATTAAACGTGCCCTTTACCTTTGCTTTCCAAGCTGTTACACTTCTTGCTTCAAGGGAAACCAGAAAAAAACCCCATGCTTCTTGCTGGTTCACGTTACAGTTTCCTGGTGTAGGCTGAAAGTGGGGTGAAAAAAGAGGAAAAAGGTGCCTGGTACTGCCTTCAGCCTCCGCCCCCCTGCAGTCCCGCCAGCCCGGTGCTGTGGGTGCTCCTGCACTTACCTGGTGCCAGGGTCCCGTCCTGCCCCTCGAGAGCCCAGCCGGGTGTTACCGGGCAGGAACACGCCCCAGCTGCCCTCTTCATGCCAACCACCTCATCTTGTGCTCTCGCTGTCTTTTTCTCTCTGTAAAACAGGAAACGTTGCGGCTGTGGCCGAGCCCCGGTTCCTGTCTGTGCTCGCAGCCCGGCTCCGCGGGATCGGCCTTATCTCGGGAGCCCCGAGAGCCCAGCCCGGCCCGAAGCAGAGCCAGCAGTTACCGTTCGGGGCATCTCCCCTTGCTGCTCTGTGACATGAGGAGGTTGAGCGCTGGCTCATGGGACTGCTTGTGGCACTCGGGGACGGAATTTCCCCGAGCGGCTTTGGGGCAGAGAAATCCAGACTTAGGGAAGTACAGTGATGCTATTATTTTAAGGCTTCTAGCAGGTTGGAAAGAGGAAAAAAAGTGTGTTTTGGCAGCTGAGGAGAGGTCAGGAATTCATTAAGGTCTTTAGAGAACTGAAAGCTTCGTTAATGCAAATCAGGAGGAGGTCGGTTTAGCCAGCTGGGCACTGATAAGGGCGCCGTGCCCTGCTTGTGCACGTGGAGAAGGAAGACCCGGAAAAGCAGAGATCTCAAAGTAACATTGGATTTATTCTCACAAAGACTGGCGTGGAAGGGATGCGTGGCAAAAAAATGTCCAGATTCAGAGACTCTCTCGTGGCTTTGGGTGGTTTGTGCTCCTTGGCCCAAACCCTGGTTCTGGGCCAGGGCTCAGCTCAGATGCCTCGGTGGCTTTCCAGAGGGAACAGTTTCTGCAGCTTGAGCAGGAATCCTGCTGGTGAGCAGGACACTGGCAGCCGATGCTGCTGCAGGACTCCTCTGAAGTGCCTCCTGGTAGGAAAAAGCCCTTTACAAGAGTCCATTACCAAAAGGGACATTTTTGTGCTGCCTTACAGACTCCTGGAGTGTCCTGCCCCAGGCTGCCGAGGTGTGCCAGCACAGGGGTGCCCCAGTGGTGTGGAGAGGGGCACCCGAGCAGCTGGGTTAACACCCAGATCCCTCCTTGGCCCCAGGTGTCCCAGCACAGTTCCAGGCTCTATGTTCTCCTGACGTTTTCCAGGTGGTAGCTGCTGCGGATGATGGAGTCCAGGAACTCCGGGGCTACGCTGCGGATGAGGAGCATGCTGCCCACTGCCCGGGGCGGGTAGAGCACCTCCCGCCGGCGCAGGGCTCCGGCTCGGATGATCTCCAGGGCACACTCCTCCTTCGGGGCCTGCGTGTCCGGGATAACGTGCGAGACGGCGCGCACGGCGCTCTCTGGAAGGGGGGACAGGGACGAGTCAGGAGGGGGCACTGCCACCAGCTCACTCAGGGTGTCTGGGGCATCCCCAAACCAACAGACTCTGGGGATCAGGCCTATTTAACAAGGCTCGGAACAGTGAAAATAACAATTATAATGTGTACTTTCCTTTCCATCACTTGAGTGGCCACAGGACCTCCCCTGGGTTCACTGCGAGGGTGGCAAAGGTCTCAGGCCACACTTTTTTAAGAGCTGGGGTTCTGTTTCCACAGCTGCAGGTGGTGGCTCCAGCAGCAGTGGCAGAGCAGGCTGGGAGCAGGGAGTGGCTGGTGGGCTCGGCTTGGCTGGAGTGGGCTGAGCCTCGGGGTCCCGGTGGGCTGAGCTTACCTGTGTTGATGTAGCCCAGGATGCAGAGCGTGATGGAAACATTGACCTTGTCTATGATGAATTCCTGCCTCAAGGAGCTGAAAAATCCTTCCAAGGCGAACTTGGTTGCGGAATAGGGAGCAGTGAATGGGCCAGCAATTCTACCTGGAGCACAGACACAATGCTGGGTTCAGGTGCTGGGCAGGCACCAGGCTGCACAGCCCTGCCTTCCTCTTGCCCTGCCAGTAACTACAGTGCTGGGATTTAGGGTGGTGGAATAAGCTGTCATGAGTGCTTGGGAGAAATAAATCCACAGAGGAATGTTTAAAATGTAACATATGGCACAAAGAGCCTTCCAGTGCAGGTGATGCTGCTCTTGTATCCCCACAGAGATGCCCACGTGTTGCAAATGTGTGTTCAGGATGTGGCCGTGCCTGTGAAATCTCCCTCAGTGCAGTGTGTGGAGGGGATCAGAGGGTGCCAAGAGACTGACAGGACAAAATATAAATCTCCCCGGGGACTTGAATTGTGCACCAAAGATCTAAATCACGTGCTGACCCTGAGCCCCAGCTCTGTGCTTGTGGTCCTTACTCCGCCCTTTGAAGAGGAGTCTCAGCCCGGATCCCTGGCAGGCAGGGGCAGGGCTGTGGCCCCGCTGAGCTCACCTGCTACGGATGAAACCACGACGATGCTGCCCTCGCTCTCCTTCAGCATGGGCAGGGCAGCCGTGGCCAAGGCCACGTAGCTCACAAAGTTGATCTCCATGAGCTTTCGGACGTGGCCCACGTCCCCGGTGAAGTAGGTGAAGCCGCTCTGGCCGATGTGGTTCAGGATGAGCATGTCCAGGCCACCTGGGGGCAGGGCAGCTTTGCCACCAGGGACGCTCACCGCCACAGCAGGCAGGCTCCTGCTGCCTGGCCTGGGATGTGGGGCGGGGAGGGGCAGCTCCACAGCACCTACCCCAGGTGTTCTCAGCCTCCCTCAGCACCTCCTCGGGCAGGGTGGGGCTGTCCATGGAGCCGCTGATGTAGCTGGCAGAGGCAGCCCCGAGCTCCAGGCATCGCTCCACAACCTGGGGGCAGAACGGGCCTGGATGGACTCCCCTGCATGGAACCCCCTTCCCAGGCTGTTCCTGCCTTGGGCCAGATGGGGCTCGTGCTGGGGCAGCCCTGGGGTGGATCTGTGGGGTACCAGGTGTGCCCGGGCTGGGGTGAGTGTCTGCACCCAGCCCAGGGTACCCTGCTCGCTGTTTACTTGCTGCAGCTTGGCCTCTGTGCGTGCTGTGAGCAGCAGGTGTGCCTCCATCCGTGCCAGGTGATAGGCCATCTGCTCCCCGATGCCGCTGCTGGCTCCCGTCACGATCACCCGCTTCCCCCGCAGCATCTCTGCAGAGCAGGGTGCAGAGCTCAGAGCCGGCACGGCCCTCGCTGTCCCTCTGGGCACCGCGGCTCCTCCCTGTCCCTGCGGCTCCTCCCTGTCCCTGCCACCCTCGTCAGACCCCTCTGGAGTGTGACCCCTAATCCCAGTTTGGTGGGGAGCACCTGTGAAGCTCGAGCTCTGCACCCAACCTGGCCTGGGGGCGGCGAGAGTTGACCGATAAAAGGATTAAATGTTTAAAGTGGGAAAACTTTTGTTTGTTTCCCGAATAAGTCATTTACAGAGATCAGAGACGGTGTTCCAGCAGAGCCAGTGCAATTCCATGAGTTTTTCCTGTGCTCTGGCCCCTTGCCCGGGGGCTGTCTGCCCTCCCAGCCCTCAGCCCCCCCGCTCTGACTCTGGCAGGCCCTTCCAGGTTCCTGTGCATGGCACACGCTGCCCCTCTGGCAACAGCCTTGCTGGGCTTGTAAAGCCTGTTTTTCCCAGGGCTTACCTTCATTGAAGTTCTCAGGTGCTGAATAAAAATAAAAGGCCAGTGCTGCTCCCAGCAAAGGGATTAAAATCTTCAGGAGCAATCCCATCCCTTTGCAGAGGTACAGGCAGGAACGAGATGAGCCTCACGGGGAGGTGAAGGTGGTTGGAGGTTGCAAATGGGGCTGGGAAGTTTTGAGCTGGTTCTTATCTCACACAAGTTTGCTGCTATCTCTTGGACCTTTTCTTTGCCCTGCCAGTGATTTAGCAAACATTAACCTAATGAAAGGTGTGGCTTTGGACTTTAGGCTGTCCCTTTGCACCCTGGGTCTGCCAGCAGGGTCAGGTGTGCTTTTGGAGAGCTGGAGGGAAGGCACTGAGCAACTTTCAGCTCCACAGAGCAGCGGGTGTGTGGTTTGGTGGCTGCCCTGGGGGCTGGGACAGCAGTGTCCCCTCAGAGCAGAACTCGTGGGATGAGTGGATATCCCTTTCTCCCCACTCCACATTCTGGAAGTTTAAAGGGCAGAACCCTCTCTGTGTGTGCTGGTTTGTGTAGGTGGTCTTGGGATAAGGAGAAGATAAATCGGGCAGGAATTGTTCCCTGTGAGGGTGGGGAGGCCCTGGCACAGGGCACCCGGAGCAGCTGTGGCTGCCCCTGGATCCCTGGCAGCATCCGGTGGAGCTGTGCCCATGAACAGCTGTGAAGGGCGATAAACCCCCCCAGCACACGCAGAGCTGCCCGCTTAGTACACTTTATTTAACAATTAGCTTAATAATGAGTGTTCCGCGGCCGGGCAGGGCCAGCAGGGCACGGAGCCGCCGCCGCGGGCCCCGCTGTGTCCGTGCGGTGCCGGCAGGAGCGGGGCGCTGGCCCGAGTCCCCGCGGGGCCGCGGCTCAGTGCGGCGGGNTCCGCACCAGGTAATCGAGGAGCTCGGCGGCGCAGTCCCGCAGCAGCAGCGGCAGCCGCGTGGAGCTGTAGCGGTAGTAGAGCTCCCTCCGGCGCAGCGCTGCGCCCTTCAGGATCTCCAGCGCGCACTCGTCCCGCGGCGCCGGCCGCTCCCGCAGCACCTCCGCGGCAGCGCGCACTGCGCGCTCTGCGGGCCGCGTCAGCACCGGGCACCCCGGGGATGGGCGGACAGCGGGGACCCCCGGGGCAGCAGCGGGGGATGAGGGGAGAGCGGGGATCCCTGCGGGTGAGGGGAGAGTGGGCACCCGAGGGGGTGTTGGGCTGTGCCAGCCTGTAAGCAGCGCCCGGTTCTATGTGGCACGGGGAAATAAATGACTTTTGCGGCTGTCTTTTGGTGGCAGGGAGGTGGGATCCCCCCGAGACCCTGCAGCAGAGGTGAGAGGCTGGGGCGGTGGCAGAGGGGCAGGAGGAGGAGCCGGGGTGGGGATGCTCAGCCCCCGATCAGGGAGAGAACAGCGCTGCTCTTACCGGTATCGATGAAGCCGAGGATGCAGAGCGTGATGGAAACATTAATGCTCTGAATGGTGAACTCCTGCCTCAGGGAGCTGAAAAATCCATCCAGGGCGAACTTAGTCGCAGAGTAGGGGGCGGTAAAGGGAAACCCGACTTTACCTGGACACAGAGTGAAGGTCTATGTTAGCACAGGAGGCTGCTCTGCCTGAGCCTCTCTTTTGCCCTTCACCAGAGAAAGTATTTTATCCAAAGGGAGTTTACAGTCAATGAAGTGTCATCCTGGCACCTGAGCAGCAGCATTGCAAATATTCTTATTGGCTTCCAGCTCTTAAGGCCGAAGTGATGGCTCACACCTCTGCTCAGGTCATGGGCAGCCCACAGGAACCACAAAACCCTCAGAGGGGAGAGATGGAGCAAAGTTGAAACTCTTGTCCCTGGCCACTGAGCTGATCACCAGAACACTGACCAGCATAGCAGCTGTGGGGCTCAATTGCAGCACTGGTCAAAAAGCAAAATGTTGTGGTTGGATTGAGCAGAAAACAAATTCCATCAAAAGAATCCAAAAATGATCTGGATTTGAGTGTTGGGGCTGGTTTTGGGGGCGGGGTTTCAGTGTTAAGCAGTGATGGCTCCTTTAGGATGCCTGGTGCCTCTGTGTGCTGCTTCTGACAATCAGCCCAGGTGCCTTTGGAGTGAGTCCTGTGTCACCAGCCTGGTGACAGTCCCCACTCACCTGCCATGGATGAAACCACCACAATGCTGCCCTCGCTCTCCTTCAGCATGGGCAGGGCTGATGTGGTCATGGCCACGTAGCTGAGGAAGTTGATTTCCAGGAGCTTTCGTACGTGTTCAACATCCCCATCAAAAAAGCCAAAGTAGGATGCACCGACGTGATTAAGAATCAGCATGTCAAGGCCTCCTGCAAGCAGAAAAATGGGCATTAGTGCTGGGGAGGAGAGGGCTGCAAGCAGCAAAACAACATTTTCTGGGAGCAGAATAAGTGTAATCCAAGGAAATCAGGTTTTTGGGTCAGAACTGTGGCCTGTTATCTCCGGACTGGGGATGGTGGCTGCCAGTAAATACTTTGTTGTGATATATTTTTTAGTTCAAAACACAAATACCATGGCCCAAGGGAGATCACCCCTGAACTGTGTGTGGGCTGGGAGGGAGAGGGAGTGCTCTACACGGAGCTGAGCCGGTGCATTTCTGAGCTGTGACCCATGGCCACAATGGCTGGGGCTGCCTGCTCCTTCAGACCCCGACATGGGGCTGATGAAATCCAGGGCTGTGATACTGCAACAGGATGTCAGGAGGGCCAGGGAGCTGAAATCGAGAGCGCAGTTCACTTTGAGAGGCAGCAATGCAGGCAGAGCAGCGGGGCTGCAGAGGGCAAAATTAGGGGAGAATTTTTCCCGTCTCGCCCCATCTCTCCCAAATTTTTTTTGCACGTGGCAAAAAGCACGGCCAGGCCGAGATGCTGGCAGGGCGCAGAGCAGTTGCAGACGTACCCAGAGAGGTCTGTGCCTCCCTCACCACGTGCTGGGCGAAGGCTGTGTCCTCCATGGTGCCGCTGACGAAGCGCGCCGAGGCCGCTCCCAGCTGCAGGCAGCGCCGCACCACCTGCGCACAGCGAGGGTCAGCAGCAGCCCTGCCTGCGCCGAGCCCGCCGTGCTCTCACCAGTGCCTGCCTGAGCTGCCTCTGATGTGTCCCCACCTTAAACCGGAGTTTTGGGAGTGTTTGGAGCTTCGTGAGCTTCAAAGGGAGCCTGGAAAATGATTCCTTGGGAGAGCGCGTTACCCGAGGCTCCTTCTGCATGCGGGCTGAGCTGGAACTGCCCGTGCGCAGGGGAGCAGGAGCCTGCCCGGCACTGCCGGAATGAGGGTGTGTGGGGATGTGTGAGCAGCAGCTCAGGCGCTGTAACGTGCAGTGCGGGCTGCTGTGCCCACAGGAGGGGACTGCTGTGCCTGCAGGAGCTCCTGGAGCGCGGGATGGGGAGCACAGGTGGGACCGGTGACTGTCACTGTGCCCAGCTGTGACCCATGACTGTCACTGTGCCCAGCTGTGACCCGTGACTGTCACCGTGCCCAGCTGTGACCCATGACTGTCACTGTGCCCAGCTGTGGCCTGTGACTGTCACCGTGCCCAGCTGTGGCCTGTGACTGTCACCGTGCCCAGCTGTGACCCGTGACTGTCACTGTGCCCAGCTGTGACCCATGACTGTCACTGTGCCCAGCTGTGGCCTGTGACTGTCACCGTGCCCAGCTGTGACCCGTGACTGTCACTGTGCCCAGCTGTGACCCATGACTGTCACCGTGCCCAGCTGTGACCCGTGACTGTCACCGTGCCCAGCTGTGGCCTGTGACTGTCACCGTGCCCAGCTGTGACCCGTGACTGTCACTGTGCCCAGCTGTGACCCATGACTGTCACTGTGCCCAGCTGTGGCCTGTGACTGTCACTGTGCCCAGCTGTGACCCGTGACTGTCACCGTGCCCAGCTGTGGCCTGTGACTGTCACCGTGCCCAGCTGTGACCCGTGACTGTCACCGTGCCCAGCTGTGACCCGTGCCGTGGATGTCCCTGTGGCTGTGCTGGGAGGTCCCCTGCCCGTGTCTGTGTGAGCCCTGCCATGAACACGGGAGCGTGCCCGGGTTGCCATTTACGTTCTGCAGCTTGGCCTCGGTGCGTGCCGTGACGAGGACGTGGGAGCCCATCCGTGCCAGGTGATAGGCCATCTGCTCCCCGATGCCGCTGCTGGCTCCCGTCACGATCACCCGCTTCCCCCGCAGCATCTCTGTGAGGGGGGCACGCAGACTTCAGTTATCCAAATGATGTTAGAAAAAAACTTAAAACTAAAAAAAAAGAATTTAAAAAAAAAAAATCACTGCGTGCCCTTCAGGATCAGCCGTTAATTGGAAGGTAAAGGAGCCTGAGAGTGCAAAGCAGCCGGCACCAGCAGGGCTCTCCCATCTCATGGAAAAAGCTGCACAGCTGCTGCTGCTCCCTCTCCCTGAGGAATGCAGTGACACAGGGACAGTGCCTGACTCTTCCAGCAGCTTTTTCCACAAGCCAGGGCACAATTTATCAACGCCCCAACTATTCTGTAATAAAAACAATCCACGAAGTGCATGCTCCAAACTTTAACACTTACAAGCCCCGTTTATAAGCTCTTTTCCTACACACAGGAAAATGCAGCTCTCAGTGCCCTCTCCCTCTCTCCCCCTGCCTCACCTGCTCCCTCAGGAGCTTTTTCATCATAGTCCTTGCTCAGTTTGGTTTGAAATCTTTGTTAAAGCAGTTTTCCAGTATCTGCCACCACACAAAGGCTCGGACGTGGCTGGGTGCGAGCTCTGTCCCGTTTCTATGCAAAACACCCAAATGTGGCTTTTTGTAGTTTTTTCCTTAAAGACAGATTCATGTTGGATACTTACCCGGTTTGAAAGTGTCCCTCGCAGAATAGAACCAGAAGGCCAAAACCAACCCCAGGAAGGGAATGAGAATCTTTTGCAACCGACCCATCCCACTGTGGAGTCAGGAAATAAAGCATGAGAAAGGAGGAAAACAAACCCCTCTGCAGAGCTGCTCCTGAGGGAAGCAGCAACGCAACCCTTTAAAAACCTGTTAGTGGAGGAGCTGCAGCTTCCAAAGCCCTGGAAAATCACGGGTGGGTGGATGGATTAGCCAAGCAAAGCCTTTGGTTTGCTCCCTGCTGCTCGGCCTGCCCAGCAGGGCTGTTTGGGTCCTGCCCGGCTCTTTTCATATTTCCTGTCCTACGTTAAAATGCAGAATTTTGCACAACACCCTGGAAGAGGTGTGTCTTTGCTGAGCAGCATCAAGTTTCACTTGGAGAACATCAGAGGGAGCCCAGTGCAGGTGGTTAAACATTGTCCTTTATTCCTGCAGGCCCCGCTACTGCTTTATGGATGATTTTTTTCCTTTTCTGCCTTTCTACTCCAGTCTCAACTTTCCCTCTGATAAGAAGCACTCAGCCCACACTTGGTCAGATAACACCAGTGCAGTCATCCTGCTTTTCCTGCCTCCCTTTGCTTTGAACTTGGGCTGTGATCGTCGGGCAACCACTTCATTCCTTGGCTATGGCAGAGGGAAGAAAATGAAGTAATTAACCAATCTCAGCTGGGATCTTGTCTGCTGCCAGCAGGGAGAGAGGCTCTTTTCAAGATATTTAAGTTTATTACTGGCATTAGTAAAGCAATAATCACCAACCTTTGTGCACCATCTGCAAGTGTGATGGGAAGGGATGGTGCTCTTTGCGCCGTGGTGGCACCAGGGGACATGGGGACAGAGGCACTGGGGGATCCCAGAGCCAACACTGGGCCTGCCTTGCTGGTGCTGACGAGAACTGTGGGGTTGGATTGGGGTTTGCAAAGTAGCTGATAATGAATGACTGAAATACGGAACATTTTGGACAAAACGGAGCCCGGATGTCCTGTACAAGCCGTGTCAGTGCAGTTTGGTGCGTGGAAGGGAGCAGGGGGAGCAGAGCTGGGGCTGTGCTGGGAGCTGCCCACAGGCTCTGCTCCCCGCCTCCCATCCCTGCCAGGCTGTGCTGCTCCTCACTCCCACTCGCGGCTTTTTCTGGCCTTGTTTTCCTGTGTGCAACTTAAGAACTTGTTTTTAACTTTTTCCTGGGGGCGGGGAGAGGGGGGCAGGAAAGGCTGCCGGGGAAGGGTTTTCAGCTCGGAGCCCCGGCAGGGCAGAGCCCAGAGCTGTGCCCAGCCCTGGGTGGGTGCCAGGGAGCCCCGCTGCTCCTGAAACACCTCCCTAGAGCCGCCCTGGGTGGGCTCGGCTGCCGCAGGGCCCGGCCGTGCCCGGGCTGGCTGAGCGCTGCTCTCCGGGGGATGCTCCCGCTGTGCCTGCTCTGCTCGCGGGCGCTGCTCTGCTCGGAGCTGCCGGGAGGAAACGAATCTGGGAAGGAAACTTGTTCTGACAGCAAACTGGGAGAGGGGAGCTGGGAGAGCCCCTGCAGGGAGCCCCTTCCAGGGCACGGCTGAGGCTCGGGCAGGTTTGTGCAGGCAACTCCAAGACTCAAAAACACTTGGCAGGAATTTGGATACTGCTTTTTCTGTTTCCTTTTTTTGAGTGATATTTGGCTTTTTTCAGACCATTATCAAAACTTGATCAGATGAAGAGGATTTTCCTTTCTTTTTTTTTTCCCTTTCCCCTCTTGCTTGCCTTTATCTCATAGACATTAAAATGCAATTTTTGCTCCCCAGCTGTCCCAGTGCCCTTTGCCGTGAACACAGCTCAATTCCTTTTTTTACAGACAGGGCCATCACGATATAAAGGGCTGCCCTCAGTTCTGCTTTGCTACTTGCACTTCCTGCAGAACCCCATCACTGCCGTGGCTACACCACTGGAAATGCACTCCCAGTCCCACGGGAGAGGACAGGATTGTAGGATGGGTTTGGTTTGGTTTGACATCATATTTCTACATGCTGCTGGTTTAGAGAAAATACTGTGATGTTTAAGTCATTTCTAAGCCTTAAATTTGTGGTTTTTTCCCTGTGTGACCAAATTGGGAATTGCTGTTTCACTGTTGGAACTGTGGCTGCTCTGAGCCTTGGCCTCTGTCCATGTTCCCAGTGTCCTTGGAGCTGGGTGGCTGAGGCTGATATCTTATCTGCACCCCTAAATTTAGCCTGGCAGCCCCTGGGATATCGAGTGTCCACACTGCAAATAGCGAGTGAGGGCTCTCTGAAGACATTCAGCTCCTGCCTTTGAAGGGGCTGAGCTGGCAGGGGAGGGCTCCTGCTCTGAGTGGCCTTCAGCTCCATGGGATGAGGGGCTGGATGACAGCTCCAGGCTGAAATCAGATCTTTGAAGAGATGGGTACAGACAAAGGCTCACCAGATTTTATGCCAGCTGCACTTTTCCTGACAATTTAGTGTACCAGGGAAGTGTCCCGTTTACAGATTGGAATAAACCAGATTGAGACAAGTCTCAGAACAACAGAAACCAACTTTCAGCAAACCCAGCAGTGTAACTCAGCCCTGGGGCAATGTGTGGCTCTCCCCACGAGTTTGTCCCTCAGGACCTGCGTTTAACTTAGCCTTTAATGCTCTGTCTGCCTCTCCCCAGCAGCTCCCCCGAGGTGCCCTCCCTCGTCCTCTCTGTGTGCCTTATCCCATCTGGTTTCTCTCTGCTCTGTCCCAGTGTTTATAATTAAACATTTTCTTTGCAATTTGCCCAGGCCCTCTTTGCTCTGGGGTGTGGGGATGCTGTTTGCTGTGGCTGGGGCATTGCTTTGGCCAGGCTGGGCTGCAGGTTGTGCTGGGGTTTAAAGACGAGGAGTTTTGTTTTGCTGAAGCATTTTACTCTGCTGCACCAGGCCAGCTTGTCACCGACACCCGCTGGAGTGACATCAAAGGGATCACCAAGCCTCGTGCACACAGAGGTTATGGTGTGGTTTAAATAACACTTTATGCAGCCGTTGTGGTAAAATCAGTGATTAATACTCGACTAATTCCCCCCTCTGCAGAGGGCCAGCCCTGTCTCCAGTCCCTGCAGTGCCCTGGGGCAGCGGCAGCAGCCCGGGCTGACCTCCAGCCTGGCCGGCTGGGTCAGGTGTGTCTGGTGAGCACCCCGAGCTGCAGGGCAGGAGCTTGTCCTCTGCAGGACAGCATTCCCAGGGTGGCTGCTGGAGCAGGGCTGGGCTTTAGCTCTCTAATCCCGTTAGCTGTCTTAGGAGCAGCTATTTTGACGGTTCCCAACCCTCTTTGCTTTAAGCTCATAACCCCGGGGCTGGAACACTGGGGAGAGGAGGTGTGGGCAGCAGGGCAGGCAAACCTGGGGGCCACACCCGGGAGGGACAGCCTGGGTGGGCTCACCTGGAGCCCCTCGGGGCTCAGGAGCTCCATCTCCCTTTCCAAGTCCCCCTTTCCCAGGGGGCAGGATGAGACACCTGGAAGCTGCAGAGGAGCTGGAGAGTGGCACATTGCTGGTGCATCTCCCAGTTCTGGGCAAGGTGTGTATCCTGCTGCTCCCCCTGTCCTGTGGGCAGATAAAGAGGATTTTCTGCCCTGGTCAGGACTGGCTGGGGCTGTTTCCCTGCCCTCCCCTCCGAAGTGTGGTTGGGATCACTGAGCTGTGGCTGACTGGAGACTTTACTTGACTGACATGACATAGTCCCAAATGCAACAGATTCTTGCTAAGCCCCAGAACATTTTTATAAATAGGTGAAAGTCCTCTAATGATTCTGGCAGCTCTCTGAGTAGAGCCTGAAGCCTGGAACAGTTTCCACAGCCTGCAGCCTGACTGTGCCATCTCTGGGTTTTTCCATCTGTGACAGCCCTGTGGCACTCCGAGCCAGCACTGCTCTGCACAATCAGCTGTCTGTGGTGGCTTTGTGAAAGATCCCAGGAAACGGAGAAGGGTTTTAGTTTTGTTCTTAAGGTTTTTAGCTCTGCAGCAGCTGGAGCCTCTTGGAGGATTGCCAGGGCAGAGAATGGGGTTTTTATTTATTTTAAACCAGTTCTGTGCACACATGGCCACGGCAGAGACAAATGTGTGCCATTGAACCCAGGTAACCCCTGAAGTACAGCCCCTGCTCCAGCTCGGGGCGTGTGGCACCCGTGTGACACAAGTGCCACCTCCTGCCCAGCCGGCCCCTTTTGGGAGGAGCAGCTGCCAGAGGGACAGCCAGAACAGGCCCCCAGAGCAGCCTCACTGGGGCTTCATGGGAGGGGGCAGCCCCCTCCTCCACTGTCCCCTGGGTCCCCCCACTGCCCCGCGAAAGGAGCCAGAGCTGTGAGCAAAACCTCTTTGCAAACCAACACGAGAAGGCTTTGAAAATAAATGCAGCGAGAGGGATCACTGGTACCATAATAAAATATTTATTGATCTTGTAAAATGGTGTAAAATGCGTCCGTAAGAAAAATAAGAAACCATGCTGTGCACAGTGCACAGGTTTATACCAACAAAAGGTATTTTTTCCCACTGCTGCACAGCAGCAAATATAACCCTTCACTTCTGGCGAGTCTCACACGTGCAGTCTCCTTCAGCCGAGCCTTCTCTTCGTGCTGGAACCACCTGGGCGGGCGGAGTCTGTGTGCGGTGCCGGCCTAGGACGCGTGGTGCCGGGTCACCAGGGCCCTCTGCAGCGCCGGCGGTGCCTTGCCCTTGTCCAGCACCAAATCCTCCCTTTTCTGCGGCAGCCGCTGCTCCCGGGGTGCCGCGGGCTTGTTCTTGTCCTCCTCGTCCTCTGTGCTGGCCTCGGAGCTGAAGGGGCTGCACACGGTCTCCACCAGGCCGATGACCAGCCCGAAGAAGGCCAGCACGCTGCCCAGCATGTACAGCTTCACCATCTTCCTGTTGGGCTTCTGGCTGAGCATTTCTTTGGCGAAGGGGATCAGCTCGTGCATGGTTTCCATTTTAGTTTGCAGCAGCAGGTTTAGATGTCAGTTCTGGAAGGGAAGAGGCAGGGACGTGGGTTAAATCCAGCTGCTGTGGTGGCAGAGCTTTCCGGGCTGCCCGAGCTCCCCGCAGAGCCCCGGCTGTGCTTCAAACGAGGATCGGGGAGTTTTGCTGAAGGTTTGCTTCAGGAAAACGCACCCACCCTGTCCCCGCGGAGCCCCAGGACAGAGCAGACCCTCCCCAGGACAGAGCCACCCTCAGCAGGCTGCGGTGATCTGGAGACATCGTTGGTCCCACGCGTTTTGCGTGGGTCCCATCCCACCACATCCCCACCGCATCCCCATCCCCACCGCATCCCCATCCCCTCGCAGCCCTCACCGGCGGGGTTGCTGCGGGGCCGTGCTGTGCGGTGAGCGCTGCGCTGTCGCTGCGGGGCTGTGCTGTGCTGTGCTGTCGCTGTCGCTCCGCTGCAGCTGCTGCCCGGGGCCGCCGCCGCCGCCGCCTTTTATGGCCGGCGGGGCGGGCGGAGCGGGGGCCGGGCCGGGCGCGGGGCCCGGAGCTCGGGCCAGCCTGGCCCCCCCGCAGCTTGGCAGCTCCTGGCCCTAATCCGGCCAGATGGAAAAAAAACCCTGCTTTTTTTTTTTTTTNGGAGTTTTGCTGAAGGTTTGCTTCAGGAAAACGCACCCACCCTGTCCCCGCGGAGCCCCAGGACAGAGCAGACCCTCCCCAGGACAGAGCCACCCTCAGCAGGCTGCGGTGATCTGGAGACGTCGTTGGTCCCACGCGTTTTGCGTGGGTCCCATCCCACCACATCCCCACCGCATCCCCATCCCCACCGCATCCCCATCCCCTCGCAGCCCTCACCGGCGGGGTTGCTGCGGGGCCGTGCTGTGCGGTGAGCGCTGCGCTGTCGCTGCGGGGCTGTGCTGTGCTGTGCTGTCGCTGTCGCTCCGCTGCAGCTGCTGCCCGGGGCCGCCGCCGCCGCCGCCTTTTATGGCCGGCGGGGCGGGCGGAGCGGGGGCCGGGCCGGGCGCGGGGCCCGGAGCTCGGGCCAGCCTGGCCCCCCCGCAGCTTGGCAGCTCCTGGCCCTAATCCGGCCAGATGGAAAAAAAACCNTCTCTTCCTTCTATTTCTCATTCCATTCCTCATTCCATTATTTCTCCTTCCGTTTCTCCTTGCGTTTTCCCATCCCTCCTTCCACTTCTCCTTTTTCTCTTAAAAAACTTGTGTTTCTACCCCCTCCAAAAAAAACCCCAAATTGTCTCAAAGTCTGATTTGCAAGCCAGAGATCTGATGCCTGACTTGCCATGCAGCTCTGTACCTGCTTCGGCAATAAATATTTAATATGTTAATAGAAGATTTATTGATGGCCTGGGAGGGAGGGACAGGGTCTGTATCCAGAGCTCCCAAAATAGCGCAGGGTTTGGATCCGGGGCTTGGGGCTCTGTGCAGCCAATTCAACAAAATGCCCCTGCCCTGCTGCCCATTGTGGCAGGGATGGGGTGAGAAATGCCCCAGGGGAGCGCAGGTGTCACCCAGGCCAGGAGGTGCCGGTGTTTGTGACAGGTTTCTGCAGGATCCTCATGGCAAAGGGAACAATTGGCAGGTGATTCTGCACATGGGACAGCCTCTGATTTCCTGGAAGTGAGAGAACTTTTGGAAATTCCAAAGCTGGAGGAAGTTACATCAACGTAAGACCCACTCTTCACTTTTCCTGCCCTTGATGCTGAATCTGTCACTCCCTTTGTGTCACTCCTCGTGTCACCTTCAGGACGGTGCTGTTTCCATCCTGGGCAGAAGCAGGAGGCCGAGCTGTGGCTCTGCTTGCCTGGACTGCAGCCCGGGAGTCTTGCACCAATAACCCCCGGCATTATTGATGATGCAAGAACGATTGCATCATCATCATCACCATCATCTGCTCCGGCTGCAGGGTCCCTCAGAGCACAGGCCCTGCTCTGGCTGCGGGAATCCTGTGTGTTCCACGCACATCTCAGCAGCTGCTGAGCTCAGAGAGCTGCTGAAGCCACAAGGAGTTGCTGGGATTTCCAGCAGATGATGAACTCAGGGACAGATTTCTTGGCTGATCCGTATGGCTGAGGTGCTGGGAATTGCTCTGTCAGGGCACTGTATAGAAATTAAAACACGAGTTGATGTTGTAGCAGCAATTTTAGGGGGAGGTTGGTGTACGTGGAAGGAGGTAAAGCTCGGAGGGAGCCTTCAAAGGATGCTGCAGAGGAGGCTGGAGCCCCTGGAGGGGCACAGCCCATGGGGTGGGCAGGCAGCCCCCAAAGCATCTGGAGAAGAAGGGGGCTTGTCCCCAAAGCAGGGAGGGAAGAAGGGGGGTTCCCTTACCCCCTGCCTCCCCCAGCACATGGAAAACAGGCCCTGTGGCACAGGGAATGTGGGTGTGATGCCCCCGAGCTGGGTTTTGCCTCAGCCCACGCAGGGGAAACCTCTCTGTGACGTAAATAACTGGTGATGGGAATGGCTGGTGCTGTGTTTGCCCTTCCTGCCCCTGCAGTCCCGCAGGTGAGGACTGTCCTCCCTTCCTCCCTTCCTCCCTTCCTTCCCTCCTCCCTTCCTCCCTTCCTCCCTTCCTCCCTTCCTCCCTTCCTTCCCTCCTCCTCCCCAGGCGCTGGTGCCCCACACAGCGCTCGCTTCCCTGCCCACGAGAGTGGGGGCACTGCTGACCGGCTCCAAAAAGGGACGCGGAGCTGGAACTGGCCGGGTTTTCCCCTCCCGGCTGGGCTGTGCCGTGGGGGTGTGAGGGCACTGAGTCAGCCGTGGCTCCTCACATCCCGCACGTCCCGGGGAGGCTGCAGGCTGCCCCTGCCCCCGCAGCAGCACAGCGCTCCGAGGAAATGCTTCTGCTGAAAACTTGGGGGTTTTTTTGCAAGTTTTGAGTCTGCTTAGGAAATTGTATTGCAAGAGTGGCTGTAAAAGTTGCTAAAGACTTGTCTATCCCTCCTCAGCGTCTGGGATTTTTTTACTTTAAATAAAGGGTCCTTATCTTCTCTGCCAACTTGGCAGCCGAGGGTGCAGCTGACTCCGGAGTTCGGGCTCTGTTTTTTCTCTTCTGCAACGCTCAGAAAAATGACCATTGGAGAAAAGAGAGCTGGGGGAGACAGCGACCAGACAGGGAAAGTTCAAGGTCACTGCTCCTCCCGGCTCTTTGGGGGTCAGTGTGCTGACCCCTCCCAGGGAGAGGTGGGGGCTGCCCCGGCCCTGCTCAACCCCAGCAGCAGCGTCTGAGCTGCACCGGGCCCCTGACACAAAGGTCACTGGGAACTGCTGGAATTGTGACATTTCACCTAAAAAAGGGATTTTTGGTTGTTTTTGGTTTTTTTCAGGCAGAGTTTTTGTTGCCTGCTGAACCCGATATTTGTAAGTATTTTCCTGAGGTCTGGGAAGGGTTTTTTTGCTCATTAAATATTGATGGAAATGTCCCTGCGTTCCCAAAGCACTGAGAACTGGAGCTTTTGGGATAACACAGAGCTCAGGATAGTTTTGAGCATTAACCAATCAGCTGATAATCATCTCTGGCCATCACTTCTCATAGCAGCACTCAGATTGTGTTGATCTAATTTAACAATATTTAATTCAATTTTGGTTTAGATTTCAGTAACAAAATCTGTGCAAGCTCGTTGTGTGGACATTTAAATTGAATTAAGTGTGGATAAAACGATTAATGATTAACACTAAATTAGACTAATTTTAGCCGTTCTAAATCTTATTTAGGAGAGTCTACACGAGGCTGTTGTCAGGTTTAATCGCAACTTTGATTAAACCAGGCTTTGTGGCTGGGGGAACTGCACGGGTTTAGCGTCATCGGGGGGAAGAGCTCTGCCTGAACTTCCAAAGCAACGTCAGCAGCCGAGGCTTAACCTAAATCTAGCAGGGAGGGGAGGCTGGGGTGTGTGACAGCTCGGGGGATGATGCTCCGGAGCAGCCAGCTCGAGGAACTCTGCTCGGAATTGCTCTGCAGGAGGGTGCGGGTGATGCTGAGCTGCAGCCCCTGCTGCATCGGGGTCTCTCCCAAATTCCAGTCTCCTCCTGGCACGGCTGGCTCTGCACTGGGACAACCTTGGCGATGCTCTTGGGAGCCGCGGGAGCGCTGCCCTGGCTGGGGGCGGGCGAGGAGCGTTCCCAGCCCCGGGGAGGGTTCCAGGTGGCTCCGCTCCGGTGTCACCGGCCCGGGGCTGGCTCACTCCGTGCTGGCACCGCGGGCAGGGGGGCGGCAGGCGCTGGGCACGCCGAGAGCGTGTGCTGAAGGCTCGGGGAGGAGGAGAACTGCCCTGAAAGGGGCTGCGAGGGCAAGGCAGCTGCCCCTCCTGCCAGAACACCCCCATAGCAAGCTCAGAGGAATTTCCAGGGCAGCTGATCCGCTCGGGCTCAAGCTGCGGTACGTGGTGTCAGCCCGAAACACTCGAGGGAATAAGGCATGTTAAAGGTCTGTCCTATTGGAGATGAATAAAATAACGCAGGTTTGGTTCCATTCGGCTGTGCCTGCTGGGCTGGGCCCAGAGCAGCCCCCCCCGGCTGGGATGGGCACAGAGAGGGACAGCTCTGGCCACGTGGCCGGCCCGTGGTGACCTGGTCACTGCGGGCACCTGCTCTGCTGTGGGGGCTGGGGAGTGACTGCTGCCCTGGGCAGGTCACAGCGGCACAGCCACAGGGAGCTAATATTGCCCTGCTTTGTGGAAGGGATCCCGAGACAAAGCACTGAGGCAGCCTCTGCCTCTGGGTGCCAGCTCCCCGAGTGTGGCACAGCCTCCCCCCAGCGGGCTGGGCAGGAGCTGAGAGCTGGACAGAGGTGTTGCCTCGTGTCCCACACGGCTGGAGTGGACAAGGGTAACAGCAGAATTAAGTATTGTTCAATTTTTGTATACTTGAACTATAAAAACAACCTCAAGCAGCATCATTTTCCTTAATGGAGGTTTTACATTTCGAGGGATTAAATGTCCTTTATGCAGTGTCTGTCCCTGATTTCCAGTTCTTATGTGTTTCTCTGAGCTCCAGAGAGAGAAGTTAAAAAGTGAGCACAAACATTCCTGCTGGCCAGTGCTGAGTGGTGTCACAGCAGCTGAATCCAAAGCTGCTGAGCTCGGACAGTGTCCTTGGAAAAGCTCCCAAGGGAATAAAGTACTCGTGTGCCTCTAATCTGAACAGAAAGTAATGTCAGCCTGGAGGAAGTAAAACAAAGCCACTCATGCACGAGTCACATCCTTTCCCACCTGGGCTGCAACGCCTGAGTGTGTTCAGTCCTGACTTCACCCAGTTCTGAGATCACCCTGGGAGTGCAGAGGGGGACCCGCAGTGCCTTCCTTCCCTGTGCTCATCCCACTCCAGCCCCTCCTTCCCTCTGCTCATCCATCCCACTCCAGCCCCTCCTTCCCTGTGCTCCCCCCTGCAGAAGAGGTTTTCTGCAGAGTGATGTCCCCCGCTGCCTCGGCAGGGCAGGGGATGTGCCATGACTCAGAGCATGATTTCCTGCAGGAGTTCCCGGTGTTTGTTTTCCAGGGAATGTCTGGCCCAGCCCTCTGGGGCTGTGGGCACAGCCTGGCTCAGGTTAGCACAGGCTGAGCTGGAGAGGAGCTCGAGCGCTCTGAGCATCCCTGGGTCTGTCCCACTGATCCCAGATTGCTCCAATGCTTACATTTGATTAGTTGTGGTGCATTTTCACCATCGATTACAGTCTCCTCCTGTAACATATTCCCTCCCTGGCACCCAGGACAAGGCAGCCTGGAGCTGTTCCAGCCTCAGCTTCCTGACTCTCATCAGGGCCTTCATGGATCCCCTGCCCCAGCCACCCTGCCCCGTTCACAGCTGATTTTTTCCCTTTCCCGTTTTTATTGGTTTGCAGTTGATAATCTGTAAATGAGCCTTTTCCTCGGTTTTGTTCTTGTTTGAACTTGTGAAGCCTGGAATTGCAGGTGATGCTTTTCTACCTGCTCCGGCAAGCCTGGGGTCGGAGGGAGCACTTTACACACACGAGGTTACACTGCGGGGTTTGACTGTGCGGGGCTCGCTCATCCCCAGCGTGCAGGGGCCGTGTGGGCAGCTCGGGGCACGTCTCCTGCCTCCCCTTCTCTTTGAGACATTCCAGGGTTTATTCTCGCTTCCCTTCTGCCGCGGCCGGGCCGGGGCGGGGGCTGGGCAGCAGGAATGCGGCGTTACCGCATTGCTGAGCGGGAGCAGGGCAGGCACGCCCAGGTGTGCCACACCTCGGCCGAGGAGGCTCAGCCCAGCTCTCACAAGCTGTAGCCTGAGGGACAATATTTTTTTCCCCCCAGCTCTGTGTGTAGCCCTGCTCGGAGCTGCTGCTCCTCGGCTCGGCGTGCAGTGTCACCCAGGGTGGGGATGGGAGGTGGGTGACACCAACAGCAGCGCAACAGGAGAGACCTGGAGTCACCTGACGGGTCCTGCTGAGCCCCTCACCAGTGCGGGCGAGGAGGTCACTCGGGTTATTGCAGTGAAGCTGAGTGTGTGAGCAGTGCTGGGGTGGTGGTGGCTGCGCTTCCAGCTGCCTTCGCTCACAACTCCTCACTTTGAACAGGTTTTTGAAAGTTTCTCACTTTGCTGCCGCAGTTAAATAATAATAAAGTTGTGCTGCTGTTTCCGTTAATACTCAGGTAAAGCACCAGTGACCACTGAGAGGTGGCGAGTCAGGAGCGCTCTGAGTTAGGTCGGAAGCGGGGGAGGAGGGCTCCTCATCAGCCGGGCATGCGGCTGGGACCCAAACAGGGACCATGTCTCCTAAAAAACGTGGCTGACTCTCTTCACAGCTCCTGGGCTCTCAGGAGCGCGTTTTGCAGAGCTCATCCTGGGCAGTTTTGTGTCTCGAGGAACTCCAGCACCGCGGGCAGGAGGGGGTGCGCCCGTCCCCGCGCCTGGGCTGCAGTCTGATGTGGGAACACGCACGGTGTGACTGTAACTCACCTGGGCATCCCGAATGGGGCCCTAAATGACCGAGCTGAGGTGCTGAGAGTGGCACTGCCTCGTCCCCCGGTGCTAAAAGCAACGTGCAGACCCTGCCCGGGACGGTGTGCGAGCACTGGGGAGCAGCGCCCGATGCTGAGCCCAGCGGTGGCTCCGAGGAGCCGATTCCGGGCTCCGCCGCAGCCCCGGGTGGGTTCAGTGGAGCCCAGCCGGGCTTTCCGCGCTGGGTGCCCGCGGAGCAGCTGCTGCCGCTGCCCTCAGCCTGCCCGGGTGATCGGTGTGTGCGCTGTGCCCGTCTGCAGCTGTCGTGAGCGATGCCGTAACAGGGTGTGGATGTCTGGGGATCCCTGAATCACTCCTTCATCATCACTGCACCCACAGGCACCTTCTCTGCAGGTGAGGCAGCAGCGCCTTAAAAGCCTGCGAGGATCGGCCGGCGCTCAGAGGGCTCTGGCGGCCGCCGGGGGGACACGGGGACAGCGCGGGGACCGCGGCTGCCGCAGGGGACAAGGCAGGTGAGGTTTCTGGCTGCTGCGGGTGTGCGCTGGCAGCATTTCCTCCCCTGGGCTGTCCCGCGGGGCGCCTTTCCCTGCAGGAGACACTCGCAGGAGGTTTTTATGGATTTCTCCTTTTCCTGGAATGAGACTTCGGGCCGCCGCGCGACGAGTTTGGGTCTGGGATTGAGTCTGGAAGGGCAGGGCGAGGGTGGGGCTGGAGCGGAGAGAGTGAAGGGTGGCTGGGGGCTGTGCGGGGGTGTGTGTGCACGCTCCAGCCCTGCCTGGAACCAGCGCCGCTCCCTGCGCTGCCATCGCGGGGCTGCGGCTCGTTGCATTACCGGCAAATTCAGTTTGAGCCTCTGATTTTCCTCTTCATTATTCTTAATTCCCTCCGGCTCCCCGTGTTATTCTGTGTAGATCAATTAAAGGTATCTCCTTGTAAAGCGAGAAGGAAGGAGGATCCGGACTGAGCTTTGGAACTGACATTTTCTGCTCTTTTCACTCACGCTGCAAACTCTTCCCTAGGTGTGTCCGTGGCCGAATGGAGCCTCCCTGCCAGCTGTGGCCGTGGGCAGTGTTTGTCCTGCTGGGTAAGGCTCTCACGCGGCGCTCCCCGAAGAACAGGGCTCCGGCTGACTGAACAGCAGCGCTGCTGCTGGGAGCTCTGTGTCTGCAGCACCGCAGAGCCTGCCTCTGGCTACAGTGCTGGGGGCTGGCAGGAGGCTGCTGGCTCTGGGCACAGGGAAGAGCAGCCCGGGCTGGCTCTGGGCACAGGGGACACCAGCAGGGCTGGCTCTGGGCACAGGGGACACCAGCCCTGGGCTGGTCAGTTCGATGGGCAGGGCACTGAGCATCCCTGCAGCCCAGAGCCTGGGGCCAGGGTAAAGAAGTGTTTTGGAAGTAACTCTTAGTCCAAAGCACTGTTATTAAAAAACAAAGGTGCCTCAGGGGTGAAACGCCCTTCTCTTTGTTGCTGCAGGCACTGGGGAGGTTGTTCCAAGCGCGGCCTCGTGGCTGGTTTGGTGCAGCAAGCAGCCCCTGCTCTGTGAGGGTGGTTGGTGTCTGTGCCTCCCTGACAGCAGCCCTGATCCCTTTTCCTGCTGTTCCAGCTGCCCCAGGGCTCGTGGGAGCACAGAGAGCCTGTTCCCAGGGAGCCTGCTACCCTCCCCCCGGGGACCTGCTGCTGGGACGAGCCCCTCACCTGAGAGCCTCCTCCACCTGCGGCCTCAGCAAGGCCGAGACCTACTGCACACCCCACGGAGAGGTACAGCCCTGCACCCCAAACCTCCCCCAGGGATGGGAATGCCTTCATCCATCCCATCCTCCCCCAAACCCGCCTATCCCTGGACATTTTAGTTATGAACTAAACTCGTATTTTACTTGTAAAAAAAAAAAAGGGAAATGTTTCAGGTCTTTCACAAAGACTTGGAAAAGCTGGTAAAATGAACAACTGTTTCCAATCAGTGTTTGTGTGGAGGCAGGAGATCCTGCTGGGGGATAAAGCCTCATCCAGCTGCAGATTCCCAGAGTCAGAGGGAGAGTTAAAGCATAAACCTGCCCAGCACTGAGCTGAGAGCTGCAGGGGTGATGTGTCCCTGCTGTGAGCACTTCCCAACGCCTTTCTGTGGCTGCTGTTAACCCCATAACTGCCTGGGGAGGAGCTCCAAGGGGTCAGGGCAGGACAGGCAGAAAGGGGCTTGAAGAGATGCTGCAGAGGTGAGGAGGTGGCAGCCCTCCAGTGGGGCAGTGTTTTCTGCGCTGAAACCCAGCTCCAGTGAGCCAGCCTTCCGCTTTTAATTCCTCTGCAAACTGAAGGCCAAGATGTGGCTGTGAGTGGATTTGTTATGGAGCCAAGTGGTGTTCTGGCTGGGCTGGAGAGATTTCCACTCATCCCTGAGCTCAGGGAGGAGGCAGCTCCCGGCCCAGAGGGGTGTGAGCATCAAATCCTCCTGGATGCTGGGCTGGCTGCAGCATCTCTCCTCCCTCAGGTTCTTTTCGAGGCTGACAGTCACAGTCAGGCATTTCCTCCACTCCCTTTTTCTGGAGCTCTTGTGCTGCTCCCAGGGATCAGGATTCGTGCTCACCACACAAATAAATCCCTGCTTCTTCCTGTGGCTGCTGTGGCCCATGGACAGGGGAAATGGAAGCAATTATTTCCGCTTACAGATGAGGAAAGTTGCACATGAATGTGCCTCTGAAATCTCTGTTTAACAATGACTTCTGGCAGTGACTGTTACTTGAAAAGGGAGCATGGGGGCCTTGTGCTTGGGAAGAGAGTGTGGACAAAATCTCAATGAAGCTGCTCATCCTCACAGCAGCTGGGAAGGGCTGGTTGCCCCCTTTGCCTGGCCCTGGGAGCTCTTTCAAAGGGCATCTCTGTGACCCTCTGTGTCATTTGTAATCCTCGCAGTGGAGCCTGGGCGTCTCTGCTGGCTGTGCTGCTCCTGGAGCAGGAATGACCTGTTGGGAGCAGGGCTAGGGAGTCAGGGTTCCTGGATGTGCTGGGGAGCAAGGCTGCCGTGGTCTCTTCCAGGCTACAAATCCCCAAAATATGCGGTTTTCATATCCCTTGTCCCTTCCCTTACAAGAACCAGGGTTAAAGGGGATATGGAACAATTAACATTCTGTTGAGTTGGATTCTCCAGTTCTAGCTCTGGGAGTGGGGGCTTTGCTTCCTTACATTTTGCTCCTTTCCTTTACTGAAATGAAAGATTCAGAGTTACTGATAGCAAATCCCCTGGTTTCTGTTCTGCAGCTGTAATTGCTGGTGGAGGTTTGATTATTCCAACTCCTAACTTGGGAGAAATCCCCACGGGTTCATCATTTCCTAATTTTTCCCTCCCTTTCTCTACTTCCCTAATTTAAGCAAAACTGAACTCGATTTCCCTATTCCCATCCCATAAAAAGCAAGCATGTTTAATTTATAGACTCCTAGGACCCTTTTTTGGTTACAAGACTTGCTCTTGTTGGGTTGCCAAGTGGGTACAAATCCAGAGGAGGTTTTGCAAGCTCAGCAGAGGGCACGGGACGAGGGGTTGCTGCCCCTGCCGTGGAGCCCGGGGCTGGCAGCGCTGCCTGGCTGCTCCCTGCTGGCCCCAGGGCCCTCTTTTGCAACTCTGGTGGTCACTGATCCGCTGCAACCTCTGCTCCATTGTCTGCCCCGGCTCCAGACCCCTCTGACCTTTATCCTCTGCACTCCTGATTGCTCCATCCCTGCCTGGAGCCCAGGGAAAGCCAAGGAGCACACCCAGCACTGCCGTTTCTAGCTCAGGGCAGGGAGGTGTGAGCCCTCTGGAGCTCCTGGCACAGCTCCGGCTCCCTCCTGCTGATGGATGGTGGCAGCCGCCTGCCAGGGCTGCTCTGCAGCATCTCCTGAGCCTCAGCTCCGACTCCTCTTCGGCTGCTTCCAAAAATACCGGCCCGTGTCTGCCAGGAGGGAAGTGCCAGACAGATCTGGAGCTGTGCTGGTGCTGGCTGGGGCTTACATCTGCTGGGCCACCCGCCCGAGGCACTCGGGGAGCTCAGAGCGCTCCCCAGCACGCTGGAGCAGGGAAAGCTCTGCCTTCCCCCTCCCTTTCCCCCCAGACCCTCATCGAGCTTTTTGCAGGAGCAATGCATCCACAAAATCATGAAATAACCGTGGCTGGGACCAAAGCGTGCCTTCTGGTTGTGGGTTTTCTTCATCAGGTCGGGGGTTTGCACAGAATAATTTGTGTTCCTGCCTGGTTGAAGGAAATGCAGCAAGCACAGGCTGCTGCTCAGGGCTTATCTCACTCAGGCATTCAGGCACTCCCTGCTCTTTGCTGCAGGGATCTGCCCCTACCTGCCGAAGAAAAAGCCTATTTCTCATTATTTTTCCCTCCTGCCTTCTCTGTATCTCGTTTTTCTGGCCCCAGGGCTGCAGATTGACACATGCTGGGAGACATCTCGTCACTGCCTTGCAGCCGAGCTGCAGAGGCAGCAGGGCCCCTGTGGGGCGTGGGATAAGCTGGTGCAGTTTGGGGTTTGCAGCCTGTCATCCTGGCAGATTTTAGATGAAGTTTTGCTGATGTGAGAACAGATGGGCTGAGGAAAACAGGCACCCACGTGCTTGCTTTTAAGCAAAGGAAAGGAACTTCATTCCCTTAAACCCCATCCCTGGGTGTTTGTCCAGCTCGTGTCTTTAGCCCATCTCTGCTGCCCCGCCCCCCCCTAAATTTGGGGTAAAACCAAGCTGGGGGTTTACAAGCTTGTTCCTGCTCTGCTCCCGGGGGTCCCAGCATCCCCAGAGCCCTTGGATAGGAGAGAAAGGCTTTTCTGCTCACCAGACAGCCCTCGGCAGTGTGGAAAGGGCAAACCATGGCACAGCCATGTCCTGCAGATAGCAGTGCTGGAATAAAGAACTGCCCTGCAGAAAAGGGGTTGGAACAGGGAATTACATAACCTGCCTTTGCAGGTGCCTTTGTCCCCCCCCAGTAACCTCTGGAAGCTGCCCACCCCGTTGTTTAATAACCCCAAATCTGTGTATATATAAATTCCCACTGCTTTCCAGATTGTTCCCAGATAAAATTGGAATGGTAATTGCTGTCCCTGTGGAATACTGGCTGTGCAAGAGCTGCCTGGTGGGAGGCTGAGTGCCAGGAGCCTGACTGACACAGTGCTCTCTCTCTCGCTGCCACAGCCAGGTCAGACCTGGGACCCCCGGGAGCAGAGCAGGAACAAGCTTGTGGGCTCTCCACAGCTGTGAGAGGTCTCTGTTCCACGGCTGCAGAGCTCAGCTTCCCTTTCTGCTGATGAATAAGTGAGGTTTATTTTGGGCTGTGCTCCTGTGCCAGGAGGTTTGGGTTTCAAGGGCTCTCTGCTCATGTTGAAATGGCAGCAGGAGCTGCTTAAATTGCTTTGGTCAGGGGCCATCAGGTTACAGTTGTGTGCGGTTTGCTGGCCCTGCCTGAGCTGAGAGGCTGCTCGGGAGCTGGGTCACAAGGTCAGGGCAGGAGGAGAGCAGCACAAACCTGCACAATTGTCACGCCTGGGCATCTTCAAGTTGTTCTTTGTGGGCCTTTCCCCCCCTTCCATTTATTTCGGAGACATGACTATTTATTCTGAGCACAGTAGCTTTCCCTCTCACACGTGTGGATTACCTTTCAAAAGTCTGGAATGAATTTCCCTTAATCCCAGAGCCTCCATAACCCATATTTTGGGTGACTCTGGAGTAGCTTGGAGGCACAGAGGGTGAGAAGTGATTTCCTTGGAGACCCACAACAGCTTTTAGCTTCCTAAAATGGCCCTGTCAGCCCCCAGCCCTTCCCAAAACCAGCCCAGTTCTCTGGCTGGCGGGGGGGGAGGATGTGCTGGAGAGCCAGGGCTGCTCCCGGGGTGAAGGACCCAGAGTAGACCCCAAAATCTTCTCTGCCATTTATCACGTAGTGCTGCAGCCCTGTGTGCTCCTGGCCCAGCTCCCAGGGACCCACTGAGCCTGGCTAAACAACAAAAAAAAAAAAAAAGGCAAATTGCTGGGAAAAGGTGCATGCTGGTAAATCTCTCCTCATTTTGGCCTGTCATTTTTGGTAATTCCCTCTGTCCCAAGGAACTTTGAGACACATAGTCACAGTTAGTGAGAGCAAATCCTGCTGTTGTGCAATACAGGGGTTTCACAATTTACTCCCAGGACGTGAAATGAATTTGGCTTCCAGCGTTAATTTTAGTCTTAATTAAAAAACTGAGGAGAAAAGAAAATAAAAAAAGAGATTTTTGCACCCAGCAGAGCCCTGGGCTGCCTGGGAAGGGTTTGTCTCACAGAGCTGAAGCTTCGTTTTGCCTTAGCAGCAGGTTTGAAGTAGGGCTGCAGCTGCGTTGTGGCTGCTGGAGAGCACTGGTGTCCCTGGCTGTGTCAGTGATCTCATGAGCATGCACGAGTCACTCCTAATGAATAATTTAGCCGAGATTAACCTTTCCCCTTGCAGAAACACTTCCTTTCCCCTTTGCTAAGCACAGTCAGGACTGGTGGGAAGTTTAATCACCGTTGGCAATTGTTCAGTAGATTATTTCTGTGGATAATTCCTGGAGCTCCCTGACAATTTGCTGCTTGTGGCCATTATCTGAAACGAGTTCTGCCTAGTCCTGATTAAATTATTTGTGATTCTCACTGGTAGAGCCAGAGAAATTGCATGATTATATATTTTCAGTGCTCTGTTTGCTTACTTTGTGATATTGTTACAAATATTGTAGTTTGCCAACTCCTGTGCTGGGGTATTTATAGACAGAGAACAAAAAGATTGTGGAAAATACAGAAACAGATGGGTTACAAGTGAGGATCTCACTGGGGAAGAGTTCCCTGGCCTGGGACAGAGCAGAGTCAGGTCTGCGCTGTGCTAGGAACAAAACCACAAATTCATTTTTGTAAACCACAAATTAATTTTTAAAGGGGGAACCAAAAACTGTGGTGTCACCATGGCCCAGGGGCTGCCACCTCCTGCTGCCCCTGTGAAGGGCCCTGTTCAGGGTTTGGGTTGGATTTGGCTCCTCTGTTTTGAGCACCCCAATGAAGGTTTCAGCACGGAGGTGGCTGTGAGGTGCTGCTTGTCACTTGTCACCCCCTGTCCCTGCCCAGTCACTGAAAGCTGATCTCCCAGCGTGCCTCTGGTGTCACCCCAAGCTGCTGCAGCCCCTGCCAGCCCTGCAGAGGGTATCTCGTTGCCTTCCCTGTGCCAGCTGTGCCCCTGCCAGGCGCAGCCCCCTCCTGTCCCCCAGCCCCACTTTGCAGCCAGGGTGACCTTTCTGAGCTGTCAGGGCCAGCTCCTGCCATCTCTGGCAAACCCTGTGCTCCATCCCCTCTAATCCCCAGGCTCTGCCGTGTGCCAGGGTGACAGACGTGTCCCACTGCTCCATTTGAGAGGCTGCTCTGCTGCTCAGGCCACTGACAGCTCAGACTCCCAGAAGGGCTGGGCTGGGGGAGAGGATGCGGTTCCAGTGCCCTGTCATGGGACACCTTCCACTGTCCCAGGGTGCTCCAAGCCCCATCCGGCCCAGCCTCGGACACTCGGCTCAGGAGCCCCGCGGGGGCGCTGCTGGTGGCCGCAGGCAGCGTTGCCGGGTTAGATCTCGGTTTACTCCTTGCTCAAGTGAAGGGCTGAACTTTGAGCCACTCGACTCCCCACCCCCTGGCTTCTCACCCACTGCTTGCTCCTGCTCTGCTCCCGGGGGTCCCAGCATCCCCAGAGCCCTTGGATAGGAGAGAAAGGCTTTTCTGCTCACCAGACAGCCCTCGGCAGCGTGGAAAGGGCAAACCAGCCCTGAAAAGCTGCAAAGGGCTTTCTATCAAGTGTTGGCAGTGTGGAAACCAGGGGACTTGCTTAAAAAGCTGCAGTTTTGATGGTTTGCCAAAAACGTGTGTTAGTCAAAAGCATTTTGGGTTTAGTTTTTAGTTATAAGACCTTGAGCTGTGGTTTCTAACAAGGGGTGGAGGGGAGCACTCGAGGCCTGTGTGCCGTCAGTCTTGGCGACCGTGGTCCTTCAGCTCTAACTGAGCTGCGCTGATGCTCTGTGCTGCTCAACGAATCCTCCTCATCCCTGGGGCCTTTCCCTCCGGGATGCTGCCATGGTCGCTCCCACTGTCCCTTCCTTTGCAGTGGAGCATGAAATGCTGCAGGTGTGACTCGAGGCTGCCCCACAGCTACAGCGGGCACCGCGTGGAGAACGTCCTGTCCTCGGCCGGCCGCGCGCGCTGGTGGCAGTCCCAGAACGGTGAGGGACACCCGGGGCACAAACTGCTGCCAACAACCCGCCCGAGGGGAAAGGGGAACGGTGGTGGGCTCCGTGGGTGGGGAGGAAAGACGGAAATGAGCGGTGTGAGGGGTTATTGTCCCGATGTCCCCGGCGTGTCCCTGTGACAGTGCCTCCCTGTGCCCGCAGGTGTGGAGCGCGTGTCCCTGCAGCTGGACCTGGAGCAGGTGTTCCAGCTGGACAGCGTCGTGCTGCACTTCAGGGTTGGTGTCTGTGGGCAGCTCCTCTGCTCCTGCGGTGGCACCGGAGGGCCCTGCTGGCTCCGTGGGTGTGGGGACCTGGGCACACATCTCCCTTCAGGCCCCTGATAGGAAACACACCGCAGTCCTCAGGCTTCTGCCCTTGTTTTTTATGGCTGTTCCACTGAGAACTGGGAACTCCATTCCTTTGGCCGTGGCGGGGCAGGGTGGTGGGTTCCCATCCCAGGAATATCTGCTGAAAAGCCTCCTTGCTGCAGGTGTGTGTGGTGGCTGCGGCAGGGCTGGCCCAGGGGGGAGGGACCCCCGGAGGTGTCAGTGCCCTGCAGGGGATGGGGAGGGCTCCAGCAGCCTGCAGGGAGGAGGAGGAGGAGGAGGGACAGGGAGCACCAGGGCAGGACCTGGCTGGGGCTGCGGTGCCAGCCCGCGGTGCCAGCCCATGTGTCTGTCCGTGCCTCTGTCCGTGTGTCTGTCCGTGCCTCTGTCCGTGTGTCTGTCCGTGCGTCTGTCCGTGCGTCTGTC
>WEKY01062672.1:217254-234871 GCA_013390045.1 Picathartes gymnocephalus
CTCTGTCCGTGTCTCTGTCCGTGCGTCTGTCCGTGCCTCTGTCTGTGCGTCTGTCCGTGCCTCTGTCCGTGCCTCTGTCCGTGCGTCTGTCCGTGTCTCTGTCCGTGTCTCTGTCCGTGCGTCTGTCCGTGCCTCTGTCTGTGCGTCTGTCCGTGCCTCTGTCCGTGCCTCTGTCCGTGCGTCTGTCCGTGCCTCTGTCCGTGTCTCTGTCCGTGCGTCTGTCCGTGTCTCTGTCCGTGCCGCAGTCCCCGCCCGCAGCGATGCTGCTGGAGCGCTCCCTGGACGCCGGCAGGACGTGGCAGGTGCTGGGGTACCTGGCCTCCGACTGCGCCGCCGCCTTCCCCCGCGTGCCCCGCGGCAGCCCCGGGGGCTGGCAGGACCCGCGGTGCCAGGAGCTGCGGGGACACCCTGTGCACGGCGGCACGGTAGGGTCTGGGGTTTGTGGCAGGGACCCCCGTGGTGGCCCTGGGGTTGGGGTGGGTGGCCTGGGTGGTGCTGCAGGAACACGGGGCGGCCTGGAAGCTTTGTACACCTGGTGAAGGGTGGGGCCCGTGGGCATCCAGCACTGCTGAGGGTTTTTCCAGTCCTTGGGAGGGTTCCTGCTCCTCTGACAGGAAAGCCCTTGCTGCTCTGTGGCAGGCAAGGAACACCTTGGCCTTCCTGCAAAATCCTCTGCAGCTCTAAAGGCTTTCCCTGTGTTTAGGGACGTTGTGCAGAGGCGGATCTGGAGCACGCAGTGCCCAGAGCGGGAGCAGAGAGCAGCTCGAGTTTCCTGCTTTTTAACCTGTTTTTTTTAATTCCTTCTAAGGTGAAATTCAGTGTCCGAGACCTGGGGTCTACCATCAGCTCCTCTTACAGCCAAGCCATCGAGAGTGAGTGATGGGGGCTGAGAAGGGAGAGGGGAATGAGGCTCCTCGTGCTTCTCCCTGCACTGATGGGAAGTGCTGAGCTGGGGTAACCCCCGGGGGACCCTGAGCTGCACGTCCAGGGTGTCAAGGAGCAGCATTTGTTCTTTGCTGATGGCTCAGCTGCTGCTCTTTGTGCCAGTTCCTCCTTCCCTTGCTCCAAGCCCTCCCCACCAATTGCAAAGAGCTGGGCACCTGCTGCCCCTCACAGCTGTGCCCCGTCCCCAACAGAGCTGGGGCCCTTCACCAACCTGAGGATCAACTTCACGGAGCTGCCCCACATCCCACGCCAGGGCTACCGCTCACCCAGCACCTTCTACGCCGTGACAGAGCTGCAGGTGCTGGGGAGCTGCTTCTGCCACGGCCACGCCGAGCGCTGTGCCCCTGTGGGGGACCAGCACAGCACGGTGAGCTCGGGGTGCCAGGGGCCTCAACACCACTGGGGTGGCTTCACTGAGGGCTGCCAGGGGTCTGGGCACGGCTGGGATGGCTCCCCTGCCTGCCCAGAGTGCTCCTCAGGACACCTTGGCCACAGTGGCCAGAAACGGGCTGTGGGAGGCTCTTTGGTGGGCATGAGCTGGAGGGGCATCGAGAGGCTGAGGCTCAGCGCTGAGCCGCTGCCACCAGGGTGGGTGACACGCTGTCCCTGCAGCAGGTCTCCGCTCACTGCGTGTGCCAGCACAACACGGCCGGGCCCCGCTGTGAGCGCTGCGCTGCCCTGTTCAACGGCCGGCCCTGGGCCCCCGCCGAGGACAGCGACCCCCACGAGTGCCAGAGTACGGCGGTGCCTCCCGTCCCAAACCCTGCCCCGCAGGCAGCTCGCAGCCCCTTTCCTGGCGCTCTGTGGGGCTGCGCGGTGACACGGTGTCGCGGCACCTTTGCCACTCGTGGGCTGCAGCGGTGCCCAGCCCCTGGTGCCACTGTGGGGCTGTCACCGGCTGTCACCGTGCCACACAGGAGCCTTGGGCACCCTCTAGTGCCGCTAGAGGAGGGGTTTGCACGGTGCCAGCTCCAACTGAGCCCTCTCTGGGATTTTCTCAGGATGTGACTGCAATGGTCACGCGTCCTCATGCCACTTCGACCTCGAGCTGTACCAGGCCAGCGGCGGGGCCAGCGGGGGGGTGTGTGACAGCTGCCAGCACAACACCGAGGGCAACAACTGCGAGCGCTGCAAAAGCAACTATTTCCGCAACCCGCGGCAGGAGCTGGGCCACCCCGAGGCCTGTCTGCGTGAGTGACACCCCCGAGCCCCCCCAGCACCTTCCCCAGCCCCTGCCCCCTCAGCTGGGATGTTTCTTGCCCGTTTGCAGCCTGTGAGTGTGACCCGGATGGCACCGTGCCCGGCTCTGTCTGTGACCCGGCGACAGGGCGCTGTGTCTGCAAGGACAACGTGCAGGGCGATCGCTGCCACCTCTGCAAGCCGGGCTTTGCCCAGCTGACCCGTGCCAACCCCGCTGGGTGCCGCAGTGAGTACCCCTGGGACACCCCCCTGCCCCCGGGGGGACCCTCCCCACCTCTGTCCCCTCCAAAAGGGAGCCGGGTCCTGCCCAGCTTTAGTTTGGGGTTTTCAAGCCAAGGGCCCTTTTTGTAAATGTTTATAAAAGGTCATTTTTCAGTCTGGGGGTGTTTTCAGGTGTGATTTTAGCAAAAAGCACAGGGCAGGTGGGGTTTGGGGGGATGCAGCTGTATCCTGGGTGCCCCTGGGGCGCAGGACAGGCGGGAGGTGATGCCAGGCGGGAGGTGATGCCAGGCGGGTGATGCTGCAGGATTTGGGGGATGCTGGCAGAGCAAGGTGCAGATCTCCTGAGCTCAGGTGGGAAGGGGGAGATGGGAGAGCCCCTCTTTGGGTGGCTGAGCTCCCTGGGGGGGCCAGTCTGGTGCTCTGTGCTCCTTCCTGCCACAGCCAAGCCCTCCCTGTTCCAGGATGCACCTGCAATGCCCTGGGGACACGGCAGGACGTGCCCTGTGACGAGGAGACCGGGAGCTGCTTCTGCCTGCCCAACGTGGTGGGCAGCGACTGCGGGCAGTGCGCGGCCGGGCACTGGGAGCTGGGCAGTGGGCAGGGCTGCCGGCCCTGTGCCTGCCACCCCCGCGGCTCCCGCAGCCCCCACTGCAACCAGGTAGCCCCGGGCAGCCTCGGGGTGACCCCTCCTCCTCCTCCTCCAGCAGGGTTTGCTTTTCATTTCCCTGTGCTTGCCCTTTCCCGACTCCACATGGCTGCTGCGGGGGGCTCTCGGGGGCTCGGCTGCACAGGCCGGGGGGCCACGGCCGTGGCTCTGTGTCCCCTCACTGGGGACCTGTCAGAGCATCAAACCCACCTGCAGGGTGGCTCCTTTGTCCTGTGCCATCCATGGGAATCTTCACAAAAAGAGCCCCAGTGCATCCCACTCCTATTTCCTTTTCCTAATTCTTAGAAAACACCATGACAGACTGTGCAGGAAAATGAAAGAAGGTGGTAATTATTGAGGCAAAATTAAGTCACTTTAACAAGCATGATATTTATCAAGGAAGCCCTAATAAGACATCTTCATACAGGCGAGGGAAGTTAATTATGCTCATTTGTCAATGAAAAGCATGTGTGCCACTTCAGGCTTAAGAGGCAACTGGGAAAATTAAAGTTAAATGTAAAAACCCCAAACCATGACAAATTCTAACAGTCTAAGGTTCCAAACGAGCTCAGCGTGGGGAGGAGACCTGAGATGGCAAAGCAGCTGCTCGTGGGCGACTGCTTTGTTTTTGAAACAAGGCAGAGCCCCCTCCTCATGGTGCTGGGGCTCTTTGGAGCCTGTTTGCCCCGTGTGCCTGAGCTGCAGCCTGACACGGGCACCTCGGGCATGCCCTGGGCACAGAGTCAGAGCAGGAAATGGTCTGTGTGCTGGTTTTGGGGGTCAAGAGCAGCTGGGGGAGAGCCCAGTGCAGCAGTGGGTGTCCCTGAGGTGTTCCCCTCTCAGTTCACAGGACAGTGCCCGTGCAGGGATGGCTTCACGGGACGGACGTGCTCGGCCGTGGGGCAGCAGCTGTGCCCAGCCAGGCACTACAGAGATGCACGGGGAGGGTGCACAGGTACTGCCTCGGCTTGGTGTTTCCTGGGTGAGATCACGGATTATCTGGGAAAAGGAGCAGCTGCCCATGTCGCGATATCCCTGTTCCCATGCTGGGTGGCAAGAGAGATTTCCTCTCTGGAACAGCCTCCCAGTTCATCTCCAGTACCCACCAGTGCCCCCCCAGTAGCCTTGGGCAAGCCCTGGGCCACTCTGGGCTGGCCCTGCAGTGTCAGGGCTGTGCCAGCTCCTGGGCATGGGGGCTCTTCTCATTCCTCTGCCTGTGCCACCTTTGTCCCATCTGCTGCAGGAGCTGGCAGGAGGGAATGGATGTTACATTGGGTTGGGATCTCATTAACCCTAATTAAGAGCTGGTTTTGTACAGATATAAAGTTACCACCACCTTCTCTCTCCCCCGCCCTTTCCTGTCCCAGAGTGTGACTGTGACTTCAGGGGCACGGAGGAGCCGGGCTGTGACAAGGCCACGGGGCGCTGCCTCTGCCGCGCCGGTGTCGCCGGGCCCCGCTGTGACCAGTGCCAGCGGGGCCACTGCAGCTCCTACCCCAGCTGCCAGCTGTGCCACCCCTGCTTCCGCACCTACGACGGGGACGTGGAGCGCCTGCGCCAGCGCCAGGCCGGCCTGGCCAACGCCACGGCGCGGCTGCCCGCGGGCACGGGGGGCTCCCAGCTCGGCCCCCGCCTCTCACGGGCTCAGGGGAACCTGCAGCAGGCACAGGGCGTCCTCGGCCACGCTGCTGGGACACTGCAGGGCCTGGCCCAGGTGGGCAGCGCGCTCGCTGCCATCAGGTGAGGGACGGGTGCTGCCCGTGGGGCACATCCTGATCCATGAGGAGCCGCTGGGGTTTCTCTCTGAGCTGCCCACACGGGTTCTGCTTTGTTTCTGTCCTTGCCGTGCCTGGCTCTGTTCACGAGGGGAGCGGGGAGGCAGGAGAGCTGTGCTCCCACGTGTGCCTGTCCCCTGCACAATGTCCCCGGGGCAGGGGGAGCGTGGGCAGCCTGCGTGGTGGCACTGTCAGGGCTGCGTGGTGGCACTGTCAGGGCTGCGTGGTGACACTCAGGGCTGCGTGGTGGCACTGTCAGGGCTGCGTGCTGGCACTCTCAGGGCTGCGTGCTGGCACTCTCAGGGCTGTGTGGTGGCACTGTCAGGGCTGCGTGGTGGCACTCTCAGGGCACATCCAGCATTCCTGTTCCCTGCTTGGGCACAGCCCTGCTGTGGGGGGCTGCAGCCCAGCTCCTCTCTGCAAACCTGTGAGGCCCTGCTGTGTCCTCGCTGTCTCTGGGCTCAGAAGTGCCCCTTGGCCAGGTGCTGGCAGTGCCCTCTCGGCCCTGCTCTCTGCCTGCAGGTGCTTTGCTCTCTACTTAATTCACATTTTGTTCTTTTTCTCTCCCAGGGAGCAGGTTCGAGGCATGAATCCCGACCTTCGTTTCCTGGATGACACCGCCTCCCTCTCGAGGGAGCTGGAAGCCCTCAACAGCAGCTTGTCTGTCACCAACTCCCAGTACCAGAGCAAGAAGACCCAGTTTGAAACCAGCCGCAGCACGGACCTGTCAGGTACAGCTCTGCAGCTGCAACATCTCTTAATTTGCAGCTATTAATTTACCTCAGCGTGACTGCCTGGGGTTTCCCACTGGCTGGGTGGATGAGAAGGAGTTTTTAACCTGCTGTCAGCCTCAGGACATCAAACAAATCTCCTCTCCCCAGTGAGAGGGATGCTTCCCATGCAGCCTCAGCTCCATGGCCTGGGCTTTCACTGTTGGGGTGTTTGCTCTGGGTTTTGGGGCGGGGAGCTCATTCTGTGCTCCTGTTCTCCACCAGCACAATCTCTGCTGTCAGGGAGGGGTGGGGAGGGACAGCCCTGCTGGGAGAGTGTCACTGGATCCAGGAGGCACCGAGGGAAGGGAGGCTGTGCACAGGTGGAAGGGATGGAGGGTGGGGAAGAGAGCCGGGTGCCTGTCAGGCACTGGGGAGGAGAACAGCTAATTAAGCCCTGTGATGATGCTGGTGGTTGCTGCCCTGAGTCCCTGCTCCAGCTCCTTCTCTCCCAGTGCCTCTCTGCTGTCCCCTCCCTGCCACAGCACACAGCTCGGGGAGGTGCCAGCTGTGCCCAGTGGCTGCACCAGGACAGGTCACTCTGCGCCTCTCTGTCCGTGCGGGGCTCAGAGCTCCGTGTCCTGGCCACCCTCGTTCCAGCCTGTGCTGGAGGGGAGTGCTGGGGCTGCTCGGGAGCTGGGAAAAGGCTCTGCAATCCCTCCCGTCCGCCAAAGCCCGGGAGCAGCGCATGGGCCTTGGCTGGCTCCGGTTTAGTTCCACCCTTTTAACCCCAACCCCGAGTTCAGTCCTTCAGGAGACGTCGAGCTCGCTGAGGAAATGGCTGGAAGGTGCTTGGAATTAGGAGTTTGTGGTGATGCCTTAGTGACCGCAGGGCAGAGGCAGCGCCTCCCCGAGGGGCTGTGCTGCATTTGGGAGTCATTTGTGCCATTTATCGCCTTTATTCCCGCAGGAGCCTTCCAGACCATCCGCTCTGCCTACCAGAGCTCCGGCAGTGCCAGCAGCCTGGCCGCGGCTGCCCCGGGGCTGCTGGCCCGGGCACGGGAGAGCCGCCGGAGCGCCGCGGGGCTGGAGGGGGACCTGCCTGGGCACACGGCCAAGCTGCTGGCCCTGAAGGGCGAGCTGGCCTCAGCCCCCGACCTCACCCCTGCCATCAACCAGGTGAAAATGCAAAGCGGGTTTTTAACTTCCCCACGGGGTGTGTCTGGGTTCCCAGGGGGCCCTGTAGGGCTCAGGAGGCAGAAGTGTCACCCTGCAGCCCTGCATCTCCCCTCGGGCACGGCAGGACAAAGTCTCTGTCCAGACAGGCTGGGCTGGAGAACTGGCTGAGCATCCCCTGCCCGGGCATCACAGACCCCAAAGCGCTGCCCACCGCCCCTCCCAGCCGGGTGCCTTTCCCTCGGGGACTCTCTTGTGCCACTTCTTGTATCTCCCAAGACCCACTTAATTTCTGGATGAGGTTTCTCTTATTTCTCCTTCACTGCTTTGTTATTGCCATGGAGATCCATTTCGGCGCTGGTTGCTGTGGAGACCACCAGCCTCCCCTCTCTGCTGCTGGGGGCTCCAGCACGTTCCGAGCCAGCAGCCTGGCCTGGCCTGGCTGTGCACGTGCCCCTGCTGCCCTGTGAGTCTGGGGGTGACTCTGCCAGATGCCACAGTTCAGTCTGCTGCTGCTCTCCGGGGACTTCTCCTCCAGTTCTCCCCCAAAGCAAACAGGGCTGTTGGATGGGGGGTTTGCAGAGATGTTTGCTCCACGCAGATGTGCTGTTACTCATCGTGATCCACTGGGGTTTGGCTCCTGCTTTGCTCCTGTTCCTGCTCCAGCTCGGGCTGGCGAGGCCATGCTGACCTGGCTCAGGTGTGGGCATCCAGCTCTGGCTGCCCGTGTCCAACAGTGGCACATCTCCAGTGCTTTGGGCTGTGCCAGCCGTGCCACTGCCAGCCCTGCCAGGCTCCCTCCCGTGCCCACGCAGCTCCTGCAGCACAAACACAGCAGCTCCAGCTCCCTTGGCAGGGTCTGCAGCCCCTCTGGTGCCGTGTTTGCCTCCCCACGGGCACCGAGGGGTCTCCAGGTGGGCAGTGCCCAACTCCAGGTGTTCTCTCCCTGCCCAGGTGTGCGGAGGGGCCCGAGTGGAGCCCTGCACCCCTGCCCGCTGCCAGGGGCTGCTGTGCCCTCGGGACAACAGCTCTGCCTGCGGGGCTGGCCGGCCCTGCCACGGCCTCTTCCCGCTGGCCAGAGGGGCCCTGGCTGCGGCCGGGCAAGCGGCCAAGGAGTTCAGCAGCCTGAGTGCCCGGCTCCAGGACACGGCACAGCTGGTGAGTGTGGGCACTGCCCGGCCCCCTGACCGCACAGCTGAGAGCGAGGAATACCCACCTCAAACTCTGTTTGGGCTCGATCCCTTGGGCAGCTTCAGAAATCCAGGAAGGTTTGAGTGGGAGGCTCCCTGCTGCCTGTGTGGGTCCTGCCTCCCCAGCTGGACACGCCACAAGGAAGCCTCTCTCCCTCCTGGGTTGGGATCAGTGTGGCAGAAGGGGTGGGAATATGGAAAAGCCTCCGATTGTGCAGGTTTGATGCAATCAGAGCGAGTTCATGTGTTAAGGCTCCTGCAGCTTCTTGCTGTGCCTTGCAAGAAGAAAGTGAGGTTCCAAAGTAATTCAAAATCCACTTCAAAGGTGTTTTTAGACGCTGAAGGGTGCTGTCCTTCTTTGAGAGCTTCCTTTGCAGATCCATCCCTCAGTCTTTAACACTTGAGGTCCTTTACAGCTCTGGCACAGTGAGAACAGAGAACAGCATCGTGCCTGGCCCGGCCCAGAGCTGAGACAGGGCTGTGGGCTCTGGAGCAGGGCTGTGGGCTCTGGGTCGGGGCTGTGGGCTCTGGGTCGGGGCTGTGGGCTCTGGGCCGGGGCTGTGGGCTCTGGATCTGGGCTGTGGGCTCTGGGTCGGGGCTGTGGGCTCTGGGCCGGGGCTGTGGGCTCTGGATCAGGGCTGTGGGCTCTGGGTCGGGGCTGTGGGCTCTGGAGCAGGGCTGTGGGCTCTGGGTCGGGGCTGTGGGCTCTGGAGCAGGGCTGTGGGCTCCAGCCCGAGCAGAGGCAGCACCAGGTCGTTGTTGTGTGCAGATCAAGACGACAGAGCTGTCCGTGGGTCAGATCCAGAGCAGCACCCGGCGGCTGCTGGAGCAGCTGGGGGTGACCAGGACCCAGATCGAGGGGGACGTGCGGCGCGTCCGGCAGCTCATCCAGAGAGTGAGGAGCTTCCTGGCAGGTACCTGCGGCACTGCGGGCTCCGGGGTGCAGCCTGCTCTGTGCCGGGACACGGCTGCTCTTTGGGGTGACAACAGAGCCACGGAGCTTGGACAAGGCCTCCAAGACTGAGTCCAAGCTGTGCCCTGGGGTGTTCCCTGGCCCCCCCAGGGATGGGGATTTGCAGCCTCAGAGGTTTTCTGGCCACACTCACTGATGCAGACAGACAGATGACCCTTCTCTGGAGCAGGCTGTTAATCAGATGAGAATTCCTTGTTGTCCTACAAACTGATGGGATGACTTATTGTTCACAGACAGATTGTAATAACATAATGAGCCTCCTGAGGATTAGCTGAATAAGAAAATCAGGTCATTTGGTGCTGCCTGGTGTTAATGATGAGTGAAGATATTTCTGAGCTAATCGCTGGGCTAATGTCCCTTGGGCTCTGCCTGCTTCTGATTTATTAACTTTTATTTGTGAAATGGAAAAAGGCTTGTCTTGAAACACACCCTCATCTGCTCAGTGAGGGCTGCCTGACTGCTCTGGGCTCAGCCATGGTGTTCTTGTTGCCAAATTCAAGGTACCATTTTAGTAGTTTCCTCAAAGTTTTGCTGGTGTGAATGAGAAGTATCTGGAATTCAAGGAGATTAATTCAGGGGGGATGCTGGCAGCTGTCTGGAACGAGACGTGTGTGGGATGTGCACGGGTGCCTGCCCTCCTCCTCCTCCCTTGCCTTTGCACTCCCACCTTCCCTGATGCTGTCTGTCTGCTGGCTCTGCAGACAAGGACACGGATCCTGCCTCTATCCAGGAAATCAGTGAGTCAGTTCTGTCCCTGGGCCTCCCCACGGACGCTGCCGCAGTCCGGAGGAAAATGGCCGAGATCCAAAAGCTGGCGACGGAGCTGCAGTGCCCGGAGGACATCCTTGCCCAGACGGCCGAGGACATCGCCAGGGCCAAGAGGCTGCAGCAGGAGGCAGAACAGGCCAGGTGGGTGGGGGGTCAAGGCCGTTGGCAGCTGAGGCTCCCTCGGCTGGGGTGGAACTGCTGGTTCTCGGCTGGGTTCAAATCTTGCTCTGCCCGAGTTGTCCTGACTTGCACCATCTGAGGTTTTAGGCCAGGATCTTCTGTGTCCATCCAGTGCCTAAAGGAATGAGTCTGCAATCTCCTGACACCTCCCTGGGGCCCCAGTGCGAATAAATCTCCCAAGAATAGATCCTGTTCTAGATACCAGGACAAGAAGGGCTGTATCAAAGGCAGTGGAGGCTTTTCCCTTATCTCGAGTGCCTGTGTTGGGAGGCGACAGCGTTGCCTGCTATTAGCTGATATTGGTGACCTGCATCCTAATTGCACAAGACAGCATGAGGAGATCCAATGGGCCATTTGTTTTCTGGGTGAAAGTTGGGAGGATTATTCCACGGTCCCTTAAAAAGTAATTACAGGGTGTCCTTGCCAATTTGGAGCATCTGTTTTGTCACAAGTTGACTTGCAGCAATACCCCAGTGAGAAGGTCAGTGGGATAAGTCTGTAAACTCCTTGGCAATGTCTGACACCTGCTTAACCTGCTGGAAGTGATGAGCCAGGGGAGCCTGGCTTTCTGCAGAGCTCTGACACCCAGCCTGAACAGTCCCACCGTGAGCAGGAAACTTCATGGGAACTGGTTACTGCTCTCCCTTTGATACTTGTCATGCCCCACGAAATAAACATTTCTGACTCCTTTGAAGGAAGGTGTTTCTCTCCCCTTCTTTTGTCTCCTTTGCTTGAGGCTGTGAAGTGGAACTGTTTCTCTCGCAAGGAAACCTGCTGGAGTCCAGATGTGTGGGTTTGTGGGTGGGAGACTGCACCCTTCTCAGCAGCAAACCTGTCTTGCTTCTCGAGCTCCCTGATTTTACCTCTGTGACCTTGACTTCCAGTCTGGAAGTGACTGGATTGATTTCACTCCTGGCTGCTTCCCACCTTTCCCCAGGAACCGGGCAAACGCCGCGGAGGGCAGCGTGGAGGAGGTGCTGGGGAACCTGCAGCGAGCCAACACGGGGCTGCTGGAGGCCCAGGGGGCCCTCAGGGGCTCGGGCTCCTCCCTGCGCTTCATCCGCGAGCGCGTGGACGAGGTGAGCGCTGCCTCCCCAGAAACCATCCCTGTCCCCCGTCCCCATCTGTGTCCCGCAGCCAGCAGAGCTGCTCCCTGCACAGGGAGGGGGTCTGGATGTGCCTGCCCTCCTAACGGGGCTCCCTCTGCTCTCAGATCGGGGCTGTGCTTGGCCCAGCCGAGAGGAACCTGCTGGCGCTGGGGGCCGGGCTGGCTGGGCTGGCCGGGCGCCTCTCGCAGCTGCGGCGCGGCACCGAGCAGAACCTGCTGCGGGCCGGGGACGCGCGGGACACGGCGGGGACGGCGGCACAGCAGGCCAGCAGTGCCCAGCAGGTACCCCTGCGGGGTGTCCCCGCTGCCAGCACAGCACAGCCAGCTGTGCCCTGCCTCTGGCCGAGGCCGGCAGACTTCGCTGTGCAGGTCGTGGCTCTGTGCTGTCACATCACACAGCACCATGCCACGGCTGAATTTCTCCAGAGTCGTTCCCAACCCTGACACCCTTTGCTGGGAACTCCTTTCTGGTCTGTCCTGCCTGAGGCAGAGCAGCCCACGGAGCTCTGTCAGTGTTCGAGTGCATCACAAACTGCACACTCCTGGTAACAGAGACAAAGCTCTGGTGCAGTATCTGTTTCGTATCTAAGCAGGATTCAGTGCTGGAAACCCCTGTTCTCCAGAGCCTGTTCGATCCTCCCTGCAGCGCCTGTTTGCTTTTCCGCAGGCTTTGGCACAGGTGAAGGAGCTGTACTCGCAGCTGCAGAGCAGGATGGGGCAGGGCCCGGCGCTGGGGGAGCAGGGCAGGAGGGTGCAGAGCATCACCCAGGAGGCACAGGCGCTCTTCCAGGAGACCATGGGCATCATGCTCAGGATGGAAAGTAAGGCTCTCACAAACTCGGGGTCATCACGGCCTGGGGAAGTGCTCCCGGGCTGCTGTGCTGTGAGGGAAAGGAGTGAGGAGGAGCACACAGTGCATGCTGGGCTGTACCTGGTGGTGCTGTGCCAGGAAATTGAGTTTTCAAGGGTGCCACCCTGAAGGGAAGCCCTGCCTGCGGTGCCAGTGTGCTCCCGTTTTCCTCCACACACTCACTCACGTTTTTTGGCATTCAGAGCTAATGGCAGCGGTGTTTTGGGGGTTGTTTAGGGGGTGGGGAGCAGAGGGAGTGCGGGATGTTGGTTTTCCTGCCCTGTCAGAGCTGTGCAGGAGGGAGGTGGAGGCTCAGCCCAGCCCCACCACATAACGCTGCCCTTCCCTGCCCTCTCTCCTCAGCTTTAGAGTCGGAAATTCAGGAAGGTAACAAGGCTCTGCTGTCCAGGGTGTCCCGGCTGTCGGGGCTGGAGGAGCAGGTGGGAAGGATCCGGGACACCATCAAGAGGAAAGTCTCCTACTACGAGAGCTGCTCCTGAGCACCCCCGTGCCCCAGGGCATCGCTGCCTCCTCTGCACGCACGGACTGCTGCATTCATTCCCATTTTCCAGCTGGAGTTCTCCTGTGCTCAATATCCCTATTTTTAGCAAGTTAATTTTCCATACCCCTGGAAAATAGCTGCACTGAACTGAAGGAGCAACCCCATGGAGTGGGTTGGACTGGCCAAAGCTGCTCAGTGGTTGGAAGAAAAAGGGGGAGAGACACCAGGCTCCCATGGCAAATAAACATAGCCCCAGGCTGTTATTTTCAGAGGGCTTTATAAAACAGGAAATTATTATTTTCTTCTTTTAGCCAATTTAAGCTTCTTAAGCTGAATTTCACTGTTCAAATTAAAGCCCTCCTGTGGGGTCTTTTAAAGCTTTTTAACTGTGCTGCAGTTAATTCTTCAAACATGCCATGGCTTCAGAACTTCCCTCTGAGATCTTCCTTCAAATAAGCAGATCAGAGAAACAGAGAATTTTATCTCCCTCTGTACAACATACCTATATTTATGCAAATTAGAGAAACACAGGCTCATAGTCGAAGGTGAAGTCAGATGTCTTGTCTGATTTTCTGCCACAATCTGCTTATTTACTACGGAATATTTTGCCAGAAAAACACCAGCAGGAGCAGGCCTGGGATGCACAGGGAAAGCTTTAGGAGGGACTTAACAGACCATTTCCACATCAGATTTCTATGAATAACCAAGAGGCACTTTACAAAACAAAACTCAGCTTTATTAAGCAAGTATTCCTTGTGCAAGTACAGCCTTGGAAGCGGAGCTCGGACCTTGCTGTGTTAGTGTCAGACACGGGCAAGTTTCTAGCAGGTTCTCTCTCCTGTTGCAGCTGCGCTGGGAGCTGAGCAGCCTGGGCAGCTGAACTCCTGAGAGCCAAAACCTGGCATTAACCAAGCCCGAGGAGAGGGCAGGGGTTGTAAAAACAGCTGAGCTGCCACGGAATAAAGCTGTGCGTGGCTTTGGTTGGTGGGGTTGGTGTCGTGCAGTGCATTTGTGCATTGGCAACTAAACACGGTACAGGAAACAAAAGCTGGTAGCACTGATGATGCCCTACGACAGTGTGCACTGGGGGTGGGAGCAGGAGCCTCAGACCTTCCCTCGCCTCCCCCAGCTGTAAGGATCCAGAAACAGCCCGAGGTCCGTGCAGGGATGGATCCCGGCCCCGCAGTGCCCCTGTCCCAGCTGGTCACTGCTCTCGGGAGCCGCAGCCGGGGCAGAGCCTCCTTTGCTGCTCTCGCTGGCCGTGTCTGGCTCTGAAGCGCAGAAAAGAGTAAAAGAGCCCTTCTGCTTCTGCAAGAGAGGGAATTCCAGGTGAGGTCTGGGCTTTGTTTCAGTGCCCTGCTACCTGCAGAAGGTGCTGCTAACGAGCCGCGGTGGGGGCGAGGGACAGCTCACATCCCTTTGTGGGCTTGGCTACAAAGGGTTGTAACAGCACTGATTGTTGGAATGCGCCTTTTTGGAGGCTGCAGTGGCTCTGACTCGCATTTGTCTCTGCTGTTAATCCTTTGTGATTGAACAGTCCTGCTCAAACAAGCTGGCACGGCACAGGAGAGGAGCTCGCTCGCTTGATGGAGCTTTTGAGGAGAGCTCTGCCAGCAGGAGCTCACCTTTGGGACGTGCCTTAGAGCAGGAACAGCAAAGCTTCTCACTGCTCACACACTGAGGTGCAAATGATCACAGGATTGAGCCCAGCTGTGGTCAAACAGGCAAAAATAAAAAGCCTGGGTTCATTTATTTCATGTACAATCACTGTGCTATTTGGGCCTTCCCCTTTTGCCTGCCCTAATTGGATTAATTAAGAGCAGAGCACTCACCTCTGAGCACATGAGTGCCTCCATCACATGATCAAACAAACTCCAGTTTGCCCAGTGCCACAGTGAGACGAGTGTTTACTGGTTTTCATTGGAACAAGAACCTCGGACTTGAAATGACTTGTTGGCAATGCGTGAAATGGAACAGAAAGAAGAGAAATAGCAATTATTTCCTGTCATTCTGCAGGGGAGTTGTGGTGTCAGGGTACGGAACAGCTGCGAGAGCAAAGCAGGGCCGGGTGCAGGGTCTGGGCACTCGGCACCAGCAGCACCAGTTACACCGATGACTTTTGTGGAAAACCGAAGTGCTCCAGCCCACGGGGAGCTGTGCCACCTGCTCACCCTGTGCCAGAACCCGCAGGAGAGCCTGGGCTGGGCACAGACAACGCACCGGCTCACCCCTGCCCTTCTCCCTGCACTGGCCACCGCTCCTGCGTGGGCATCTCCTCCCAGGGATGGTCACTCCCACACCATTTGCTGGAAGTTAATGGACATGGCCTGGGTACCTACTGGGATTTTGGAGACTTTTTCAGCAGCACTGTCTCGGAGCAGGAGGACGCCTTTGTCTTCTCGTGGCCCACGCAGGAGGGGCTGCAGCCACAGGAGCTCCTGCCCGGGGGGCTGTGGGTGTCCAGGTTGCTGTCCCCGGGCAGGGGTCCCTCCTCCGGGGGGCTGTGGGTGTCCAGGCTGCTGTCCCCGGGCAGGGGTCCCTCCTCCGGGGGGCTTGGCAGCTTTTCCTCCCCCATTCCTGTGTCCTGCTCGGGCTGAGTGGGTTTGGGTGGGTTTGGGTTCCCCTGTGAGGGTCCCTGTGCTGTGTCCTTGCCATGGCTTGGCGCTGCTGGCGGGGGTGTCCCCGTGGGGCTGCTGGCTCTGGGGGGCTCTGGGGGCTCTGTGACAGGGACAGAGCTCTCAGCTGCCCCGTGGCCGCTCATGTGCAGCTTCCTCATGTGGTGCACGACGGCTGCAGCGTTGAAGGCTTGCTGGGGAGGGAGAGGAAAGCGCTGGTGAGCAGCTGGTGATGCCAGGACAAGCTGTGCCCCCAGGTGACACCCGGCACAGCAGTGACTGCTCGGCAGGGCCACACCCCTGCCGTTAACAGCGCGTTCTCCATCGAGTGCAAGCTGCTGATGCTTTTGGAGTTGCAGCTGCTTCCACCCCAGGAAAATGGGGAACAGCTGGAAACGACCCCCTGCCCTCTGCTCCCCTGGTGAGGCCCCTGGAGCCCGATGCTCGTGGTGAATGTCCCAGCTCACTTTGCAGCAGGGAATATTGCCCCAAACACCCTGTAAACGTTGACTGGAGGCAATTCCAGCCTGGAGGACCCCAGCTTTTGGGTGCTTAGCCACCCAGCTGAGGCCCTGCTCAGTGCTGGCTGACAGCAACTGGTGTTTGTTGCTGGGAGGGCTCTGGGCTCCCAGCAGCAGCCACTTACCCTCCATTTGCTCTTTGCAAAGTTTTTCTGGATCTGAGCACTGACAGATGGGTAGATGTCACGGTGAAGGGCTGTATTTCCATTAATCCTGCAGATGGGAAGAGAAGAAAATGGGCTCGTAGGCAGATGGCATTTGTAAGGCATTCCCACTCTGGAAGCACGGAGCTGCTCTGTACGTTCAATCAGCAATAATTAAACCCAAAGGAAAAACAGCAACAAAATGTAACACAAACACACTCTTCAAAGCCTGGGAAAGCTCGGGGTGGGATTTCTCCTCTGCCTCTGTTTGTGGAGGCAAATATGCACAAATTGCATCTTCAATTATTCATCCTTTGCTTTCTTTGCACACAAGAAGGAGCCAGCGCGGGGGAGGCTGTGACGTTAATGACGGGGTGGGGGACACTCCTGATCCCGGGGACATTCCGGGGGACACTCCTGATCCTGGGGATATTCTGGGGGACACTCTTGATCCTGGGGATATTCTGGGGGACACTCTTGATCCTGGGGACACTCCTGATCCCGGGGACATTCCGGGGGACACTCCTGATCCTGGGGATATTCTGGGGGACACTCTTGATCCTGGGGACACTCCTGATCCCGGGGACATTCCCGGGGACACTCCTGATCCTGGGGACACTCCTGATCGTGGGGACACTCCTGATCGTGGGGACACTCCTGATCCCGGGGACATTTCCAGGGACACTCCTGATCCCGGGGACATTCCGGGGGACACTCCTGATCCCAGGGACACTCCTGATCCTGGGGACACTCCTGATCCCAGGGACACTCCTGCTCCCTGGGACACTCCTGCCCCCAGCTCCCACAGAGCACACAGAGCGGGACACGGGGCTGGAGTGTCCCCATGGCCACCCCGCCCCTCACCAGGGGTGCCGCAGAGCCTCCTCACAGGTGAACCTCGTGCTGGGATTCTTCTCCAGTAAATGCCGGATGAAGTCCTTGGCTGTTTGGGAAAGGGGGGAAAAGCAGAGAATAAAGGTTATTTTCTCCTTCTTCCCAGAGCTGGTCCTCACAGAACGTGGAAATGCTGCAGGGTGGACAGCACAGGGTCAGCACTGGGCGTTTGTGTCACTGCACCAGCGGAGGCTCAGGTGGGACAATGGGAAAAATTCCTTCTCTGAAAGAGTTGTCAGGCACTGGAAGGGGCTGCCCAGGGCAGTGGTGCAGTCACCGTCCCTGGAAGGGCTCAAACCATGAGCAGATGGCACTTGGCGATGTGCTTTGGTGTCAAAGGCTGGACATGACCTTGGAGGTCTTTTCCAACCGTAATAATTCTGTGATTACTCCAAAAAAAGGGAGATTCTTACAGTGACAGGCTCCAGATGAAAAATATCAACTGTGGATGTATCAAACCTCACTCTTAGACTGTGAGTTGGAGTGGAATTAAAAATAACTCTGAAAAATAGCTAAAAAATAACTCTGAAAACCGTGAAGTGCGAACTGAGCAGATTTAGAAGTTGCCCTGAAGAGCTCTTACATCTCTCCCCTTTTTTTTCCTTTGTTTTTCTTGCAGGAAGGATTGTGGTGTTTGTTATTAAACCCCACGCACCCCCTGCTAGGTTTGTTTGTTTGTATAAGAGATTGATGTTGAAATAAGCGTGAGGATGCTGCCTGCAGTGAGCTGTGCACAGGGGAGCTCCTCGAGCGGGCTGGGCTGCTGATGGCTGACAGGACAGAGGGAAAAAAGGGGAAAAAACCCCAGCGTTTCCCTTCTTACAGAACCACAGAATGATTTGGGCTGGAAGGAGCCTTAAAACTCATCCAGTGATGAGCAGGGATCCCATGGGCAGGGACACCTGCCACTGTCCCAGGCTGCTCCAAACCCTGTCCAACCTGGCCTTGGGCACTGCCAAGGGAAACCTAAGCCCACCCAGAGCTCAGGAACCATTTGTGAAAATCAGGTTTACATTAACCACGGCCTCAGCTGAGGATGCTGCACTCCAGGCAGGCTCCCAGCACCTCCCTCCGTGCCAGGGCAGCTTCGCTTTGGCATCATGCCCCCAGCACCGAGGAGATGGAGCCTCTGACCATCCCCACCACTCCCACCATCCCCACCATCCCCACCATTCCCACCATCCCCACCATCCCTACCA
>WEKY01062672.1:237048-331634 GCA_013390045.1 Picathartes gymnocephalus
AGGGGAGGGGGCAGGGACAGGGAGAGGGACAGGGACAGGGCTGGGACAGGGACAGAGACAGGGACAGAGACAGGGACAGGGACAGGGACAGGGCAGGGACAGGGCCAGGGCTGGGACAGGGCCAGGGCTCACCTTCAGGTCGCGGTGCACGATCCCGTTCTCGTGCAGGTATTTGACAGCTGTCAGCACCTGGTGGATCACCAGGCTCGCGTCCTTCTCCGTGTAAACGCCCCGTTCCAAGATCCTGTCAAAGAGCTCTCCCCCAGACACCCTGCGGAGAGGGCAGCTTAGAGAGAAAAGGACTGGAGACAGCGTAAACAAAGCGTTTGTGTCAGCTCAGCTGAGTGTGTGCTCCTTTTCGGCAGAACCATTCCTGGGGCAGCAGTTTTTGGGAGGCTGAGGCCGGTGGGTGCTCCTGGGTGTGATTCCAGGCTGCCAGGGAGGGTTGCTGGTACACCTGGGCAGTCTGGGGGAGGGTGTGAGGCAAGCTCTGGTGGGGCTGAGCTGCAGGTGTCCTGCCCTGCACAGGCTCCGCTCCGCAAGTGGATTTAGGGTTTTGTCCTTTACTGAATTTGCAGTTAAGCAGCAGAGCTCTTTCTCTGCTGCTGACACAGTGCCCATTCCATTTCTAGAAACCCTGCGTGGCACAGCTTTAATTAGAAATACTTCTGTCTCTGCCCTGCTAAACCGTGAGGAATTCATTTGCATAAATAGATCCGAATCATGGTTTAGAAAGTTGCTGTTCGAACGGGGATGGGCCAGGGCACCCCAAGGAGAGCCCAGGCTGGTTCCAGCCTCGGCACTGAGGGTGTTTGGACGGACCCTTGAGGGGCTCTGGGGTGCTGAAACCCCACACATCACCCTGGTCCTGCCCTGCCCTTCCTCTGTGGCCCCCAAGAAACAGCTCTGCAGGTACTCACAGCTGCATGACCAGGTAGAAGTGGGTTGTGCTCTCATAAATATCTTCTAAAGTCACGATGTTTTCGTGCTTTATTCTGCAAAGGGAAATGTGGGTCAGAAACAAAACCTGGCGAGGACAGAAGGGGCTTCTGAGGTGGGAAACCCGACAGGCATCCTGCTTTAATGACCAGGGAAAGTTCTCTGGGGTGTTCTGGGGCTCACTCCCTCCCCCTGTGTGGCAGAGGGCCATTGATGCCCATCCAAGTCCTTTTGGAGCTCCAGGCCCCATCAGTGGTGGGACCAGACCCTTTGTTTGAAGCACCCAGCACATGAGGAGCGTTCCTGGGCTGCCACACTCACTTCTTCAGCACTGCTATTTCATTCTCCAAGCTGCTGTCCCTGTTGAGGGGAGACTTCTTGATGCATTTCAGAGCAAAGAGCTTGCCAGTGCTTTTCTGCTTCACCAGGAAAACCTCTGAGAAGGCACCTCTGCAGAGAGGGGGAGAAGCTGCGTTTCAGTGGGTGCTGCTGCTGGGAACTGACAGAGAGGGGAAATAGCAAGGGACAACAACGTGCTGGGAGCTTAACTCTAAGTGGATGCTGATTGTAAAGCTGGAACTGCACCTGCAGCAGCCCCAAATGTAGGATATTCAAGGCAAGGTCATGCAATGTAAATAGAACCCCCATTTTTCTGTAGAGAAAATGTAAATTCTGCACAGTCCACCAGGGAGCTGCAGTGTGGGTTGGTGTCACCCAACATTCTGCATGTCTAAAATGCAAAACAGCGGGAGAACCACAGTTGATATTTAAATTCAGCCCCTGATGGTTCTCCTGTCTGCAGAGGCTGCTGCTGCCTGTGTCCCCTCAGCGAGAAGCGACAGTGAGTGCCCACCCCTGGCAGCAGCAGCAGCAGGTATTTATAACCTAAAGCCCCCAATCCTGTTACAGGTTTGTCCTGGGGAGCTGAGCACGAGGCTCGGGGCAGTGACAGTGACACTGTGCCAGGCCAGTCCTCACTAATCCTCATCAAAGCAGCAGCAGGTTAATTGGGGGGCATTAAATGGGGCTGCTCTGAGTCTGCAAAGCCCTGCAGGGAGCTGAGGGCAGCGCCAGGGAGGGCAGTGCTGTGGACCCTGGGGGAAAGCGATAACGAGGTGGTTTTAGGTTCCTGATCTTCATTTCAATTCTTCAGGGAGCTGAAGCGATGCATGTGGGAAAAAGATCCCAATTTCTAATGCGAAATTTTCCTATGAAAGTAATAGTAGGAAATGAACAACCTACAAATCGGCTGCTGGGGCATCTGTTCTACATCTCTGTCCCAAACAGTTTATAATAATTATGCCCCTTATTAAAAATGATGAATCAACAAGTGGGCTAGGAGAGAACAAAGCTTTTTCCAACCTCATTCCTTTAGCGAAAGCTGCTGGATAATTCAATTAATCCCTGAGGCTGACAAGAATTTGGAGTAGCTGCTTCTTTGGGAGCTTTGCCGTGGGCACGGAAGTCACAGAAAATTTGTCCATGACAGAACTTGCTGGTGGAGGTAATTCAATTCCTCCCCCACTACCTTGGAAATGTTTTGTTGTCTCATCCCCGTGAATAGGCAAATAAAGCTGTTAACGCACAGGGAAGGACTGCACAACCCCCAAATCCTTGTTTTTGTTTCATTCCCCAACTGAGCCAGCTGAATGTACCACTTGTTACAGCTGAATATTCCACTTGTTCCTGTCCCTCCTGTGCCTGCGGCAGCCCCTGGCCTTGCAGCAGCAGGAGAGGGCAGGAGTGGAGCAAAAACCTCCCCAGCCACAGCTCCCTCGGGGTCAGAGGGGATGGAGGGGAGGGCAGAGGGCACCTGGAGCTGGGGCTGGGAGGATCTGGGGCTCTTTGGGAAGCTGAGCCAGGACCGGCAGCAGCAGCAGCAGCATCCCCGGGCACCCCTCCCCTGCTGCTGGGCTCTCCCGGGGGGTGCTGGGTCCCCGGGACCTTGGCCAGGGCCAGGCGGGCCGGGGAGCCAGGTCTGGGGCTGCCCCTGCCCCGGGGGCAGTGCTGCTACTCACGAGCCCAGGGCCTCCATGAAAACGAAGGTTTTGCGGATGTTGCTGGTCTGCTTCTTCCAGGAGCTGCTGTCCTCCTCCTCCTTGCGCCCCATCTCCTCCAGAGTGGAAGCAGGGGATGCTGTGAGGACGGACGGGAGAGGTGACCGACATGGTTTGTGTTTGGTGGAAGCCCAGGACTCCCCAGTTAGAGGCAGAATTAGAATTAGAGCTGGCCAAGGTCTGGGAGGGGTGAAATGCTCCTCAAACCCCTCAGCGCTCACCGTGAGATCTAAGGACTGGAGGGACACTGGAAGGTGAGAAAGGAGGCTGGAGATGAGGGAAAAATAGATATAAAAGTGACCGTGGGCAGCAGGGGCACGGGGAGCATCCCTGGGAGTCTGGGGAGCATCCCTTGGAGTGGGGAGCATCCCTGGGAGTGGGGAACATCGCCCTTCCCAGAGCAGGAACCGCTGCCCAAAGGCTGTGGGACACAGCTGGGCCTTCAGAAGACAAAGCAAAATCTTTCATGGATGTTATTTTTCCCTTTGGAAAAGGCAGATGTATTAAAGCAAAGAAAAAGCTGAAAGGTCTTTTTTCATGACAGACAGCTTAGATATTGGATTCCTCCTGAACCTACTTTATCTCCCTAATTAGCACGTTTGCAGGGTTTTCAGCTCCTTGACACAATTTTTAAAGGTTAATTTAACATTATTGAAACCAAAATTGACTCAATTGTAAACAGTTGAAGGCTTCAGTCCATAAAATCACCAAAGGCCTCATGAACTTGACCTTTATTTACCTCCTGGTTTCTGGTGCCTGTGTAACTCATAGAAACACAGCTCCTTATAGAACCCAGCCTTATCTTGCTGTTTGAAATCAGGGAAGGTCAAAAGTCCTTCACAAAAATGCTGATCAATCAGTAGAAACCTTTCTGCCAATGGTTTTGAGCCCCTAAACAAAGTTTTCTTTGCAGTCATCTGCCCATCCCAAATCTACAGATCTGGAATATCACAGAAAGAGAATTTGCTGGCAGAGACATCCAGCTGCTGATGGCAGGTGGGTTTTATCCACTTCAAATAAATACCAAACCCGGGCTGGCAGGGTAGTGCCAGGGAAAACTGAGAGGAGCTCTGCATTGCTCTCCCAAGCTGCTGTCAACCAGAGGCGAAAAAAGAGAAAAAAACCCCAAGTAGGTCAGCCTGGCCCTGGGGAAAAGTGGAATTTTGGGCTCCTGTGCTGAAGCACGTCCTGGCTGGGACCTGCTCCATGGGACAGGGGACACAGGGCACAGAAACCCTCCTGCCCTGGGCACAGGGGGCAGTGCCCACCCCTGCGGTGACACTGGGGTCATGTGCACTCCATTCTGAGCTTTTGGCCCATTCAAGCCCGAGGGTTAATTTTGCCCAATCCTGGCTCCTTTCAGCTCCACTCCTGGAGTATTGTGATGTTTAATTCCTTGTGAATTCAAAAGTTCCTTATTTTAAGGTGGATTTTGCCCCCCAAGGAAGGCACAGCCGTGTTTTCTGCAGCCTCCCGTGAATCACCTGCTCCTGCCAGAGCTGCTGCTGCTGCTGTCACTCGCTGTGTGGCAGCTGGGGACAGGCTGCCTGAGCAGCTCTCACTCCCTACACGTGGATTTGATTTCCTGCTTTCTCAGTTTCTCTGTGCCATCATCAGCAAGTCATTTCCTGCCTGCCCTCGCCTCTCTGCGAGGAAGGGGAGTAAAAGCTGCTATTCTGAGAGCAAAATAATGGAATGTTTGAGTTCCTGAGATGTAGAAAAGCTGCATATGGAGGGGGCTGGAAGGGAGGGATCTCTAAGGTCCCTTCCACCCAAACCAGCCTGTGATTCTGTACGTGCTCAGGTGATGGACACGTGCCCACCTTGCCCATGTGGGATCACATCCTCCTGCATGGATTGTCCTCTGCTGGAACAAGGGGAACTGTTTGCTAAGGGGGTTGGTGCAGGGAGCAGTGGCCTCTCAATCCAGCCACGCTTATGGGATCAGGAGAATGTGAATTCCCTGAGTCTCTGGGAGCTCATCTTTATCTCCACTCTGGTTAAATCACCTGTTGCACTTCACAGCAGTCGGTCACCATGCAATGTTTGATGTATTTGTTGTCTGTCTTTTGATATTTATTCAAGCTGTGGTGCAACGATCCCAGAACCCCAGAATGGTTTGGGTTGGAAGGGATCTCAAAGCCCCTCCAGTGGCACCCCTGCCATGGCAGGGACACCTCCCACTGTGCCAGGCTGCTCCCAGCCCCAGTGTCCAGCCTGGCCTTGGGCACTGCCAGGGATCCAGGGGCAGCCACAGCAAATCTGGGCACCCCCTGCCCTTTCCAGTGCCCTCACCTCTCCCACTGGTGGTGCCCAAACCTGGCGTTGTGGATGGGCTCACGCAGCCGGAGAAACTTCCCACAGGAGTGAAAACATGGCAGGAGTTGGGCAAACACTGAGCTGGGCCTGGCAGCTTTCCCTGCCCTGCTCTGTGTCCATCTGCACGCTCCCACCGCCTCCTTCCCCTGCCAGCTCCAGGCTGAGCCCCTCCAGGTGTGCCTGGGGACAGGTCCCAGCCCAGGCAGCGGATGCACACTGATGGGCACTTGGAATTCACGTTATTTTAACCCCTGATCCCAGCAAGGGGCTGTGGTGCCCTTTTGCTCGTTCACCTCGTGGCAGTGCAAGCACACTGGTGTGCTAAGGTTGCATAATGAGATTGAAAAGCTCATTAACTAATTCAAGTGAGGACCTCTCCAGCTGAAAATGAAGTGCATAACACGGGTTTAATTTGTGGAGTTTCCCTCTCGCCCATCATGATAAACACAGCAACATGCAGGGCTTCAGTAGAGTTTATATGATAGATATGAGATAATAAACAAGTTTGATGTTAATGTCTGACCTTTGGGCTCTTTACAGCCTGAGCCAACGAACTGCTCTGCTCTGTCTGACCCAGCACAGCACTGCTCAGAGTGCAGGGGGTGTTATTATGACCTTGCTTAAATCTTTGCTGAGGAAATTTCTGCTGCTTGCCCATCCCACAGCAACATATCCATCTGCAGGCAGACCCTGCTTCTGAATGGAGGCTCTGCATTAGCAGAATGATTGTAAGTCATGATTAACGGTCTCGTGACAAACTTCCATGTGCAGGGGGAGCAGACACGCAGCTTTCAGGGGTTTGCCTTTGGAATCAGAAGTTTATAGGGAAAAAAGGACAATACAAATTCAAAGGGCTTTGATTTTTAAACAAAATACAGCAAAGCAAGCAAATCTGCATGTGAATGAATGAGTGAATGAAGTGCCAGGGCAGCCTCCGTGTTCAGGGACAAAAGAACAAGAAATTGAAACCACGAGCTCGCCATTAAAAACAAACCCACGTCAGAGCTCCTGTATTCCCCCCATCACACCATCCATTCCAAGGCAACTTGGGGAACACTTGCAAGAATCTCCATTTTCATTATAAATATCCGAGATTCCCTGAAATACTTCGGAAGTAAAATGTCAGAGACAGCTCCCTATGAAATTGCTAAATACAGCACGAGTGCTGGAGGGATGAGAAGTCCTCTGGCATTTCCCTGTTACGAGAGAAAACCCATTTTGAAGGCAAGCCGGTGAGCAGGGATCCCACCTGCTCCTCTGCAAGAGCAGGAACAGCAAATGGCTCGTAAGGAAAGAATATTTTGCTTACCCAAGTCAGCACAGACAAAGCAACTCCTGTTGGCTGCTGCTGCTCCTGTCAGCTCCGAGTCTGCGGGGATTAGAGCTCCACGAGGAGGAGGAGGAGGAGGAGGAGGAGGAGGAGATGGAGCCGAGATGGTAACCAGGGAGGCACCAGGGGCACGGGGAGGGTGCAGCAGGGCTGGGAGTCCCGGGCCCCACCGGGAGCAGAGGGATGGTGCTCGGAGTGCAGCAGCAGCTCCTCGCCGCTGCCCCGGCTGCTGCTGAGATCCTCCCAGGTGGAACGCAAATGGAACTTGCCTTAGTCAGACAAACGGCTCCTCGGGGTTTGGGAACAGCCCCGTTTTCCTCTGGAAGGCACTGGGAGGTCTGGGCTGGGACGGGGTGTCCCAGCAGGAGCTCCAGCCCTGGGAAGGGGATGCTCCTCACCATTGTTAAATGGCACAAAGCCATGGAGAACAATCACTGAGCAGAGGTTAATCTCCGTGCCCTGAATCTGGGGCTATTTTACCCCACACAATGGCTCTGTTTTGACTTTCAAAACCTCCCTGTGAGTGTCTGCTCAAGCACAGCATATATGAATAGAGGCAATATTAATAATTCTTGGAATCTTTTCCATAGTGTGGGATTTTTAGAGCTGGCAATAACAACTTTACTGACTGCATTCTCAGTTGATTTACACTGCCATCTAGAATAATGCATGGAAAAAGTCCATATCATGGTGAAGTTTAGCTTTATATCAGGAATAAATCCGCTCTGAGGCAATACTTGAAAATCACATTCTTTTTCTCAATAGATTTTCCCTCAGTAGCTTGGCTCCAAGGCAAAGGCTCTTTGGCTCCTGTCTTTGCTGGCCAGGCTCCATCTCTGGGAGCTCCACTGGGGTTTTGGTCAGGATTCCTGGATGTGGATTTGGACGTGCAGGTTTTGGTGGAATTTGCATGGATTTTACCTTGGGATTCACTGTGAGGCCTCACCTGTGGAGTGAGGGGGAGCCCATCCCACTGCTGGGGGAGACACCAGAGTCAGGCTGACGTGAGAGGCTTTACTAGGGGGTTTTATTAGGTGGTTTATTAGGGGGGTTTATTGGGTTTGTTAGGGGGCTTATGAGGGAGGTTTATTGAGGTTTATTAGGGGGGTTTATTGAGGGGCTTATTGGGGTTTCTTAGGGAGGTTTAATAGGTGACTTCATTAGGGGGTTATTTGGTTTATTAGGGGATTTATTAGGGGGGTTTATTGGGTTTATTAGGGCAGTTTATTAGGGGTTTTTTTTCAGGAGGGTTTGTTAGGGGGTTCAGAGGCATCCTGGGATGGTTTGGAGGAGCTCAGGGCAGAGGAGCACAAAGGGAAGCTGTGCCCCTGCTCCAGCCCCTGGCGCTGCTCGCTGGGGGAGGCTGTGACAGGCAGCTCTTACAGAGCTCTCTGTAAACGCATCACAAACCCACAGCGAGAGCCCGAGCGCAGCAGGGCCCTGCGGGGGAGACCAGCAGTGTGAGAAGGAAGAAACATTCCTGAGGAAAAGGGAAGGAGAGCAGAGCTCTTCAGCTGCAGCGTTCCCACATCGCCGGAGCCCCGCGCGTGGCCTGCAGAAACACTCCGAGAGAAACAGCAGCGACCTGCGGGAGCGAGGGGCAAGCGCTCCCCGGAGGGCTCCGCTGAGCAGGAATGGATGGAGATGCTGGCTCCTGACCTCGCCTGGTGGAAATCTGGGCCAGCAGCAACGCAGCTCAGGGACTTGTGCTGAGCTCTGCGGGGGCTCGAGCTAAAACAGCAATGATTAAGCAAAGGGAGGGAGCCAGGGCGCTGCTGGAGCTGCTGGAGTGACCCACGGCCGGGGCAGCGCGGGGAACAGCACGGCGCTCGCAGCACGGCAGCCCCTCTGCTCAGGGAGGAGGGCGCTGCCATCCCCAAACCCGGGCAGAAGCACCTGGAACACACCTGGGAGGTTTTGCAAACAACGAGGAAAGAAAATGCCTCCTGAATGTCATAAAAAAAAGATGGAGAGGGACTTTTTACAGAGGCAGCTGGTGAGAGAACAAGGAGGAGTGGTTTTAAACCAAATGAGGGAATATTCAGAGAGGATTTCGGGAGGGAATTCCTCCCTGTGAGGGAGGTGAGGCCCTGGCACAGGGTGCCCAGATTTGCTGTGGCTGCCCCTGGAGCCCTGGCAGTGCCCAAGGCCAGGAGGGGGCATGGAGCAGCCTGGGACAGTGGAAGTTGGCAATAGATGATCTCTAATATCCCATCCCACCCAAACCCTCGGTGAGAGGGGAACAGGGCCTGTGTGCACGGGGGGTCAGGCAGAGGATTTTGAGTCAGGACACCCGGAATGTAAGCATGCACTCAGAAGGCAAAAAAAGAACCAGGGCTGGCAATCTCTGGGTTTTCCTGGAGCCTGGCTCATGCAAATCCTTGGGTCTGGCACCACCAGAAGGGCAATCCCAGGTGGCACTTGGGGACCTGGGTTATTGGTGCCCGTGGCAGTGCTGGGGTAATGGTTGGGCTCCATGTTCCTGAAGGTCTTTTCCAAGCTGGACCATTCCGTGATTCAGTGCCAGGGGCTGGGACAGCCCCAGCTCTGCTGGAGCATCCCAGGAGCTCCGGGCTGGTGCCAGCAGAGAGCACTGCAGCACAGCCAATGGAGCCACCTGGCCTTGGAGCAAAAGGAGACAAGTCAGGAAAAGTCCTTCTTGAAAGAAAAGTTGTGAAAACACGAGTGATGCAGTCGGGATTTTGAACAGTTGGCCAGGGGAAGTTATTGTAGCTGAACTCCTTGAAATAATGTGCAATTCAATGACACTTTCTTCTCAATCTGGGAGCATTATTTACTCCTCTTTGTTGCCCTAAACCAGGGATTCTGTGGAGCAGGGAGGTTCCTTCATCCACGGCACGATTGGGAATGAGTTGAGGAGGGTCTGGATGCTGATCCTTTGAGTCTACATTGCCTCAACTGCCAAAAGCTGCTCTTTCTTCCAGGCTGTATTTTTAAACATTAAGTGGATAAATTGGTGACTGAGTTACCCAAGGAACTGAGTCCCAGGTTTTGCACGTTCTCCTTAACCTGGGAATTCTGGTCCTGGAAACTACATGGTAACCATTCATTTTAAAATGGTAAAGAACCATATAATTAGCTCTTGATGAGTATTACTGTTAATTACCCCGTTCAGTGGCACATTTACTGCACAGCTTCATTATCTGTCCCTAAATAATTTCAACCATCTCTTGTATCTCCATCACTTCCATATAAAATTGCCTTTCTGAGACACATCCCAACCCTCTGTACAAACCACCACCCCAAAATTTACCCAGCAGTCTGACTGTGGGGGTCTGGGGCTGCGTTTCCACAACCTGAGTCACATTTTCTCTGAGAGTCCACACGAGGAGAGGTTGAGTGGGCACCCTTGGCCATCCTGTGCTGAATTCCAGCCTCACATTCCCTATCCACACAGCGCTGACGGTTCATACCCAGAGCTGACTGACAGGAAGCCAATTAGGAACCTAAAAGGGCCTTTTGAAACATTCAGTGCTAATTATACAGGTTTGAATAGATGTTTACTCAAGGGGTTAATTATGCATCCATAAAGAGCAAAACTTCATTTAGTGCATCTGGGGAGGCTCAGGGAGCCGTGGTGCCCGGGAAGTTCCTCCTCTCGTGTCCCTGCTCATCTCCTGGGAGAAGCACAAAGCACCCAGGAGGGCCCATCCCTCGCTGGGAGGGAGGGCAGAGCTGGTGCGAGCGCAGCCAGGGGCAGCCCCAGGCTGGGCTGGGCTTTATTTCCATGCCTTTCCCTCTGGGCCGCTGGGACTGCACCAGGGGCTGCTCCCAGCACCGTCCCCAGGCTCTGGGATTCCCTGGGAGCCTCAGCTGGGAGCAGGAGCAGAGTGGGAATGGAACTGCAGCAGCCTGCAGAAGTCACCAGGGAGGTGCCGGCTCTGGCTGGGGCCCTGGGCACCTCCCTGCTCCCCTGGGCACCTCCCTGCTCCCGCTGGGAAAAGGTTCCATTCTTCAATTGTTACAGACAAAAAAGGCAGCAGGAGCAATGGAATTCAGAATTTCCAGAGCCATTCCTTTTACACCTTGTGCTTGCTGTTAAATCCCTGACCTGTTAAGGCATTCCCAGCAAATGAAACCTTTCAGGATGCTGAAATCTGCCTGAGAGACTTTTCCAGGAGCAACTTTTCTTTGTCTGTTTATTGCTGTGAGCAGTAAATAATCAAGGAGATAACTGCACTGTAGAATTTGGTTTGGGGAAGAATCCAATTAGATTTTTCTGGGCTTGTCTCACACAGGATTATTCGTGTTTCAGCTCAGATCTTTTCCTCCCGGGCCACATAGCAGCTTTAAATCACTTCTTCTATTTTATCTGTGATTACAGGCTTAAGAACATGAGGAAAAACACCTCCTGTAAGTGATAAACCAACAGTATTTTGACGTCTGGTTTTTCTCAGCAGGTTCTAAAGAATTTGGGACAAGGACTGAGAGGAAGCCTGGTCCCCAGGCAGGAGGAGCAGGCACAGAGCAGGACACGGGGGCTGCTTTCTGCAGGGGCAGGAGTGTTTGTTTTGCTTTCCGAGTGATGACAAGCGAGGAAACAAGAGCTGAAACTCACATCTGCTCCAAAGACTCCTCTTACTCTCTGCAAGTAGCCAAAACATATCAGGAGCTGGGAAGACAACACGTCGCAGGGATTTGTGCTTTTTTTTCATCAGCTTGCAGGAAAGTGGAAGCGAGATGACAAAACATTTCCTGAGCAGTCACGGAGTCCATCTCCCGGCGTGGGGGAGGGCTGGGACAGGCAGGGTTTGCCTGACACGGGAGCTGCACGGCCCGGGGCTCTGGAACCTCATCCTCAGCTCTGCCCTCAGTCCTGGCTCACACCAGCACTGGGGAGGCCTTAAGTTTTAAGGTTTTTTTCTGTTCTGCTTTAGTGTGTAGCTCTTAGCTTCATATTAAGTGTTACTTATATTCCCCAGCCCCCGGTGCAGCACATCCTGCCCATGAAATCCCGTTTATCCGCAGAAGTTCATTGGAACATTATTAATCTCGGAGGCTCGGGCTTGGTTTGCTCTCTCCCCTCACTGCACAAACCCACGCTCGCTCTTCCCCTCAGGAAAAATGAATTAGAAGAGAAGGAAGAGAAAACCAGACCGTTTTCCCGAGGCCACAGAATTTCTCAGATATCCCTTTCAAGGTCTTTATTGCAGCCTTTCATCCCCCTCCCCGACTGTTGAGGCTGAATTCCCTGCCTGGCAACAGATGGGACTCCAATTTATTTTTAGCGATTCGTTTGCTTTGACTGAACCCTTAAACACCACCCTGCTTTTCAGTCCCGGAGTCACCTCGGGGCTGGCAAGGCAGGCTGAACTCTGCAGAAGGAAATCCAGGAGAGGAGCTCCTCGTGGGGAGGAACCATCCCAGCTCCATGAAAACGATGTTTGACTCCTCTTCCAGGAGATCTGGGCGGTGCTGGAGCCATTCACTGCCACTGAGCTCTGAGTGATTAATTCGATTTTACAGGAGGGACCCATGTGCCCTCAGTGAGGGCTGGAGGAGTGTCCTGAATTCTCCCTGAATCCCACAGAAGTCATGGAAATGCCTCAAACGGCCCCAAAGCAGGCACGTCACCCCTGCGTGCACTGTCCCTGCACACAATTGCTTCAGCTCTTTGCCAGAATTACCCTTTCAAGGACAGAGAGCTGCTTTAGACCCCTCCTTTTGTGTCTCCCCAAAAATGGCTTTTAATAATTAAGTGTAATGGAGGAGCTCTGATTGGATTCCTCACTCAGATGGTTAATTAGGTATTTCTAAATAAGTTACAAAATGTGTTCCTTTGGACTCAATTCCTTTTGCTTTATCCCAACTAAAAGACGCTGTTCTCCAGAGAGTTCTTGTTTGAGAATTGACTGAAGATAATTATTTCAGATAATTAAGATCACTGAGCAAAGTAATTTAATTTTCTTGCCTGCCTCTCCCTCCCTCCAAGAAATGTAAATGTCTGTGGAGCATCTGATCGATAAAAGAACCTTTCCAAAGGTTAAGTTTGCCAAATGTGTTGTTAAATTGGGAGAGACCAGCATGGAGTGAAACCCAGCAGAGATGTTTGGAAAAGTACTAAAATTTCCAGTTGAATTATTCCCCAACCAAGATTTTTTCTGAGTTTGTGTTTTGGTTTTTTGTTTTTTGTTGGTTTTTTTTTAATTATTCATCTTGGTCAAGGGCAGAGCAGGGATAAAGGTCTGAACCTCTATGGCCAAACGATTTTATTGAAATAAGGTGCTCTGGACAGACCCAGCAGGCGAAGGAGATGCAGATGATGAGGGAAAGGTGAATTGTGTTGAAATTGGGAGGTCACTGCAGCAGATCCCCTTTGGCAAAGCCTGTGCTGGGACAGCAGCAGAGAAATGAAGCTGGGGCTTGTGCAGGACTGGGTAAGCTGCGTGAGAAAATGTATTTGAAGCTTTCACTTTCTTTTTCTGTCTTGTTTTCTTGCTTTTGTATTTTCTCTGAACTCCTGGTTGCTGCACAGATAGAAGAGGTGGTTAGGGAGGTCTGGCCTCCCAGCATCCCCAGGTGTTTGTGCAGGGAGTTGGTGATATTTATACAGAAAAAACCCATCTTTTACAGTTCCCTTGCCCTGTAACTGTGATTCTCAGGCTGCAAAAGGAGAAAGTGCTCTGTCTCTCATCAGTGCAGTGTCTGGGCAAAAATAGCACTGCTAAGTGCTAAGCAGCTTTTGGGATTTCAACTTTACTCAGCCCTGTATCCTGGGCTGTGCCTTAAGCCCAGAGCTCCTCTCAGCTGGGTCAGACCTCGCAGCCCTGGAGCTCTGGGCTGTGCTGGGGGAGGTCAGCGGGACCAACCCTGCCCAGGGGCGAGCTGTGGGCAGGGGAGAAACCTCCCAGAGCTGCAGAAACCTTGCTGAGAAGTGGTACTGAACACCAGACAGTGAATATTAAATACTAAACCCCAAACCATGGGCTCTGTGTCCGTGTGAGATCCTCCTGGACCCCCTTCAGCTCTGGGAGGGCAGAGTCCCCACTCCTCTGGTTTCCTGGCCCTGCTTTGGCTCCTCGGGCTCTGCTGGCACTCCTTGCTGCCCTTCAGCTCCTCTGCACCACGCTGGGGGAGCAGGAGGGCTGAGCTCTGGCTCTGGGCATGGGCAGCGCTGGCCGGAGCATCCCGGGCTCTCCCGAGTGCCCGCTGCCCTCAGCACCAACCTGGGAATGTCCCAAAGCTGAACCTGGGGGGTTTTAGCCCAAATCCACTTGCTAATGGCTGCACACTTGTATTAAAGCTTCCTGTGGAGTGATCATTATCATTTCTGTTTTACAAGGGCCGCTCAGCAGAAGCACAAACTCCTCGGTGCCCTGGCAGTGCTCGGCTTGGAAGCTGCTGGGGAGGTGAGTACCCAAGATCTGCTGTCTTAATTAGTACAGGAGGTTATAGAGATGTTAATACCCGATCTTGCAGGGCCGGCAGAAAGGATTAAAGGTTGTGGAATCAGATTCCTGTAAAGCAGAGGGTTCTGGGTGCTCTGGAGCTTTTCCCTGAGCTCACATTCACAGATCGTGGCTTCCCTTTCTGGGCAGAACGAGCTCCGTGGTGCTGGGCTGTGCTGGGGAGAGGGGTGGGAGCTGCCAGGAGGGTCTGAATTCCACCCAGCTCCAGAATTCCAGGATTCCAGACCCAGCTCTGCAGTCAGGTGCTTCTGCCTGGATCTTTCAGGGTATCTGTCTGTGACAAGTCACGCTCAACCTGTCTCAAGGTGGTAAAAATCTTGCAGCAATTAATTAACTTATTGTATTTTATGATGTTTGCTGTGCCTCCTTGGCACCCAGAGGATCTGAGCTCTTTGATCCGGGGGGTGTGATTTATTGGGCAATTACACATCTCCACACCATCACTCATGCTGGAAGAGGTGCTGTGATCTCATCAGTCTGGGGAAACGTGACATGGAAGGACTTTTATCAAATGGAGGGGGCCTGATGGATGGAGGAGTCAGGGAAGTATTGATTCGAGCCAATACATTATTTTCTACATTAATATTGTGCAGACAGTGGCAGATAGAGACCCTGCACGGTCTTGGTGCTCCCTCCACGATGAGGAATTGCCCCGTGGCGATGAGGGATGGTGCTCCGGGACATCCAGTGAGTTCTGGGGGAAATGTTTGTTCTTTAATTATGAAAAGAAAGAGGCAAAACGCACAATTGTTTTTCTTGTGCTGTCAGGCAGAAACAACGTGAGGGGAATCCTCTTGGGAGTGTGGAGCTCCCTGTGGGTGCTGCTGTGCTTTGGGGGCTCAGGAGCTGTGCCCAGGTGTTTCCTGAGATGGGCGTGGGACTGTTGGAGTCCCTTGGAGGGAGCACAGCCTGTGGCTGTTCTGTCTCTCCAGGAACACCAGGTTTCAGGGGTTCCTCCAGGGGATTAAAAGGAGCAGTGGCTGGGGCCACCCACTTGTAGATGAACATCACTGCAGCCCTTGGTGGCTGGGAAAGGTGAGATCAGGAGAAGATTTTTAATCCTGGTTTGGTTCAGTCCTGGTGCCTCTCCTGACTCAGAGCCAGACAGACACTCCAGGACATGGGATTTCCTTCTGTCACTGTTCCCTTTCATTTCAAGGTCATCCCTGTGAGTTCAGCAGAGCTTTGCTGTGTGACTGATGTGTTCCCTGCTATCTGTTCCACCGTGTAATCCTGCATTTATTAATGGAGCGCCAGAGCTCTGCCCGTATTCATCAGGCCCAGATGGTGATAAGAAGGACTTGTGGTTTAAAAATTACCACCCTCCTTTTCTTCCCTGGCCCTCACCAACAAAAGGAAGGGAGGGGATTAATCTTAAACTAAAAGTCTTTGGTTCTTGGCTGGCTCAGAAGTCGTTAGGAGATAACCAGGTATGAGACTGAGCTCGGCTTGTGTTGATTGCTGAAAAGGTGAAGAATCTGCAGAATTTTGGGGTTTGTTGGGCTCAAGCAGCTTTGTCCCAGGTCCTGTTGTCCAGACAGGGAAGGTTTTCACCTGAGTTTCTGTATCAGAGGGGCGGGGGTGAGTTTGAGCTGTTTAAATAAAAAACAAAGGAGGTTTTCTCGGACCCCGTGTTCTGTTGGTCCATCTGGGATCAGGATGGGGGATCCCCCGTCCAGCTCCAGGTGCTGCAGCCCAGCCCGGCTGAGGGGCTCTGTATTTTCCCTGGTCCCCACTGGAGGTCACTGGAGCATTGGTTACCATTGTCCCCTAGAACAAAGGAGCTGCAAACTGACGCTTGGCGAAATTAATGTTCGAAAATTTCGGAGATTTTTATCAGTTTCACGTATGAAAATAAATCTCCAAATTGCTCATAATCCCTGTGTGTAATGGGTATTTTATAAACACTTCTTATGCCCCGAGGAGACATCAACAGAGGTTTTACTTTACAAAAGTATGACTCAACTGCCAGGAATTTTGAGCAAAGCTCCTCTAATGGGTTCTCTGTGCCCCAGCTCTCTTTGTCATCCCCTGATGGATGTGTCAGTTTTAAAACACACCTGAAGCCATTCCGTGGTTACCAGCAGGAAACCTAAAAGTTGCCATTGCCAGCCACGGCATTGCGTTTGTGTTGCTAAAAATGCTGGAGAGAGGATGAGCAGCTCGAGTTCTGCAAAGGTGATTTTATAAAAATTACTTCAGATCATGGAAGCAATTTTTTATTTTTTTTTTTTTTCTTTTTCCCTGTGTCCTGGTGCAGGCAGCTGTCCCTACCCACTCAGATTTTTGGGAAGCCTGCTCAGATCCCTCCTGTCTCAGGAGCAGCTGATGAAGGAACAGGAGCTAATTATCAGTAATAAGAAAAGTTTGCCAACTCGTCACAGACTCATCAGTGCAAACCAAAGCTGCTTCTCAACCCATCTATCAAAGCGCAGTTGCTGTTAATGATAGACTGAATAATAATTAGTATTAACTAAAAGGATCCCTTTCTATTTCCCAGTGATATTTAAAGCCAAGCAACAGACTCCTGGCTTTGGGTGAGATCCAGTTCCAATACAGTTCTGGGATTTACATTTCAGCCTTTGGATGTAAAGAGAATTTGTGAAGGGTATCAGCTTGTGGCAAACTCGGTGCCACGTGCTGGAATTGTTGGGGAGCACACCCAGCGCTCCGAAAGAGCCCGGGCTCCCTGGGGAGCGTGGGAGGAGCTGGGGATTTCCATGCCAGGTGTTGGTGCTTCCTGGGAATGCGTTCCCACACACCGCTGGTGGATCCTGCTGGGGCAGTGCTCAAACACAGCCCGGAAATGGGAGGGATCTCGGGGCGCAGCACCCTGCACCAGCATCCCATCAGAGAATCGTGGTTGCAAGGAGTCAGCAGCCACGGAATGGTTGGGGTTGGGTAAAGGTTATCGAGCCCATCCCCCTGCCAGGGGCAGGACACCTTCCACTGTGCCAGGCTGCTCCGAGCCCAGTCCCAGCCGGGGGAGGCCTGCAGGAGGCTGCTGGGGTTTGAAGGAGCCTCTAGCAGACCAAAAATGCTAAAATTGCTCTGGTGACCTGGCTGTGGAGGGTCTGTCTGAAGTGAAAACCTCGCTGGTGGCTCCTGGGAAGCTCCCCCTGCCCCTGCCCCAGTCCAGGGAGGTGCTCCAGCCCTGCCTGGGGGATCTGCCCTGGGCTCCTCACAGAGAGACTCAGCAAAGCAAGGCTTGGTTGTGTTTGGGGAGTCACTCCGAACCTAAAGAGTGCTCTCCTCTCACACTGGTGATGAACTGAGCAGGGAGATTTCATTAAAGCATTGCACTGATGAGGGACTCGAGGGGAATGAGAATGGTCTGGCTGGGAGCTCTCCGTGCTGGGGAAATCCAGGCTGGGTTTCTGCCAACAGAGGGGTTCCGCACATCCCCACAGGCAGGAGATGTTGGGTTTGGGTGCTCAGTCCTGGAGATGACGGTGCTGCCCTCCCTGGAAGCGTTTGGCAGGTGTGGGGCACAGGAGAGGTGGCCTGGTGTGAGCTGCCAATAGCAGGTTATCCAAAAACGTGCCCCAAACCGGCCCTTTATGTGTCCAGGAGGTTCAGAACGGCCTCGTGGGATGTGCAGGTGGCTGAGCCAGCCTGGAGGGGAGCCTGGTCCGGGTCTGCAGCACAACTTCTGCTTCATTTCAAAGCTTATCCTTAAATGTTTGCTCTAAAGCCCTGGAGCCCCAAGAAAAGAAGATGCAAATAACTTGACTCTTTTCCCATGGAAGCAATTAAGGAACTGTGTTAATAAGAAATGAAGTTGTTTGTAAATTTTAATGGTTTAAAAGATGCCCCAGGGAAATCACAGACAAATAGGAGCTGCTTGGTGCAGACCCTTTCCAGCCAAGCTCCTCCTCCGTGGTGGATGGGATCAATTAAAAATTATCAGGAGAAAATGACACATTCTTTTTAATTTAATGCCTTTGGCCAGGAGGATTTTCTAAAGTAATGATTTGGGCTAGGACGGGAGTGCTGCTTTTTTTCCTCCCCGTTTAATCAAAAAATCCCCCCAAAGGAAAAAGAAAAAAACCCAAACCCAAGCAACCACCACCAAACCCTATGAAAATGTCTAAATAATTGTTTTTTCTTCCAATTCTCTGAGTGCAGAGCCCATTCCATCACTCGGAGGCCCCAGCCCAGCTCTCTGGACCGTGGGGGTTGGCAGCATCACCTCTGGGGTTTGGGCACTGCCCGGGAGCTCTCCTGGAGCCCAAGGGAGCCCAGGGCTCCATCCTGCCTGGGAAATACGGGCCAGGAGTGGGGAGAGCTGCCCGGGGCAGGAGTTTGGGGCGGGGAGAGCTGCCCGGGGCCGGAGTTTGGGGCAGGGAGAGCTGCTCAGAGCTGGAGTTTGGGGCAGTGCGGCCCTGAGGGTCCCCAGGGGATTCAGGAGCAGCCCCTGGCTGTGCCGCTGTTCCCTGCCGGGCTGGAACTCCCAGGGTGAGTGGAGCATCTCGGCGCTGCGGTGACGGCCCCTCCCCAGCAGCCCCTCCTGTGATTAGCGCAATTTGTTTCCCCCGGAATTCCTGTAAGGCTTGACAAGACACCAAAGTTCTGGGGAGTTACACAAAGGCCTCCTTTGCATATTAAAGACTCTGTGTTGTCACTTGACTAAATTTGGGAGAAACATCGACCACTGTGAGTGTCATTAGAGCCGAGATGAATTCCAGGGCTCATTACGGGGTGCGGTGACAAAGAGGTGGAGGAAGGACTATAAAGTGGAGCTGTGCTTTTTTCCCAAAGGCCTGTCGAGGCTCATTTTCCCTCTTTCCATCTCCAGCACTCTCAATCCCTTGATAATAAATGCAGCTCACATAGGAACTACCCCCCGGACTGATTTCTTTCCACTGCAAGGAGTGATTTAAAAGAAGACGAAAAAAGACATTGAATGTGTTCATTATTGATAATCTTAAAGATTTACTGCGGGCTTTCAGAAAAGCTGCTGCCTTAAAGCAAACTGCTTTTATCTCCTTTTTGTTTGCTTAGTTGGCTTTTGTGGGTTTTGTGTCTTTTCCTTCAGTAGCTCGTGTAGGTAGGAGCTTGAGTTATTTTTTTTTCTTTTCCTGAGGGGGAGTTTGGCAGCCCCTGGCAGCAGCGGGGGAGCTCAGCGGGAGCTGCAGGAGGAGGTGCCTGGCTGGTGCCGGGCTGGGTGGGCTGCAGCACACACACACACCTGCTTTGGGGGCCCGTGGCCACGGGGAGCAGCAGCCTTTGCCCATTTTGGGGAAGATTGGGGTCTTACAGCACAACGGAGCCGTGCCTGGGTCTCTGGATCCCACCCACAGGCACTGGGGCTCTTTAGAGTGTTTGAGATAGAAATTAACCGTAAATATTTAGAAAACAAACAAAAAGGCCCCACTTTGAGCAGATTTCTGTGTTTTTCTGCCAGCAATTGCAGCTGTTTCCAGTCTCTTCCCCCTGAGCCTGGTCTCTGTCCCAGTTGTGCTCCCCTGGCTCATTTCAGAGCACCGGGCTTGGGGTCAAAAATGTTCTTGCACTGGAGCATCGCTGCTCCGAAGAGGAGGAGCGAGGGGGAGCTGCACTGGGATAAATCCCCTCCCGCTGCCTCGGGGACGGGGTTGGGCAAGGCAAAGGTGGCGCTGCTGAAGGATCCCTCCCCTCGTTTCCTCTGGGGATGATTTTTGGGAAGTGAGAGCACAAACCTAAAGGTCCACGACACTGAGGCATGCTGGAGCAGAAGCAGAACTGAGTGAACTCTGATTTTTTTTAGGGTTTTTTTTCCCCTGAGCCCCCACCCTGGGGCGGGGTGTGCTCGCTCCCACCTTCCTGCAGCTCCTCTGCCTTCCCCTCCGGGCATCTGCTCCTGAAGCAGAGATTCCCCAGAGCTCCTGAGCCCGCGTAGCTGCATTTCACTCCACAGAAAATACCAGAACACAGAGTATCACAGAACACTTTCCCAGCGTTCACAAAGCAGAGCCCTGTGCTCCAACCCCGTCATCAGCTCAGAGGCGTTGAACAACATCATCCCTCACCAATCAGAATAATTAAACAGCCTCATTATTTTAAATATTCATTGAGTCCAGATTCCGTGTTTGGCTTTCTTGGTCAATTTGGTTCTTGCTAATCTGGGGGAAGGAAAGAATGTTCTCTAGTGCTCAATTTGCATTAAAAACACTATAATTTGTAAGTAAATTGGAAAGCTTTTAAGTGAAGAGGGAACATCAGTGACTTGACAGTCAAAGCTCTCCTTTGTTTTTCAAGCATAATGTTCCAGAAAGATGCTCTTCCTTTCTTGGAATTACACGGCAGCGAGAATCAAGCCTTGTAATTGTTCATTAATCCACGGTCATTAGGAGAGAGGGGAAGGAGGCACCAGAAATGGCAAACAAACCCAGAGCAGGCCGTGTTCTACCAGGAAAGGGATTTCAAATCCCTGACGTTGCTGGAGGAGGGTGAATTGTCCGGAGAGCTCTGCTGGGGAGGTGCGGGGGTGCTGCTGCCTCTCTCCGAAGGGTTTTCCAGAGGAAAAGCTGTCCCTGGCTGCTCCGGCGCTGAGGCAGCCTGGATGTGCGGCCGTTCCTGCTCGGGGTGTTCTCCTTTGCTCCTCCCCGCTGCTGGCACCTTTCCCCTCCCGGGGAGCTGGGAGGGCCCGCGGGGAGTGGGAGCTGAACCCCGGCCCCAGCAGGGCTGTAAAGGGTGTGAGGAGCTGCCAGCGTGCTCAAACAGGGGACTGTCCTGCTTGTTTCACCAACTGGCACAAAGAACACAACTGAACTGCTTTGATTTTCAAGGGATGCCCGAGGAGCCAGGCTCTACTTTTCGTCCTTTTTTTTAGAGTATCTGACTATGTGGATGTTCCTTGAAAAGCCCCTTTCTCTCTTGTATTCGAGGTGTTGCTTTCTTTGTTGCTTCCACCTCTTTATTTAGGAGGAGGAGGAGGGGAGAGGAGGGAGAAATGCAGCAGAGGAGCTGATTTCAATGTAAATCTATTGTTCATAATTGCAGTTTTAAAATCTTCTCAACCTTCAGCTGAACAATGATAAAAGAATAATGGCTGTGAATTATTAGCTGTTCCACTTCCCTTCAAAATAGTTCTTACACTGTTGTGATACTTGGGTATATTTATTACTGTACTTCTTTTTCCTTTTTAATGAGCTTGTGCTTCCTGTGGCCTTAATTTTCTTTTAGGACCTCTGCTCATTCTGCATCTGTATTTTTGTTAGGGATACACAAGGATAAAATCAATTAAAAATCTCTTCCATTCTTGCAGAGTAATTAGATCCATTTCCCCATTATTCTGTTTCCAGGCCTGCCTGGTAAGGTAACAAATATTAATATAAAAATGGAGCAAGACAGTGGAATAGGAGAGTTTTGTATTGCCCTGCTGGAGGTGTTTGCACAGCTGGGCTAGATCCTGAACTGAGAAGATCCTTGTGGCACTGAAATCCAAATTTCTGCCAGCTGTGTTCTCTGCACAGAAACGTCCCCCAGGTATGGGATGAAGGGAATCCATTCCCAGGTATGGGATGAAGGGAATCCATTCGCAGGCATTCCCACCTTATGTATGCAAATATCTGAGGGTCCAGATAAACCCCGGGGTTTCAGGAGAGGATCCTGCTCCACACGTGGATAAATTTCCTCCCTGTTCACCCCTGAGCAGTCTGGTGCTGCCCACGGCCGTGGGACACACCTTGGATTCTGAGGACAAACATGGAGTTGTCAAGGATTTGATTGTTTTTCCTCAGCGGCCTGAGGAGTGTTAGAACCTATTGGTTTTGACAATGCACCTCAATTAGGTCTGAAAATGGGCGCTACACGCTCTGTGAAACCAGAGGAGTGTGGTGGATTCCTTGGAGGGCTGAGCTGTTCCATTTCAGCTTAAGGATGATGTTTCTCCACAAGGGAGTCACCAGTCACAATAATTACATTGCTGTCTTCTCATAATATGATTTATTTAGATGTTGCCGTATGAATTAATTCTCTCTAATTGCTGCTCTTCTCACTGTAAATCAAGGTTTCTTGCTTTCTGGAGAGTAGTGAACATGATCCTACACTGAAGTAATTAGTCCAATTAGAAAGGAAAGCAGATGTGGAAAACCAATTACTTTCAGGAATATGTCTGCTCCTCTGTAGTCCAAATGCTGTTCAATCAAAATGTAATAGTTGTTTAATAAAACACTGTTTTATTCATAAACTCCATCCAGCGGTGAGACTCCACCTGCTCTTTTGGAGGAGCCACTTTGGGGCAGCTTTGAGGCTGGGGAGCTCCTGGTTTACACAGCTCCAGGGAGAGAACAAAGTGGTCAGCAGAAGATTATATCCTGATCCAAATAATTCAAGAGCTGCTGTTAAGAAGAGAAGGCAGAAGAAGAATTGTTGTGCTGGTGAATCCTACATGTGTCTCAGCAGAGATGGTTCAAATCACAAAGCAGCAGCGAGATTCCCCCAGTCCCTTCTGCTCAGAGGAGCTGTAAGATCAGCACTTGTGCCCGGCCTCGAGTGCTGCGAGGAGTTCCCTGCCTGTTTCTCACCGAGAAGTGGCCACAGCCCGCAGTGATTTAACCACGCAGCTCTGCGGTTTTATTCTGACAGAGATTTCCACCAGCCCAGGCAGGATCTGGTGAGGCTGGCGAAGGTTCTGTGCTCCCGCCGTGTCCCGGTCTGGAGGCAGCGCTTGGTTTCCAGAGGGTGCCCTTTGTTAGCAGAGAGAAGGAATCGATAAAAGCCCGAGTGCGGGACGAGGGGAGCGCTCAGCAGTTCCCTGTGATGGGGAGGGGGCTCTGGCAGCCAGGAGGGCCGGGGCTGGGCACGCGCAGCTCCCGTGTCACCGAACCGCGGCACAGCGGGGTTTGTTTTCTGAGCTCTTCATTAAAGTACCTGCAGAGGAGTTGTGCATTGGAGATTCACCCATCTATTCTCCTCTATCTGTCGCACGAAGACAAGTGTTCTCATAATTGGGCCATTAAAGGGGGTGTTGAAATGTTACTAATTGTCAAAGGCAATTAAGTATAGCAACATGTCACAGGTAAATTAACAAGGCTCCAGGTGTTTTGAGCAAATCGCAGTTCTGTGGGTGCGAAACTATTCCAGTCTTCTCTGCTGCTTGTCTGTAGAGTTTCGGTGTGCTCTGATTTTGGGGTTTTGCATTCACCAAAACACCCATTTTGCTGTTGAAAAGTACCAGAACAACACCCGCGAAGTTCCTGCAGCCGCTTCTCAGCGCGAGCAGAGATCGCTGTTACCTCTCCTCTCCCTGCAGCGACCCCGAGCCGCCGCTGAGAAGATCCGGGGTTTAACCCCAAAACGAGCACCGGGGGTTTGTTCCTTGTGCTGCTCCGCATCCCGAGGCGGAGCTCCGGCAGCTGCGGCAGCGCTGCCGCCCCGATGGCACCGTGCCCTCCCTCCGCGCCGGGGATGCTGCGGGGAGCGCGCAGGGCTGGCACTGCCACACGGGCCCATCATTACCAGCTTTTGTTCCTTTTCTCTTCCCCAGGCACGGACGCCCTCCCCGCCAGGAGATTTGCGATTGTGTGCATGTGCACACGCGTGGTTGGGGGTGGGCGGAACCCTAATTGTATATTATTAAAATATTATGATTTTTTCCCCCTACCAAGCTGCAGGGGCACCTCCCCGATGTCTGGTGCAGCTGGCTCCGACTGGCACTTGCAAGGTTGTCCTCCAGGTGCTGCATCAGAAATCTTTTGACACAGTGTCAGTAATTAAGTGTACAATTAAGAGAATGTCTGCAATTTAGTTCAATCAGTCAGTCAATCAAATCTACATTTGTAAAGGGTTTCTAAAGGGCCTCGCATCCAAACCTCCCCTCTGCTTCTGAGCCCGGCAGAGTTAACACCAGGCAAGGCAGATTTCTCTGAAGCAGCTCGGAGGGCTGGAAGGTTTATATTGAAATGCTGTTTGAGGCCTGGCTGCCTCGGGAATAAAAACTGGCTTTAAGTGAGGCATTTAGGCACAACACCGAAACGTAACCATTTAAAAAGCTGAAAACTCGTGGCTTTTCCAGCAGGGTGTCTCCCTGGGCTTAGCAGTGCAACTCCTCACCCGGTTTCCTTCGGGGAATGTTCAGAAAGGACAAATATTCTTCTGGAATGAGCCGGCCTGGTTTCGTGCCACTTCAGGCACCTTTCAGCTGCTGACAGTTCCGTTTCTGACAGGGAGGTTGCAGTGGGTGAGCTCTCTCTGATTTTATGCTGCCCAGTAAGAGAAACTGGAGTGCGAGCCCTGCCCTGCTTCGGGGGGGTTATTTGTGATTATTTTTCCCCATTTTACCAGGGATCCCTGTGCCTGAAGGATTTAATGCACCTCAATACAGCAAAGGGCTTGCACATGCAACCTTCCAATTTTAAGATATGAAGTATTAGATGGGTAAGAAAATAACAGCAAATTGAGCCAGTGCAGGGCTGGCCCCACTCCCATTTGCAAATCTGTAGTGGGAATGGTTTGGTTTGGTGTAACTTCAACACTGAGCAGGAAAACCTGCTTTTTGGGATATTCCACACAGGAATGGCTTGGGAATGGGCCTGGGAATAAACACCAGGAGCTTTGGCACTCACTGAGGGGGAGAACTCAGCAGCCTTCCATGCTCTGTGTTTGTAGGAAAAACCATCAGCAAGTGGTTCCTGAAAACTTTTCCAATAAGTCAGAGAGAAGGGGCAGGCAGCTGAGAAATAATATAGGAAATAAATTCTTGAAATCTGCTACTAAATCTATCAAGGCAAATAATACATCCCGATGTGAGGAAGACATTATTTGGTTTTTTTGTTTTAAATTTGCCAGATCTGATTTGTTTTTGCATTTGTCTCAGGGAGGTGAGGACTTTGAAAAGGCAATTACAACTGGTGAATGATTAGCGTTAGATGTGACACATTTATGCATCAAATATGTTTAACTGCATTAACCTTCAAGGAATTTACACTGACACCTTGAAAGATCTATCCTGTGCTCAGCCTGAAAAATTGGAGTTCTCCCTCAACTTCCATCTTATTTACATTAATTTTATTACAAAATAAATGGGTCTAAAATATTAATGGAGTTTTTCCAGATTCTGAAGGTGCTGTGGCAGGAGAGTTGGAGGGAAGCAGGCACGACTGGGGATTCTGTAGGGAGGAATTTTTGGGGGAATGCAGTGCTGCAAGTGCACTGAAATGAAGTTATTTTCTGGTGTCTTCCCTGGCTGTCCCATCCTGGAGGGAAGATGACTGAAAGGGATGAGGTTACACAGCTCATTTATCCACTTTAGGGTTTAATTTCCTGCTAATAAGGTATTTAAACCTTTCAGAAAGCAGCTTGTGGCCTTCATAGACTTTTAATCTTTACACATTATGCAGAAGGGAAGTACATGCTCACAGAGGGCTCTTACTGGGGATTTTCGGGGAATATTCAGGTTATCAGGGAGCTCCCGGTGCTGCTCCTCTCCATTTCGCAGCAGCGTGGTCTCAGCCTGGTTTATCCCCATTTCCCGGTGCTTTCCCAGCTCCGCAGTGGCAGCAGCTCCTCCGTGCTGGTTCACTCCATGTCTCTTGTGCTTCACTCCACTGAAATCTGGTTAGCTACGAGACAGACTCCGGTGGAATGAAGGACAACAGAAGCCATGGATGGTCCTCAGTGCCGAGCCCTGGGCTCTGAAGGTGCCTTTGGTCCCCGGGTCAGGCTGTGCGGAGGTGTGGGCTGGGTGCTTGCGGGGCTTCTCTGCGCTGAAATCCTCGTTCTCCTTTCCCCCCCCACCACATCCCTGTTTTTCACCTCTGTAGTTTCAGCCTGGATCCAAGCAGCCGCTGTGTCCTGTTAGCTGTGGGAACAGCTGACCCCAGGATGTCTCAGCTCTCCCATTTTTAAAGGCCTTTCAGCCACCAGGAGCTTCTACACATTCAATGCTCCAGGCGTCTTTCATGATTTTTACAAGGGAGGCGTGACCAGATTATGGCCACGATCCCCTCTGGCCTTAAACACGGAATTTACAAACCCCCAGGAATGCCTGGAGGCGATTTTCCCCAAAGTGCTGGTCCTTTTTAAAGACCTCTGGCCATACTGGGAGGGTGTTAAGGTACCGCTTCCCTTTAGCCGAGATAGGGGAGCGATAATCCCGTTAATCCCGACCCCACAGGGTGTGGGAATTGGGGTTTGCTCCCCTCGGGTGCCCCGTGAAGCCCGGGCAGGGCAGGGCACTCATCCCGGTCCCGGCATGGCACTGCCAGGCTGCTCCTGCTGGGAGATGGATCACGGATATCACGGGATTGCCCTGGGGCACCGTGGAGATTTCAATAGTTAAAAACCCTCTGAAAGGTGTGCAGCCTCTTCCTGAGAGCTTCCCATCTGTGAAAGAGACAAAAATAATGAAAATTAAGACTGTTAGGAATATTCCCGGGTCAACTCCCAACCCATCCCTACATCTGTGCAGTAAAGATATTTCTGAGATTCCTGCAAAGGAATCTGATTATAGGTTTAAATATTTTGCTTTAGAGATATGCCCTGATTTTATCTATAAAATGAATCAGAATATGATGCATATCCTTAGCATTTGCATGTTGCTTCTCCTCTAAAGAACTGCAGCCATTAAAACAAATCCACCTCGAAACACAAATCCCATGAATGAAATGGAAATTCACCACATCCCAACAAAGAACTGCAAATGGTGTTTCCAGTTTGGGTGGCTTTGCCGAGTTCAGGTCCCAGTTCCTTCCTCCTTAACGCCTGGGGAAACTGGGGCTTTCAGAAAGGCCCAATTCTGACTTTTGGCAAGTCTCCCACGCACTTGGGTAGCTTTAGATTTCAAACTTTAATTTGCTTGCACTTTGCATCTTGAGAAAAGAGAGGTTAAGGTGCAAAACCTGCCTTGAAGGTGAACTGAAATGTTTGCCTGCACTTAAACTAAAAAAAAAAAAAAAAAAAAAAAAAAAAAAAAAAAAAACCCAAAAAAAAACCAAACCACCNAAAAACCCAACCCACAATCCCCCAGCGCGGAGCTGCTGACGGACGATTTAACAGAACAAATAGCTTGGGGTGTTTCTCCCTTTTAAATCTCAACCTGCAGCTGCTCGAAGCCTCTCCCTCGGCTGTGTCAGGACTTGCCAGCAGCTTTGGGGTAAAGCCCTGAGAAGGGGTGGCCTGGGCAGGAACCCATCAACCGAAATTCCTGTGTGCAATCCTGCCCGCTCTGAAATGCCTTTTATCAGGCAAGTTGGGACGGGCTCAGGCCGCGCTGCCCCACGCTCAGCCCCCGGGCATTAACCCCTGGGAGCCCGGGATGCTCCGAGCCCAGCCCAGCCCCAGCTGCGGGCTGCCCTCGGGAGCGGCTCAGATCCTTAAATCAGGTGCTTATCAGCCAAATCTCACATCAAATCAATGGTAATAAAAACCTGAAATACGGGCTCCCACCTCCAACTGCTCCCCTCAGTCCTGAACAACCGATTTAAAGTGTGGGGGGTTGGTTTTTTACAAATTTTAATGAGATAGCCTTTGATTTCTGCTTCTCGCTGGGGAGAAGTGTTGGGGGTCAGGCTGCAGCTCCCCCTGAACAGCAGCAAAGATCCTCAGGAGGGGCAAACCTTTAACTAAAGGTCAGGCAAAATTGCGCTGGACTTTCCTGAACTTTAAAGTGAGCAAAGGTTTCTCTACTCCTTTGTCTGTGGGGAACCAAGCGATGCAGGCAGATGCTCTGAAAGGGCTTTGCCTTGACCCCAGGGAAGGCAAACTCTGGAAATTCAGTGCCGTGCCCTGCATGCTCTGAAAAGTGCCAGGAGCTCTCCATCCTGGAGGGAAAACACAAATAATTTCTGTCCCTGTAACGTGGGCTCAGCTCTGACGCTGTGAATTCCAGAGGCAGAACTTCCCAGCCCCATCCAGGGGTTGTGTCCAACAAGGACCTTGGGCTGTTCCTGCTCATTCAGGGGGTTCCATTTTTTCGTGCCTTTCTCAGGCATTACACTCACATTTTTCCAAGTGTTTTTCTTGCAGTTGGCTGCTCTTGCTCCAAAAGGGAAGTTCCTCTTGGTTTTGAGGAAGTTTTACCTCGTAAGTATCAGTCACATTTGAAATTGGCTTTTACCCCTGTGCATTGCACACGGAGAGGGACCTGATTGTTCAGCAGCAGCTGAAGCCAAAGCTCCTGATTCTCTCTTGGAAAAGCGAGAGAAGGCCTTTGGACACTTTTGCTGGAACACAGCAGCCAACACAAACCAGACATCCACAGAAAGGGGGAAAATGCAGCCTGAGCCCCCCGGTCCCTCTGATCCCAGGGATCAGGAGGGAGCTCACCCCAGCTAAGCTTCAGCATCCCATAATACCACATCACAATGGCTTCGGGGCCTCAAAGACCTTGGCAAACCCACACTAGGGCAAGTTAAAATTGTGTCCATAAGGCAAATTAACAAACATGACTGTTTTCTAAAATAGTTCACTTCTTAAGGTATCACTGGATAGGGAACAATTTTAAGTGATTCACATAGAAAATCAAGAGAAGAATCAACTGACTGAAACAAAGCTAAGTCCTCACAAATGGTGGCCTGGACAGCAGCTCAGATCTGGTATTTGTTGCACCAGTGCAAGTCCAGGGCAACTGCACAGGTTCTGGTTGAATCTGTTCTTGAAGAGCACCAGGTTTGGGAAATACCTCCCCATGCACCCGCCACTGCTGCTTTCAATACCTTTGTTATTACTTATGACTTAAAATACCCCCAGGAACCGTTTAAGAAGTTCTCATTTTTCCTTTTAGGAGCCATCCTGGCCTCAGCTTCCACGCGGCCAAGCACAGCAACCTTGGTGTGTGCAGGGAATGAGCTGAGCTCCTGCCGTAGGGATGGGGTTAATTAGGACGCCTCGTTAGAGCATCCTCCCTCTCCTCTCCCAAATCCCAACCTCCACACAGGTGACTCCAGGCCCGACCCTGCCCCAGTTGTCCCCAAGCCCTCCGGACCCGTGGGTGGAAGTGTCACTCACTCACCTGGCTCTGCCGGGCAGGTGCCAATCCCATCCCGCAGCCGCTGCACGGAGCTGCGACCAAAGCAACAAAACCGGCCTGAGGACACGGGGGACTCAACTACAGCGGTGCAGAAGGGAACTGGGGGCTTTGTTCGCTCTTTCTTTCAGTGTTTGGAGCAGACTCCGGGGGCGGGGGCCCGACTCAGCGCGGCCCCAGCCCCTCCCGGCGGCCGCAGGTGCGGCTTTATCCCCGCGCTCACCTGCGGCCGCAGCCAATGGAGCTCCCGGCTCCTCCCTGCCCCGCCCGGCCCGCCCCGCGCCCCAAGCCTCCCAAACGGCCCCACATCGCTCCAGCCTGCTCTGCTCTCCCTCCTCCTGAGCTTCGAGGTCTTGCTGGTAAACCCAACGTTAATCCAAAGTGTAGGAGAACAACTGCAAAGAGTGCATTTTAATTTTCGCCCCACCAGTTGCCTTTTTTACCTGCGTTTCCATACAAGACGTATTTCATTTTGCTTTTCCGAAGCTGCTAAAGAAACGGGAAATATGTTGGCTCTTGGGTGCCCCATGAGTGCTGAGACAGGGGCCGTGATGTAATCCTTGTAAACTCAGAATTCAGGTGGCAAAAACCCACCGCGGGGGTCTCTTCTTGTAAAGAATCTGGGGAGGAGAACTCTGGGAAGTGCAGGGATGCTCTGACCAGGAGCCTCCATGCAGTGGTTTTAATTCCAGTTCTGGAGGAATCCCGTTTCCAGCGGGACTCACTCTGTGCACTCTGTGAATCTCTGCAGCCTCTTCCTTTCCTTGCCCCTTTATCCGTGCCCCGCTTTGGCAGGGGGTGCAGGAGGGGGTGCCCAGCCCTGGCTGGCACTGGCTCTGCCCTGCAGGGTGGGCACAGCAGGGTTTCCTTCCAGCCTCCCAGCCCGCTCCTGTGAGAGAGCTCTGCAGGCCAGGATTGGGGTGCCCCTGCTTTGCATTTAGCAGAAATACCCTGGCAGGCAGAGTTCTTCTGGATCTTCTAGGTCTGCTCATCTGCACAAATCAAAATATTCCAGTTGGTTTGCTTTTCCAAGAGTGTAGGGTGTAAATAACTAAATAACAAAAAAAAATTTAAATTTCACTGCTCTTTTTGATTTGTTTTTATAGTGCTAATGACTTACTCCTGTTCTTCCACACTGTTTTCCATATAAAGATTGCACGCAAGTCTTGATTTTCCTTTTTCTGTTGGGTAAATTGGAGTTTCCAACCCAGGCTGCTTTAGCAGGGATACAAGGGTTGCTGCTTTAATTTGGGCTGTGCTGAATTGCCCTGAGCAGCAGTTTCCAGCACAGCTGCCCACAGCCAGGAATTCAGAATTCTGATTTTTGCCCACGCATTTCAAGCGTGGAGGTGAACATCAGTCTCCTGCAGTACCTTTAGAGAAAAAAAGTCAGTGTTTTTCACGTGAGAAATAAGAACTGAAGGTTATCACTGTTCATTGCCTGCTCTCATTTTCTCAGGGCTCTGTGAAACCGGGAGCCAAACTCACCACAATTTTCACTCTGCACAGTTTGAAGCTGGGGTTGTTGTTCTTTCAGATACAAATCTGTTCTTTTATTTGTTTTATCTCCTACTGGAAAATAACAAATACCTTTAAAGTTTACAGCTGCTGCTGTCAAGGACAGACAGGGAGGGACTGGCTGGGGCACGGGGAGCTGCAGGAATGTCCTGTTGTTCCATAATACCCAATTATGTCAACTACCCCTTCCTTTAAACTTTCAACACGTCCCCGTTAGGTGGGAGAAGCTGCCAGCACATCATAAAAGTGCTGCTGCAGAGCCCAGCCCTGCTGATGGAAATGTGTCAGGGGATGGAGGCTCTGCCCTGCAGGCTCCGCCAGCCACATTCCACCCCTGGGCTCCCGAGCAGCAAACCTGTGTGGTCTTGAAGCTTTGTCAGCTCTGACCTCCAAATTTGTCCCATAAATGGGATCAATTTACTGGGTCTGGAGGTCTGAGACATCAAACACAGCCCAGGGAAGCTCAGGGCCACGTCTCCTGCATCTGCCCACTGTAAATTCAGCCCGCCAGCAGCTGGAGAAGAATTACTTGGGGGGGTTTTCAGTGATTGCCTTGAAGGTTTATGGTTGTGAAAAATGTATTTATAAAGCAGCTGCTTCCATAGGAGTGAGGGTTGAACAGAGCCTCAGACTGTCACTCCTGCTGTCCCATCCCAGACTGTCACTCCTGCTGTCCCATCCCAGTCTGTCACTCCTGCTGTCCCATCCCACACTGTCATTCCTGCTGTCCCATCCCAGACTGTCACTCCTGCTGTCCCATCCCACACTGTCATTCCTGCTGTCCCATCCCAGACTGTGCATTCCTGCTGTCCCATCCCACACTGTCATTCCTGCTGTCCCATCCCAGACTGTGCATTCCTGCTGTCCCATCCCACACTGTCACTCCTGCTGTCCCATCCCAGACTGTCATTCCTGCTGTCCCATCCCAGTCTGTCACTCCTGCTGTCCCATCCCAGACTGTCACTGCTGCTGTCCCATCCCAGACTGTCATTCCTGCTGTCCCACCCCACAGGGAGGCCCCAGGAGCGATGCTGGGTCCCAGTTTGGGTTCCCTGNTGTCCCATCCCACACTGTCATTCCTGCTGTCCCATCCCAGACTGTGCATTCCTGCTGTCCCATCCCAGACTGTCACTCCTGCTGTCCCATCCCAGACTGTCATTCCTGCTGTCCCATCCCAGTCTGTCACTCCTGCTGTCCCATCCCAGACTGTCACTGCTGCTGTCCCATCCCAGACTGTCATTCCTGCTGTCCCACCCCACAGGGAGGCCCCAGGAGCGATGCTGGGTCCCAGTTTGGGTTCCCTGCTTTCCCTGGCTGTGCTCAGCCCTCCCTGCCCCTCTCCCTGGGCACTGCTCACTCTCCCACACGCATGAAAGGCAAAGCAGCCTGGGAGCTTTGTGAAATGCAGCCAGAACTCCCTGTTTGATGCTGGGGAGGCACTTTCCTGCCTGGTCTGCTCTCAGCAGGCTCTGCAGGGCTGTGGGAGCAGAGCTCCAGCCTTTCCCAGCCAGTCCCTCCCCTCCCCTGCTCCTCTCTCTGCTCTGACAGGGCTTTTCCTCAGAATAGTGACAAACACATGCTGCAAAATTAAGATTTTGAGCTTGTAATAAAATCTTTGTGTTCAGGAAAAACAGAGAGAAAAAGAGAGGGGCTGAAGTTTGCCTGGGTTTCTTGGAGATTTATCCCTGTTCCGTCACCCAAACTCTTGCTTGGGACCACAGGTCCTCTCAAACTGAGCGTGTGTGCAAATAAATACAGAGCAGAACACTTCTCTGAGGGCTTCTCGTTTGGTTGAGGCTTCTGGGAAAAAAAAAAAAAAAATTAGAGGCTTTAGAATGTTTTTGTCCAAGTGGTGGAGTCCCCATCTCTGGAGCTGCTCAGAAGCTGTGCATGTGGCTCTGGAGGACGTGGTTTAGTGGTGCTGCTGGGCTGATGTTGGACTTGTTGCTCTTAGAGGACTTTTTCAAAGGGAACGATTCCATGATTCACTCTGTGATTCACCAGCCAAATCCTGAGGTGATGAACCAGGGAGAAGAAGGCAGCACAGCCTTGAAGTGTAGCTCAGATGGTTCCTCTGCTCTTTCAGTCACTGGAAGAACTACAGCCCCAAGCAGTGCTGGTGTGATGCAGGTTTGTGGAGGAGATAAAATGATTTTTTTTTTTTTGTTTTTGAACAACTGAAAAAGTGAATAAATGGGAGAGTTCAGGCAGTGCCAAGCCCGGGGCCGGTGCAGGTGGCAGGATGCAGTCGTGCTGCTCAAGTGAGCAAATCTGGAGCTGCAGCTCCTTGAGAAGACAATGAGGAGCCTCTGTGCCAAGTGCTCCTCCCTCGGGAGATGGCGGTGGCTGCGAATTCCTGTCCCAGCACCCGGGGCTCTGCAGGGCTGCTCTGGGGAGGAGGAGACTCAGCAGCTGCTGCCCCAGCTCTGCTCGAGCTTCCCAAAGGGGCTGGCGAGGGGAAGGGCCTAAACAACCTTCAAACGAAATAATTAGAGATTGATTTATACCTTAATTGTACAGCAGCATCCCGAGGCTCGGGGGGAGCCAGACCTGCTCTGCCTTTGAAGATCAGACAGAGTGGCTGTGTTTTAATTACCGCAGGGTTACCTGCGTTTTCTGTGTCTGCAAGAGGTCAAGAACTGAGATTTACAGTAATTCCTGAACTTCTGCTGTGGAATAGAAGTTTAGAAGAGAATTTCCCCCAGCCACAGGGTCACTGATCAGCCCACAGTCCTGACAGAGTGTTTGGCTGTGGCAGCTCATTGCTGTCGGTGAGTTTTGCCTGTGAAGTCTGTCTAAACCTTATTAACAAAGATATTTGTGCAGAGATGCTTCTTCCAGACCCACCTGCCGCAGGCATCAGGCAAAATCAACCCTGCAGTCCCCAGCCACTGCAGAATTAAACCCTCTCTGTGCCCACCCTCGCGTCTGGGAGCTGGGTTTGATGGTGAGGAGGCAGAATGAATCACCCTGCTGACAAAACTAATGCTACAGTAATTTAAAAATAAACCTTTTAAGCTGATGTATGTGGTGTAAAGCCACCAGAGCATTGCTAAGGAGTGTATTTTTCAGTTTTATGTTTGCAGAAGGAAAAAAAAAAAAAAAAAAGGCAAGAAAAAAGTCTTTGCATCTGCCCTCCCAGGGAATGAACTTTTAAGCAGAAGAGATGAAACTTCTGATTCCTCTGTGAATTTTAATGCCCTGAAAGAAACATTTAGCATTGCTTCAGCTTGCAGGTCGCTGGAGGTCTCTGCCTCTGTGCACAGCTGGGTTTTAGGGCTGGAATTTTGCTTCCCATGCTCCCAAGCAAAGGAAAAAACTGATGGCAGAAGTTCAGGGCTGAGGAGGGAATGCATAAGGCAGCTGATGGAACTGAGTCACAGGCACAGATAAACGTCTGCAGAGATCTGTGTTATTTATACTGCAAAAATGTGCAGGGAAATTAAATTAAACAGAAACCCCTTTGCTGGAAAATATGGGGGGTAATATTCCTCCCTCTGCTCTGGAGTTTTGGGCAATGCAAAAAAATTACATTCAGCAATCACGGGCATTTTAAAGACCCTGATGACTCTTGCAGCTGGGGGGACAGAGGATGACTTGTTTTCCAAGGAATCTGTGGACCCCCAAACTTGGATTTGCTTTCTCGGTGGAGCACAGACGTGGCAGAGAGTGCAGGCTTTGCTCTGCCCTCTGTCTGAGGGGTCTGCCAGCCTTCAGCGACAAATTCCCTGCACTGGAGGGAAGTCTTCCTCCCTCAGCTTTCAGGAAAGCAGCATCAGACAGAGCAGGGTCATTCCGTGCTTGTGCCAGCCTGAGCGTTTTGGGGAAATTCGGCGTTCTTGTGAAATGCTGAGTGCTGCTGCCCCGGGGTTGAGCAATCGCTGCTCCTGAATGCGTGTGATCCCAAAAACACCAGCAGAGCTTCTGGCTCCCTCCTCATAACCCTGCAAGTGCTGACAGAGCTCAGTTTCAAAATGTAGTAGTGCAAAAGTTGGACTTCATTTGGAAGAGTATCGTTGGCTTCTGCAGGCTTTTTCATACTGTCCTGGCCTTTTCTGAATCCACTTCCTGATAATGCTGAGAAGTGGAAATGTGGTATTTTTGGTGATGTGATTTTTTTCTTTTTTTAAATGAAGCTCTAAATACTGAGAAGTTTGTTTTCTGTTTTGGGGTTCTTTTTGTGTTCTTCCTGCCCAGAGACCTGGGAGAGAAAAAGGTGTCCCCGCCCGGGGCAGGGGGCTGGGGTGAGATGAGATTTAAGGTCCCTTCCAGCCCAAACCACTCTCTGATCCCGTAGCACAGATTCTGGTCCAGCCCAGCCCCTCCCGGACCCTTCCCCGTGCCCGCGGTGCCCATCCCGGGATCCGCTCCCTGCCCAGCCCTCGGGGATGCTTGGGTGCCGGGGTCGGGGGTCAGAGCCCTTCCTAGGGCCCCGGAGCTGTTGCAGCACGCCCCGGGCTCCTGCGAGGCTTTGTCACCTCATTCCTGGCCTTTGTGCGGGCTCCGCTCGAGCCGAGCCCTTCCCTTCCCTTCCCTGCCCGACAAGCAGCAACACGCTGCCTTATCTGAGCCGCAATTCCAGCGGGGCCCGGGACGCGCCTGTGGGAGCGCTCCCTGCCCCGGCCTCCTGCAGCTCGGCGCTGCCTCGACTTGTCGGGGATGCTCTGGAGGCTGGCAGTGCCTCTGTGAGCCCTCCTGCCCGGCAGCGCCCGCTCGAATCCAAACAAAACCTCCTCAGCTTTGGGTGCAGCCTTGCTCGGCTCGGCCCAGCAAAGCTGGGGCCGTCCAGACCCTGCCCTGGATATCAAACACTTCTGTGCACGGACCTTGTTTTGGGTGCGGTGTGTTAAAGTATCACCCACAGCTTTTAAATGGGGTTTAGGGAAATAATTTTTAATTTGGGGCTTCATTCCTCTGGCCAGGTGAGCGCTGGCTGGGTTCCGGGACGTGCACAGGGCAGCTGCTTGTCGGGCTGGAATCCGAAGCTTTGAAGGGGACAACCCGTAATTTCTGTGTCTGTGCCACCTCCAAAGGCAAAATCACCTGCTCAGGGGGGCCTTTGGAGCTGCAGTCAAAGGGAGGCCCCGTGTGCTGCATCACCGGAACCAGAGATGGATCCTTTCAGTCCTTCTGCAAAACCGCTGCAGCTCGGGGCTCTGCGCACGCGGGACGCGGGAGGGCTCGGGGAGGGGAGGCTGTGGCCAAGCAGGACACGGGAGGGTTCCGAGCAGTATTTGATGTCTCAGTGTGAAGTCCCGGGGGCTGAGGCACAGCCAGCACTGATGGGGTGGTTTTGGTTACCAGCCGCACATCCCCGCGGGCAGCGAGTTCCGAGCCTGCCCCGCTGCCGAGGAGACAAACACGGCTGAGAAACAGCACCGGGCTAACACCGGAGCCAGCCCGGGGAAACGGGGGCAATAAAACCCCCCCGGCAAGGTCCGCAGCACGTGGCTGCAGCCCGGGGATGGGAGCGCGCTGTGGCAGAGCCGCCGCCTCCCCTGCAGCCCTGCCCCGTGCCCGCTGCGGGATGCGGAGCTCCAGGGCACGCGAACAACCAGGAGCTCTGACCACACCTTGGCGAAAAGAAAAGGAAGGGCTGCGAGTGCTGGGCTGTTGCTACCTGCCAGCAGCAGCCACGCCAAAGGCAGAGAGCAGCTGCAGTGCTCCGACACCTCCTGCATTATTTACTGGAGCAACGTGCATTCCCAGCGCTCCTGACTGAGGTGCCATCTCGGCTCGGATTGTTGATGATGACAATTATAATGAGACAGACGACGAGGAGAGGCAGCTCAATTTTGATTTGGATCCCTCTGCCTTTTTAAAAATTGAAGATTTCTAACTCTCAGCAAAATCCCTGCCACAGGAGACCTTGTTTTACATTCTGCCTTTTTGCAGACCTGATGGAGAGGGGCTTTCTGCAGAATCCCAGTCTGGCATTGTTGTTAGTGATTGAGTGAGGAGGCGTTTGGTTGCCTTCCCTGATGTTATCTTGTATTTTCATGTTCTGAGAGGGCATTTTTGGATGTGTAAAAAACCAGTGTTAAATATAAACATAGATGCTACTTTAGGGAATCTGTCTCATTCAGCCAAGACTCAAAGCTGTTTCTCAGTCAGTAATTTTCTGTTGTTGATTTCAGTTCATGCGCAGTGGAAAAGTCTGCACTAACTGCTCTAGAGATGAGTGATTTATCTTGACTTGGGATGGGCAGAAAATTTTGCAAACATTGTCGGTGTTCCCAGAAAAAAACCAAGCAACACTCACTCCCCTGTGAGCTGAGAAAAACACAGAACTGTCCCTTTGCTGCTGCAAAGCTGAAGCAGAGCTCCCAGGGCTGAGCCAGCCTGGCCCTGGCCTGCCTGCAGGGGTGTCTGTGCTCAAGGCACTTCTTGGAAAACACGGTTCAGACACAATCCGGTGGGAACCAGGGGATGCTCTGGGCTCCTTCCAGCCCAAAGCACTCGGTGGCTCCGCTCTCTGGCTCTGCAGCTGGGAGAGGCTCCTGTGACGGGGTGGGCACCGGTCCCCTCCTGCTCTGTGTGTGTGTGTGTGCCAGAGGGGCTGCAGAGCTTCATCTGACACCTCCCTGCCCTGCCCTGCCCGAGCTCCTTCAGCTGGCTCCATTTTGAGGGAGTTACCCCAGATCTCCTGCAGAACAAGGAAGTGGAAAATCAGGCTGGAACAACCCCTCTTCATTTTGCACATCGGAGAATCACAGAATGGTTTGGGTGGGGAGGGACCTTAGACAGCCCCCAGTTCCACTCCCCTGCCCTGGGCAGGGACACCTGCACTGGGAATGAAACATCGGCTCAACACGTGGCAGTGGAGGAATAAAAATCAATATTTAAACCCCCACCAAGCAGAAAACACAGGCAGTATTTCAGGTTTAGATCTACCCTTAAAACCCCTTTGGATCCCGTCATCGATTACCCCAAAGGCTGCACAGGCTGGGGGAGGATTGGAGGCAGCCTGGCAAGTCTGGTTTTCCTCCTGAGCTCCAGGAGTAGGGAATACTTTAAGGGGTTCACACTCATTTGTATTTTAAAGCTTCTTACTGTGAAGTGCAAGACCAGGGGCTACATCTTCAGCTGGCATAAATCTGCCTGGCTGCATGCAGATAAACTGATTTACGCTGGCTGAAGATCTGGCCCTGGATGGAAGAGATGGAAGCAGGTGGATGTAATTTCTCTAAATTTCCACTCAAGCTGCACCCGCCTGGAGCAGCAGGAATTGAACAGCACTTTCCCTAAGAGTAAAAAAGTTATTAACTCCATATTTGTGTTAGTGCTTCGCTGCCCTCCCTTTCTGGATCCTCACACGTAGCCATGGGCTGTCTCTGGCAATGACTCTGTCTCCCAAAATAAAATTAAAAATCACTTTTGTTTCATATCTTTTTAATCAGACGTGTCCTTTTTAATAAAGGGCTCTGCTCTTTTAGGGGTGATGTGCTGATGAGCAGCAGGCTCAGAAGTTATTGCGTTTCCCTGATTTGAATTTCTCTTTCTGCATTTCAGCTGTAAAAATAAAGCTCAATCCAACCCCCCAAAGCCTCTGCACGTGCAGCACAAGCAGAGTTTCACAGCCCTCACCTCTGGGGTGAGACTGGTGCCCAGTGTCTGGGGATGTGTGGCCACTGCACACTTGGGTGTAAGAACAGATTTTACTCCTGAATGTCCAATGTAGGAAAGAAGAGAGGCAGAGTTAAAAAGACAAAGGTGAAACTCCAGGAATTTGCTGAGTGTTAATTTTGTTCAAACAATTTATGCAGATTTCCTGAATTGTTCCAAGCTTGAAGAATCAAACAAACCCCAAATGCCTCTCTGTGTTTAATTTCTTACATTGATTCATTTTTCCCTGGGATTGTTTCAAACACAGACCTCAAGTGGCTTTATGAGACAGATTTTTTTTTTTTCCCCAGAAGTGAACAAGCAAGATAATTAAACCTGAGGAATTGAGGAGGCTTTGGAAGCTGCAGGTTTCTATCCTGCCCCACAATGGGTGTAATTTGGATTTCCAGGAGATGACACTTCCAGGTGGTCACATCCCCGACCTGGAGGGGACATTCCCCGAGCCCCGTGGTCTGGATTGGCACGGGGTGGTTTGGGGTGATCAGCAAACGTTGTGAGGTGCTTGAACCCCTCCCAAATCGAGTTCTGAGCCCCTCCTTCTCCCCCAGCCCCGAGAGGTCTGTGAGGGATAAGACCTCCTTGAATTCAGCAGCTCCTCTGCTCCTCGTGCGCTGCGGGTTTGGGGTTTTCCAGCACGGAAAGCATAACTGGGGGCTGTGTTTTCAGGGCTGGCAGAGCAAAGGCAATAACACCGTTGCAGGATTTTTGCATATTTCTGATCCTGAGGCTTTCCTAGGCTGGGTGGTTGCTGCACAAGTCAGAACAGCACCAGGCTCTGCTCTGCCCAAATGCAGCCCGGAGCTGCTGGGCTGGGCTGGGGCTCGGGGGACGCTGGGGCTCTGCAGCTCCTGCCTTCCCACTCACAGAGACCTCACACCCCAGGTGTGCAGCCAGGCAGGTTCCAAGCAGAAAACAACCAAATATAACCATCAGTGACTTCATATTTTCTTCTGCTGGTCAGCCTCCTATGGCGAGTCTCACACAGAAGCTGATCCTGGCAGCACTTTGGGCAGTTAACTCAAAAAGATCTGGTGCAGTCAGTGCTGACCTATTGCACATTGGAGGATTCTGCCTCCAAATGCCCCTCCTGGGCCCAAATCATAGCTCTGAAAAGTTTTTCCTTTGCAGCACTCACTCCCCCGTTGCTGCAGGAACACAAATTGGTGCTTTAATAAATGCAGGAGCTGAGCACCAGGCTCTGATGGGACAAAAACGCAGCACAGAAAGATGGGAAAGGCTCCTACGTGGCTCAAACTCACCATTTACAGGGAAATTATTGTAAAGCAGCCCTTGCAGGTACAAAGCTCTGAACAAAAACATGTTATTTTCAAAAGATGAGAGTGTCAGCTCTGCAGGGCACCGTGAGCAGGGACAGGGCCATTTCATGTGTCCTCTTGTCCAGGGAAAAGCTCTGTTGTCCTGTGTAAGCCTCATGGACTGGGCTGACTGGGCTGAGGTGCTGCCAAATCCAGCAGCTCTCCCTGAAGTGCAGTGATGGCAGAGCTGGGCTCTAAATGCTCATTTTAGCCCTTTTGGACACAGAACTTTGCCAGATCATCCCTCCAGCCGAGTGCCACCACCTCTGGAGAGTCCCTGCTGGGGAAACAATTTGTCTTTATCACGGACCAGGGCAAGTAAATGGGAAGAGAAGTTAACTTTACGCATTTAAGAGAAATTAACATTACATTTCTGTGCAAGATTAAGATGTTATGGGCATTTCTCTTCTGGCTTAGCCCATGGTCTCTCTGTTGTGGCTTTCCATGCTCTTCCTCCCACTGCTTTCCTGAGTTGGAGCCATGAGAGGAGTCCAGGTGTGTGAGGTTCCCTGGTTGGGGTTCAGAAATTCCTACCCTGGGGTGGAGGGGGGAGGGAAGAAGGAGGAGAAGAAACAGAAGAGAAATGAGAAAATGAAGTAGGCTCCAGCACCTGCCATGTAATGATGGGTTCTGGAGATAAGGCTGTTTTAAGGTGCATTCCAGACGTGTGGGTCCTGTCCAGACACGGCACAGGAGAAAAAGGAGACTTAAAACAACAGGCAGCTCCTCCTCCCCCCATCAGGTGTGCACACAGCTCCGAGGGAAGGGCCCGAGGAAAGAGGAAAGCTCTCTGCTGCTGCCCGTGTTTTCTTACAGGGCCGGCCCGAAGCCCCCCGCGAGCACACGGGAACCTCCAGCATCAAGCTGGTGCCTCTCACTGGGGCTAAATCCAGAGCCAGAGAAGCTGCTGGAAATGCCCCATCCCCTTCGGTGGTCCTTGTCTTCCTGAGAAAGGGGAAATTGCAAAGGATTGCACATCTGTGCCTGGAAAAGGAGAGATTCCCGGCGGGAGGGGTCGGGGCAGGGTCGGGCTTTAACGCAGCACTTGTGGAAACCCCGATCCCGGGCAGCGCTGGGAGAGTCCCAGTGCCCAGCTGGGACTGTGGAGTTTGGAGCAGGGGAGAACAGCAGGAGCGTGTGCTCCCCTGGCTGGAATTATCCTTCCCCCCATTGCTTTTGGGCTCGAGGGCTCTGAGCCCCAAGGGGGACAAGAATGAGGCCGTTGTACGTTTTTTGGAGGTTTTTTGGCACTGTAAGTGTCCCTCTCGGGGCTGTGCAGAGTGGGGATGGAAAGCTGCGAGGTCACCGGGATTTGCCCCAGTGAAAACCGAAGAGAGAACAAAGGGTGATGCTAACGGCATCTCCGGGAAGTGCCAGGCTGGGAAAAGTGGGGTCACCCAGGAAAAACGGGCTGCAAAGCTCCTCAATCCCAGCCTCTCTTGTCAGGCTATTTCTAAGCAAATTTTCTCTCTGTAGTGTTGTAAAAATAAAGTGTCAGACACCGAGCTTGGATGCAAATGGGAACATAACTCTGCAAGATGGAAGCTTTATCTGGAATCTGAGATTTTGTAGGGGAGTGGCAAGGCCACGGAGGATGGAAATGGACATTTTTCCCCGAATTCAACATAACCCAGGCAAACTGAACGTTCTAAAAGAACCATTTCCTGCTGGGGATGGGAAGCAGCTCAAGCCTGGTGGGGTTCTGAACCCGTGGGTGTCAGGAAGAGGAATCAGTGTTTTATCCAGGTGCTCACCTGGCATCTTTTCCTCCCAGGTGTTTGTCCCTGGGGCCAGGAATTGCAGCCACCTTCACCCAGAAGGGAGCTCATTCAGCTCTGTGGGGCTGACCCTCTGCAATTCCCCTCGTTCCCATTGCTTTATCCACCAGATGGATAACAGGGCAAACCTTCCCGGGGGAATGGAGGGGAGGGAGGGAGAGCTGGTGTCCCAGCCCGTGCTGGTTCCGTGGCACAGCTCAGGAGCTCCTCTCACACCCCGAGGAGCAGCAGGAAGGTGGGAGGTAAAACCCCTCTGTTCCCATTCCCAGCAGCGCTGGCTTCACCTGGAAAAGCTGCTGAGAGAGCTGAGCCAGGCTGGAGTATCTGCAGGAGCGGGAATGGGAGGGGCTGGAGGGGATTTGCCTGCAGGGTTATTTACATTTTCCATGTGCCGACAAGCTCCTGCAGCCCAGGGCTCTGCTGGGCATCGGGGAGCTCCTGCTACTGGGAGTAAAGGGCAGAGTAAAGCAGGTGTAGGTCTGGCCAAGGCCCAGACCTCTGCAGGCGTCTGCAAGGCTGAGCTCTCCTGAGCTCCTGTTCCCCTCCAAGAGCTCCCTTTCCCCCTGGAAATGGGAACGGAGCAGGCCTGGTTCTGGAGAGCCTGAGGGAAGTGGCGTGGATGTGTGAACTGAGGCTGTGAGCTCAGCTTCCCGCAGCAGGAGGAGCTGGGAAGGGAGAGGACCTTTCCTGGGCACTCTGAGCCCTGCAGTGCTGCACCTTCCCTGAGCTCTGGGCAAGGTGAGCCCGGGCTCTGCAGGTGCAGCACCTCCCACCTCGGGAACCAGGGCTCATCTCCAGCTCCTGCTGTCCTCCAGGACTCTGGGAACCTTCATTTGTCACTGCAGAAAGGAGTCTCAATATTTTATGAAAGAAGCATTTTACCACAGGACTTTGGTGAATATCAGCATAATTTAGCTGTGATTTAACGGAACCTTTCATTGACTTTTTAAATTATGCCTCTCCATCACCTACCCCGTGGGTTTCCTGCTTTTCATCTTGCAAATCCCATTACTTATTAATTTCCCCATAATACATAATAGAGGCAGAAAAGCATAGAGCATCCCATTCAGCAGTGATTTACAAGTCTCTTAGTTCTGAAGCAACACAAGAAGGAGCAGACATTTTATGAGTTTCCTCTGTGTGTTCTCTTCAGAAAAAACTGCAGAAAGCCATGGATACAAACCTGGGGCTTCTCTGGCCATGATCTCACAGCTCCAGCTCCTGCAGCTCTGCAGAAGATGCAACGTGGAGATTACAGCAGCACACTCAGGGCAGAATTAGCTGGGAGATGGTGAGCAAGATTTACCTCATCCTCATTATGATAATGGATGTAATATCCATGGAAATGCTGATGGGCTTTGTTCAGAGAGGAAGAACTGCAGGCAAAGAGCAAACACACAAACCAGCATTATTTGCCCACATTCCCAATCAGGGTTTTGTTGGCATGTTCATCTTTCTACAGGGGGCCCAGGAGGAACTTTGATTCCCTTGGTGTTTGCAGAAAATGACTTGCACATACCATGAATCAGAGGGGCTCATTTCGGAATGTAGAGACTATTACTCATCCTGCTCTGGCATGAATGAGCATCTGGCAGCATATTCTAAAATTCTGTGAAGACAACAGGAGGCAAAAGGAAAAAAAATCGAGCTGGAGTGCACCTCTTGTCAGCTCAGCAGGCAGCAGATGAGAACTGGAAGGAGGCAGCGCAGAGACAGATCTGCAGAACTGAGCCTCTATGTGCTTTCTGTTTCCATCCATCCACTCCTCCCAGCTTATTTTTAGAGCAGGCTGGGGATCCTACAGAACACATGGAGGCAAATTCACCCAGTTAACTCTGCTCCGGGTCAGACGTTATGTTCAGAGGTTCCCAGGCTGCAGCACCCGAGCAGGCAGTGCTCCTGTTTGCTGCTCTGGGCCCAGGGAGATGGAGCTCGGAGAGTCCTGGGCTTGATCCCATTTGCTGAAGGGCTTCGAGCCCTCTGGTGTCACCGGCAGTGTCCCGGGGAGGGAGCGTCCCCTGCTCCCAGGAATGGCACAGCAGCACACAGCCGGGGAAGGAGCAGTGCCTGTTTCGAGGGAAAACCCAGAGCCGAGTCAGTATCTGACCACAAAGGGAGCGCTTCCTCTCAGCAGAGGGGCTCTGACGCCCTGGGGAGATAAAAGCTCATTTCGTCTTCTCGGGGCTGTGTTCCCTGATCCTTCCCAGGAGCTGCCTGCTCCCCGCTTCCTCAGCCGAGGGCAGGGCTGGGAGCGGGGCTGAGCAAACACTGCCAGGCTTCCTTCTGCTGCAAACGAATATCCCAAATCCCTGTCAGCAGGGACGGCAGCCGAGGTCCCTGGAGGAGCCAGGGCAATGTCCCCTCTTGTCCTGGCACAACCTGCCCTGCTGCCCCTGGCCTGAGCATCCCCAGGTGCCACGGAGCTGCCCTGGGCTGTGTGAGGAGCCCTGGGCTGTGTGAGGAGCCCTGGGGTGTCTCGGGGGTGCCAGAGGAGCCCTGGGGTGTCAGAGGAGCCCTGGGCTGTGTGAGGAGCCCTGGGGTGTCTCAGGGATGCCGGAGGAGCCCTGGGGTGTCCAAGGATCCCCAGGGTGTCCGAGCAGCCCCATCTCCCTGTGCCTGTAGGGCTGGGGCTGTGGCAGCCCCAGGAGTGTTTTACCCTCTTGGGGAGCAGCCCTGTGAGTGTTTCCCCTCCCGGGGAGAGCAGGGCTGGCAGGGCCGGGTGCCCTGGAATGTTCTGGGCTGCCAGGACCTGCCCAGGCCGCAGGAACCCGCGCAGGCTGCGCTCAGCCCCTCCAGCAGCAGGCAGCTGCAATTTACTGTCACAGTTTTCTCATTATTATTATTTCTTGCTGGCCTTCTTTTCTCCTTGTTGTGGTTTTGTTGTTGTTGTTGTTTTTTTAATTTTTAAAACTTTTTTCTCCCCTGCTGCTTTCTTACAGCCACAGCCTCTGCCAGGCTCCCTGGGACAGTCACTCCCACGGGCAAGAGCACATTGTCAAAACAACCCCAGAGTTGTATTTTCCCTGCTCCCTCATCGTGGCAAAACCTCCTTTTCCAAGGGAGTTGTTTCCTCCTGTTCTCTTCCCCCAGGTATTCTGCGGAATTGATTTCTCCTCTTCTTTTACAGATGAGATATTCCAGGAACAATCGAACTCATACTGCTTCTGTCAAACTTAATCTAGGATACATTCATCTGGAATATAGCAGGGAACCAGATCCAGAACACCTCAGCTTCCTTTTTTATCGGGGAGCTAATAAAGCAGAAAGGTGATGACAGGCTACTGAAATTTAAGCAACCAAGAACAGGAAAGATATTTTATTCAATAGCTGGGATAAAACTTCACTCCCAGAGATTTCAACGAGCACAAACAGGGGAGATGAAGGAAGACTGATTTTCTTTTTCCTAGGTAATGGACAGGTCTGGGGGTGGATTTTAGGTTGTCTCTGTACTAAGCAGAGGCACAAACACATTTAAACTCATTTAAAACCAGACAGGAGAAGTGTGACTCCTCGAAGAGCTGGGGTTACAACCCTTCCCCAGGCAGGGCTGGGGCAGCTCTGCTCCTCCTCCCTGCCACAGAGCTGCTCCCAAGGGCTTTGTGCGGCCAGCTTGGCTCTCTGCCTCCGGAGGAGGTGAATCACACCTTGCAAGTGCTGATTTCTCTCTCTTATCTCTCAGAGGAGCCCAAGGTGCCTAGTTCAGATCCAGACGTTTACACAGATGAATCACACCCTCAAGGCCATGGAGAAAATAATGAAAATCTGCAAGCCCAGGCCAAAATCTCTCGAGTCATCTTGAATAATTCTATTATTTTACTGAATAGAATGATCCAGTGTCTTTAAATTGCTTCATGCTTTACTGGTAGAAAACGAAGATAAATAACTTCTCTCCCAGAACAAACTCCTCACTGTATTTTTTCCTGAGACAGCACAGCAATAGTGTTCCTTTCAGCATGTACCTTCCTTAGATGCCCTTTTTCCTAAATAAACGCGGAGTTCACCTTTGTGGGCAGCCTCCAGAGCTCCTCCTGCCTTCCTCTGAGCAGGAATCCCAGAGATTACCAGTTCAGAGGCACTTTTAAGCCACCTGTGCTTCACTCAGCCTTTCCAAGGGTGTTGATGTTTCCCAAGCCCTCAATGACTTCTTCAGATTCTCCTGCCCTTTGAAATGCTCGTGTTCAAGAGGGAAACGCTTACCCAGAGAACTCTCCTCGCTGTGAGATGGAACGGTGGAGGTAACAGCGTGACAGGGAAAGCCCCTCTCCCCCAGCAGGTCAGCCCCAGTGTGTCATCCCCCGGGAATTAAAATCCACGGGGCTGGATGTCCCCTTCCACATCCCTTCTTTAAAGCAATTCACGGTGGGGTCATTTAAAAACGGGGAAAGAAGGCCAGAAAATGAGAGTATGGGAAATGTGGGTCTGGGAACAGGTCAGGATTGATGCAGCCCTTCCCATTCCCTCCTTGGTTATTTCTTTGCTTGCTCCCTGTAACTGAAGCACTCTGGAAATGCCTCCTGATCTCTCCAAGCAGGGACCATCCTTTTTTTTTATTGGAGTATTTTGCACAGAAAGTCCAGCTCTGATCGAGTGCTGCACTGGCTGCCATAACAATAAATTCCCATTACCAGAAGCAAGACGTATTTTCTTATGCATCCCCTTTGCAAAAAGGCATGAACTGAATTTTGACTTCAAAGGAGACATCTTTGTTCTAAATGTAATGCTCAGAAACATTCTGCAGTCAATTATTTTCAATTAGAATGAAAAGAGAATCCCCCTTCCCCACACCACCTGTAATTACAAGCGATCCTTTCATGAAGTATAAATCCAGTCATTAAGGAGTTTCAAAAGTTTTAATTCAGTGGAAAATTAAAAAGAAGAACGTCGGGTGTTGAGACGGAGAACAATGCCGCGGTGAGCTTGGGGTCCTGAAGTATCAATGGGACTTTTAGCAGGATGATTTTCCTATTGATCCCGTGGTTTTAGGAGGCAATTCCTCAGCCTCAGGGATCGTTACCAGCCCTTAACACGCCTGTGCCGAGCCGCGGCTGCCGCTGGGGTGGATGGCAGCAAAGCGAGGGTCAGCCTTGCCCTGGAGCCCCAAAATCTCCTCCCCAGAGAGCCGCTGGCAGCAGCTCCCGAGCGGGCCCTGGTCCTGGGGCACAGGGCAGGGAAATCCCTGTCCTCCCTGCAGGATGGGGCTGAGGGGAGGTGGTGCCAGAGCTCTCCAAGCACAACACCCCCGGGTTTCCACCAGGCAGTGTCAGCCCTTGCCCTTTTCCCTGGAAGTGCACAGCAAAATCCGAGCGGTGTCTGCAATCCAGGCTCCCAGGAGGAATCGTTTTCACATCTGTGCACATCCTGGGGATGGAGCCAGAATGGAAACCGTGGGTCTTAATCCTCTCTCCCAGTTTGTGAAGTTGGGAGGAGGAAGGGAGTTTTTGGAGTGCTCGTGTTTTGAATTTGGGGCTCACATTCACTGCCTTCATTGCTTAAGGGACGCTTGTTCCTTCCTAGATATTGACTGTCCTTGGTGCTGCCTTCCGTGTGAGCTCCCTGGCAGCTGCTTTGGGAGGAGGTGTGAGCTGCATCCAGAAGGTTCACAGATTTTTCCCACCCATGTGAGAGGTATTTGTTGTGTGGCTGCGTGGCTCGGGCTCCTGCATCCCGTGTTCCCGACAATCTGTGCCCGCACATGTCCCCGGTGCTGCGGGGAGCTGCCGCGCCGAGGGGCGGAGCAGAGAGCGGCGTGTCAGCATGCTGGGGGCAGAAATGTGCTCAGAGGGATGATGGTTTTAACTGAAAATGTGGAAAATCAAATCCCACTGAACATCCAGCTGTGATCTGCTCCCACTGAGAGGGAGGAATTGCATCAGTAGGAAAAGGGACCCAGCAGCTTCACAATCCTTTTTGGGGTCCTGCGCCACTGTCTGAGGGGTGATGGATGCCAGGTGTGGAAAAATGCTTGAACGAAAAGAAGGAAAACAGAGCCCTGTGGAGTTTGCATTTCAACCACCTGATGGAAACACTTAACGCTGCTTTTCGCTCGGTTCAGCCCCAGATCGAGTCTGATGAGCCAAATTCAGGGATACGCAGGTGTGTGGCCACGAAGGAGGAGCTGTAATTTTTCTGCCCTGAGATCATCTCCTGCACTTTCCTGCAGGCACAGCACTAAAAAAATACTGGTTTTCGTTTTTTTTTTTTTTATTTGCCATTTCAGTGTCATTCAAGGTTTTCTTTTTAGATGCTCCTTCAACCAGAAAGAACCACACAGAGTTCTCGCAGTGGTAATTGCCTGTTTTCCCCAGAGCAGGGAATATCTGTGCGTCTGCAACATGCACAGAGTGTCACCTATTTCCAAATGTGAGGACAGCATTGGAATCAGCTGGAATCTTATTGTCAGGGCTGCTGAAGAATCCACGTTTCCAGAACTTCCAACCGAGCTGCCCATTCTCAGAGTACCCGAACTTTGGGACGCACTCCTTTTCCTGCCCGGTGTGCTCACTGCTTTTTAAAATCCGATGTCTGGTGCCTCCTGACTGTTTTTGGGAAAGCTTCCCTTCAGGTGCTTGACTCATTTGGAGGAAAGAGTCCTAATGGGGCTTTGTTCGAGGAGCGCATGGAAAGCCTGGGATCTTGTGTAAAATCTCGGTCTTTTCCCCATTTCCCTATTTGGCAATGCAGTTTTCCCAGGTTTTCTCCTTTCCACCCTCCCCCTCTGCCTCTCCCCTGCCCTAGCACAGGTAACCACACATTTTGAAGGAGGTTTAATCTCCTTCCTTCCTTCCTTTGCAAACCCGCCTCCTCCCTTGCCCCGGGCGCTCTGTCAACTCAAACGCATCGCAAATCAACCTGACAGTGGAGATCTCCCCTTGAGCAACAGCGCTGGGAGTTTGCTGCTGCTGATCCTCAGATAGGGAGGGTGGGGTGCATTTTCCACATAAAACCCAGTCGCAGCTAAATGGAAGTAAATTTCCATTCCCCGTTCCCTTTGTTTCCAGCTCGGGCTGTCAGCGAAGCGGATCCACAACCCCAGGAGGATGCGCAGGAGGCTGGATGCAGCCAGGGCAGAGCTGCAGGGACGGCCCTGCTGCTGTTCGTCACCTTCCCAGGGAATTTTCTGGGGTGTTCGGCTGAGGAACTTGGGCTGCTTCAAAGGGTTGAACTCACCTGCACAGACCAGCCATTACTTGTGTAATGGAATCCGAGAGCGATTCCGCTTCAAGAAAATGGAAAAATTGTCCAAGAGAACAACCTAAGAAGTCGTGTAATTTTCTTTTTTACTTCTTTCTCCATGTTAGAAGAGTTGAGAAGTCACAAATGTGCTGCTGAGTCCTGCCAGGAACACAAACCAGGGCAGCTCTGTGGTTCTGTAGGACCTAAATCAGCAGCTGCACCCAGCTGGGGCAAAGGGCTCATCCTCAAGAAAAAACCCACATCTCCCTAAATATTATAGGTACAATATTATGACTATTCCAAAGGGAAAAGCTGAAAACTGGCCCCAGCTTGTGCTGCTTTTCCAGAGCTTTTCAGGGTGGTGGGAGGAGGCAGCTCCTGGATTCTCATGAGAGCAGAGCAGACACACCACGAGAATGTGAGTGTTGCCCTCCTGTCCTGAGCAGCCTGGCTGGTACCCCTCAGCTGGTGAGAGTCTTTGAGATCTATTTGCTAACTCAGCTGAAGTCAGAGAAACCCCTCTGATTTTGTGTTTGAGAGCACAGACATGGTTTGTTTTGCAAGACAGGGTTTGTTTTTCAGAACACATCACCAGCAGCGCATGGCTTCGGAAGAAATCGCTCCTGTCGGTAGCAACAAAACAGTTCAGAGGCAGAAACGAGAGAGAGAGAGAGACAGAAAGGGAGAGGAGGCTGCTCGGGATCGGGCTCTGGTGATAACCAGCTCAGAGTCCATGTCTGAGCACTGAACAGCCCGAGCAGGCACTGCCAAATCCGCGGCCCATTCGGTGACTTTGGAGGCAGAGTGACTCCCAGGGCCACTCGGGAAGAGGAGCTGCTCCCATCTCCTGCATCCAGCCAGCAGCTGGATAAATCAGCATGCTTGATTTATTAGTTTTATAAAATGCAGAGGCTTTAATGTTCAATGCTTGCAGCACACTGTAATTTTAGCTGCATTATTACAGTTGTTGACCAATGTATGAATTACCTTCAAAGGCTTGGAGCTCCTCTGAGCAAGCCTTCCCATTCCAAAGAGCAAGTCAGAGGAATCCAGGAAGGTTTGTTCTTTCAAGGAAAGACGTGTCACAGGTCGAATGTGCAGGAATGTTCTGGAAACACATTCAGCAAGAGCTGGAGACAGCACAGGGGTTATCTGCTTGCTCAGAGCTGGGATCAGTACAACTCACAACGCATCATTTTAATGTCTCAGAAATGAGTTACAGCCTCCAAATGCTGGAGTGGAAGGTGCTGGAAGAGCATTCCCCACCAGAGTCTTTGCTAAACTCCCTGGGCTGTGTGGGCTGAACTGGCAGCCCAGTGCAGGGCTGGGTCTGAGCCAGCACGGGGACATTCGTGCTCCCTGTCCCTGCCTGGCCTCCCCTCCAGCACACTGCGCCTCCAGGAAGTGTCACAAGGAAAGCTCTTCCCACCAGAATTACAAGCATTTCAACTCATTTTTGGAAATTGTCTGGGCACAGCCTCCCGTAGAAATGAGATGGCACAGAACTGATTGAATAATGTTTATGCAAATACAAAAGTTGTCAGGGCGTTGTTTTCTGAGCCTTCAAGCTGCAGCTTGTCAGAGGCTCCTGGCTCAGTGTCAGCTTTCCTGAGCCAGTAGGAGCTTGATTTGGGGTGGGCAATTGCCAGAAGCCCTTCCCCAGCGAGGAGTGCATCTTCTTGTGACCTCAGCCATGGTGGGGGCCCCAGGCTGCCCTCCCAGCCCTCGTGCCGTGGTGCTGGCTCCCCAGGAGGGCCCTGGTGCCACCCTCGCCTGCCGCTGTCACCTGCCCTGCCCCTGTGAGCCCCCCTCGGGTGCCACAGCAGCTCCGTCCCTCCCCTGCCCGGCTTCAGTGGCTGGAGGAATGCTGGCCTTCTTGGAGCTGGGATCACCAGGACATTACTGAGAGCTGTTTGCGAGAGCCCGGGGATGCCCAGGTTCCCGCAGAGAGGGAATGGGTGAATTCACCCTTTGGGTGGATGGGGCCATACCAGGAATAGCTCCCAAAGATATTTCAGTGAATTTCTAACCAGGTGAAAGGTGTTGGGTTGAATCTTAGTAGAAATATCAACAAATCCTGCCAGAACAGCTCTGTCACAGCCCAGTGCCTTCCCCTGTGCTCTTTGGGGCATTCTGGACTTGCAGGCAGGTGATTCCCAGTTCACAAACAGCACGAGAGCCATGGCTGCCATTACTCATCAGAGGAAATATTTGTGCAACTGCTCACATCTGAGCATGTACCTGCCTGTGTGCTCGTGGTGCTTTGTCTGGGTGCTCTTTTCAACACCAGCCCGTTTGTGCACGGGCTCCAGGAGAGCTTTGGGAGACGCTGGGACTCGTGGGGGCCACTGGAACCCATTCCAGGCCTCCACTTGAACAAATGTGTGCAGATCCTTTCCTGCAGTGTTTACCCAGGCCTGACCCGAGCTTCATTAGCTCAGCAGATTCATCTCCCTGCTCCAGTGCCTCTCTGGCCAGCTGGAACCACGGGATATTTTCGTGTGGTGTTTTCCAGGGGACCCTGGGGAAAGTCAGTCCCTGGCTGATGAGGAGCAGAGAGTGGAAAGATCTCCTGTGCTGTCTGTGCTGCTGAGCCCCTCACAGGGGAGACTCCTGCTGCTTCTGCCGAGAGCAGCTTGGCTCCTTTGGAAGTGCAGTTGGAATTTACAGGGCTGAGTCAACTCCTGTAGGTTTATATGGATTTTATTTCACATCGAATCCCTTGCCGGTGCTGTAACAGACCTGGGGTGCCATGGGTGTGATCAGAGGGACACTGGAAGTGTCACAGTGACAAATGGGGGGGCTTGTGCAACTTGGAGGGATAAAAAGCAGCTCCTGCAAGTGAAGGGATCATTGGGGAGCACCCTGTGGGGGCATAAAGGGAATTAACCAGCAGTGAGCTCTTCGCCTGCATTGTCCAGAGATCAGGGCTGGGTATTCCTGGTGCCACCTGGGAAGCACAAACAGGAAATCACCTCCAGAGCTGCTTTCTGCAATTCCTCAGTGGCTTTGCCTGAGGTGGCCACTGGGGAGGCAGAACGGGCCGGGCTGGGAGCTGAGCTCAGCACAAACCCAGTGCCTGCCAGTGCCGGGTCTGCATTTGCCACGCCGAGGATGAGATCAGAATATTCCTGGTGCCAGAACAATGACATGGAATGCAGTCTGACTGCAGCCAGGTTCTGATGGATGGGCTCCCCACAAAACCCCAAATATCCCTTCCACGAGTGGGTCTCCTGTAAGCCCGTTTAGCAGCGCAGGAGTGGGATTGGTCTGCTCAATCTTTGTATGTTCTTGCTGCTCTGAGGAGCACTTCTGTGATGTCAGGAGAATTTTATCTCACATTTTTTTCTGTGAAATGAAAACATGCATTTCAGGTGAATATTTGAATTAGTTTAGAACTGGGTAAATCAGGAAAGTGGAGCAGTAGTTTGCATTGTCATTTTTAGCTGGCTTTTTTCATGAATCATGGTTTTGGCCAGTAGTGGAAACAGAAATAAATTCTGGGATGTGTTATTTTGTGCAGGTTTAACTCCTCAGCAGGAATCCGAGTTCAGGATTTAGATTTAGATGGGATGGGGCTGAATCCCAGCCTGGATTTGAATCCCCCGTCGTCTCTCCCCACTGAAGGCTCAGTTCAGATTCAGGCTTCCGGCTTTGGCCCCTGCGTGCCTCCCAAAATCCCTTTCATCTCCTGCAATCTGGAGCCCGATCGCTCGGGGTGCTTTAATTAAGCGAAATGAAAGGCGGTGATTTCCATAAATAGAAGAACTTCCAAGCGCAGCCCCGGGGCCAGCCCGGCCACCCACCCCGAGGTGCCCGAGAGCCCACCCGGCACCTCCGGGAGCCGAGGGGGGGCCGAGCTTTGTCCCGGAGCCGCAGCTGGGAGAGCCGGGAGCCGCAGGCGATGCTGAGCCGGGGGACGGGCGGTGTGCTCTGGCCGGGGGACACGGGGGGTTCCCCGGCCGGCTGGGCGATGCTGAGCCGGGGGACACGGGGGGCTCCCCGGCCGGCTGGGCGATGCTGAGCCGGGGGACACGGGGGGTTCCCCGGCGGGCTGGGCGGTGCTGAGCCGGGGGACACGGGGGGCTCCCCGGCCGGCTGGGCGATGCTGAGCCGGGGGACACGGGGGGCTCCCCGGCCGGCTGGGCGATGCTGAGCCGGGGGACACGGGGGGTTCCCCGGCCGGCTGGGCGGTGCTGAGCCGGGGGACACGGGGGGCTCCCCGGCCGGCTGGGCGATGCTGAGCCGGGGGACACGGGGGGCTCCCCGGCCGGCTGGGCGATGCTGAGCGCAGACAGAGCTCCAGCGGAGCGCCGGGAGCGCCCCGGCCCCGCTGTGCCCCTGCACCGCCCTTCCTTCGCTCCTCGGAAGGAAGGCAGAGCAGATCTGCCTGCTGATCCTTATCTGCCGCTGCTTTCCTTCGGTCCCGGCTCGCCTCGGGCTGTTCTGGAGCTTTATCGTGGGAACCCCGCGCTGAAATGCGGGGATGTTTTCGCAGGAATACGGATTGCCCTTCTGGAAATCTGACGGGACTCGGCGTTGCCGCTGAAATCCCAGGGATGGGCAATCAGGGCTGCAATTAAAGCGCCGTGGTAGCATCAACATTCTGAACTTAAGACAAAACCAAAGCAGTTGGTAGCACAGTTCCAGGGCATTTATTTTGTTGCCAGTGGTTATTCCTCGATGCATTTTTCTTCGGCGAATTGAATCACAACTAATTGCACAGTAATCACCCAGGCCCCAAGTTCAGATAATGTTGCTTTCCTAATACTTTGTAGAAATGCTGAATCCATTGTCTATCTTCAAATGAGATTATTTTTTTTAATTAGCAGGATCTTAGCAAGCCATTACAGACACCATTCGTGCTGCCACACGGAACTTTCCTGTTTGCTTAACACTGCAAGGGGAAAATGATTTTCAATCAACTCCAGTCTGCTTTCAAAGTCTGAGAATAAACAGAATTTTCTGACAGGTGAACAGGCCTGCCTTTGCTCAATTCATAATTTCCTTTCTGGTGGTTTTAGGAGGTGCCAAGTTCCCTGCTGGTATCTATTGGTTTATCTCAGTGAGCTTTGGGTGCAGGCAAATTTTTCCTTGCAGATCTGCCTTGGCTTTCCCTTGGTGCCTTTGCCTAAGAGCCAGCATGGCACCAATCAGCTGGACCTCATTTCCTCCTGAAAATCCTCCCCTTTCCAGGATTCCTGACGACGCACATCAGCATTTGCTTGGGTAACACCAACTGCAGGGCTCAGCCCATCGGCCAGCCAAGGGACGTGAGCCCTGCCCTCCCCATCCCACCCCGGGGGGAGACTGGGATTTGTCTCTGTGGCAACTCCAAAGTGCTGCCAAGGTGGCCAAAACCCAGGGAATGGGGAGCTGCAGGCAGGGTGCAATCAGTGGCTGAGGAATAAACAAAATATTGTGCTGATGTGCTGGAGAAGAACGGATTTCTAGCTTATGACATGCCTAAAATATCTTTATTTAATAATGAAAACTTCATTATCCAGCCCTCTGCCAAAGCGTTGCCACGGGCCTGCTGCCGGTCCCTGGGAAGATCTTTCATCCTGACACAAGTTCTGAATTAGAGCTCTGATGGAGAGGGAGTTATGGCCTGCCCTGCCTGTCCTGGGAAATGAGGCACAGGCTTACTGAAACCTAAGCACTGACAATACTGAAAACCAAGCAGCACAGAAGTTTTTTTCCTGTCTGAGCGGTGGGGATAAATTAAGTGATAAACCTTGAGTGTTTACCAGAGTTTTATTATTTTATTAAAAAGTAATTCATCTTTATTACAGCCAAGGCTATTAAGTTTCACATCATTAAGGAAGCAACGTGTGGAGAGCCTAAAGCTGATGAGGAGCTCCAGCTCTCAGAGCTCAGTGCTCTGTTTGATCTCAGGGCTGGGAGCATCCTCTGGGGCTGGGAGAGCTCGGGAAGGTTTTGTCTGTGAGGTTTCAGAGCAGGCGAGGTAAAAGCAGGCTGTGCCCAGCGCTGCGTGCTGGGGCTCCTGGGCTGCTCTCTGTGCCACTGTCCAGGGCTGTCCAGGCTGGTTTTGGGATCAGATCCCTGAGCACAGGCAGGGAGGAGCAATCCCAGCCAGGCTTCCTCTCCAACCACTCAAAACCAGTGGTTAAACCAGAGAAAATTCCCACTTGGATCCCTCAGTGATCCAGACATGCAGCGTGGCTGGGAAAATCCATTTATTCCCTAATTCCTGAGGCTCTGTGAGAGCCCTCCTGCCACAGGCTGGGCTTGGCTTTGCATTTTGGGGTCGGGCAGAGCCGAACCCACAGTCCTGCCCTGATCCCAGGGGAGCAGGAGCTGCAGCAAACCCAGCCAGAGCAGGATTTGAGGGTGTGCAGAACCACCTGGAGCTGGCCAAGCTCCTCCAGGGGCCTGTGCAGGAAGGGAGGACAGGGGATGTGCAGAGGGATGATTTAAAGTAAATCCCTTGGCTCTGGGGCTTGTGTACACTCAGGTAAATGAGCTTCAGCCAATTTACTTAAAACTGTCCAGGTAAAACTGCTTCAGTAAATGACTGGAATTAATTTAATATCACTTAAACATATTAATATAAATATCAGTAGGTTAAATATTGTAATATATTAACTTTATCCCTACACAGACAGCTTCTGAACGTAAAACAAATACTTTTTAATCCACTTTGAGAATGTCCAGGCTGAGAATTTCAGCTCTATTAAATCACAGAAGTGGCAGCAAAGCAAATGCCAGGATAATTCCGTTGACTTTCTTATTAAGTTATTTCCATTTCTGACAAGAAGCAGAGTGGGACGTCCAGAGAAAGAGGCGGGTGTGCCCTGCCGGGCCATCCCGGGGTGTTTGCTGTGAGATCACTTCTGTGCCCCCGGGAAATGCCAGAGGGGGCTCCGGATCATCTGCACCATTTGAGAAAAGAACTGCCAGGAGCGCCCTGCTGGGCCTTCCAAACACAGCAACAGCCCCGCAATAAAACACAAACGCAGGGAAAGGAACAGGTTGCTCCCAGTGCCTGCCTAATCAACGGGCTGTGAAGAGACCGAGGTGATAAACCCACCGTGCTCAGGGCTAATTTCATGCAATATAATATGTTCATAGGATTAGTCTATTTAAAAATAATTTTAATCAAACTTTTTAAAATGCAAAGCCGTTCTGCACTACTCATTTTCAATATATGGCTTAAAACAGATGAGGGAGGCAGACCCAGATCCTTATTATCCCTGCATAATTTAAACAATATCATCAGCCAGTATTGATTGCTGACTAATGTGCTTATTAATTAATAGATATCTTTGTGTTAAATACATCTTTCAGAGCTGTTCCGGGACCATTTAATAAGATAAATGGGGAGTTGCAGCTCAGCACTTCGTCATTAAATGTAGGAGTTTTATCAGGAAGGCCTGGAAGCCCTGCCTGGGGTGGCTCTGCTGGAAGGAGCCACACGATGGCCACGTCCCAAAAGGGGAGGTGCACTGCTGGAATTGTGTTTCAGACACCAGCCTGTGCTTAGAATGGGAAAAAAAAAAGCTCTCTTTATTTTCTGAATTAGCCCAGGGAAGGTCCTGGTGAGGAGGGGAGCTGGGAAGGGCCCTCTCTGCTGCTCCGCCGTGAGGAATGCCAGAGGTGGCGAGGGGATGCAGAGCCTGTGCAGGGAGGGGCTGAGCTGAGCATGCCAAGGCAGCAGCCACAGGTCAGGGCCTCCTCCCGCCCCCGGCTGCTGCCCTGCCTGTGGCTCTGGGCTGTGTGAAAGTCCTGGTGCCAGCCCAGCCCTGCCCCGTGCCCTCTGCGGCGCCCTCAGCTCTGCCGCTGCCCCTGGGCTTATTCACCCCCAGAGCTCCCAGCCCAGGCTGGCACCCAAACCCTCCAGACCCTTCCTGGGCTGCATTGCTCGTTTGGTACCCAAACCCTCCAGTGCCTTCCTGGGCTGCATTGCTCGTTTGGCACCCAAACCCTCCAGACCCTTCCTGGGCTGCATTGCTCGTTTGGTACCCAAACCCTCCAGACCCTTCCTGGGCTGCATTGCTCGTTTGGCACCCAAACCCTCCAGACCCTTCCTGGGCTGCATTGCTCGTTTCCTCTCTCCTTTCTTCCCAGCAGGGCTGTTGGAGCTCTCTCTGACATTTCCTGTCCCTGGCAGGGAGGGGAACAGCCCCACCGGTTTGGAGCCCAGCCCCAGTTTGCTCCGTGTCCCCATCCCAGTCCCCAAACTGCCCTGCCCTGCCTGGGGAGCAGAGAGAGCAACTCCTGGGATAGAATAACTGGGATAGAACAATTCCTGGGATAGAACAATTCCTGGGACAGAACAACTGGGATAGAACAGCTGGGATAGAGCAGCTCCTGGGATAGAGCCACTGGGATAGAACAATTCCTAGGATAGAACAACTGGAATAGAGCAGCTCCTGGTATAGAATAACTCCTGGGACAGAACAATTCCTGGGACAGAGCAGCTCCTGGGGTAGCTGAGCAGACACAGCCCCTCTCCTGAGATCCCTCTCCAGCCCTGCTGCCCTGCCCACTCAGCCTCTGGAAGGAGCAGGAATGGTTCCCGGGGCTGTGACAAGGGCGGTGCAAAGGGATTTTACACCGCCGAGGATCAGCCTGTACATATTTAAAACAAATAGATGTGCACATAAAAAAAATCACCCCCATTATTACCCGGGGAGGCAGTGGGAGTACCGGGGGAATGGCTAAAGTAACAAAACTTGACACCGGTGATAATAAAAGAGGGAACTAAAGCAAAGAGATCACCCCAGTCTGCCGGGCTTCGAGTGCTTCATCAAAACTGACTTCTACTGCTGCAGCTGCAAAAGAAATGTTTCAGGGCTGCCATTAATTTCCATACAATAACCCTCTAATGGGGGAGTTGCTGGGAGAGGAGGGCGATCAATCTGCTCTAATGACACACCAGAGACTCGGGGAAAATGCAAACTTGGAGCAATCTCATGGCAGGTGCAACCTTGGAAAGTACGGCCATTTTTCTGAGTTAATTTGCTCCCCCGATATGTTTGAAATCCATATTTGTATTTTAAAGGTCTAAAATGCGGGATGATTAAAAAATATAAGCAGATTTTTGTAAGCTTTTCGAGTGTGGTAGGTGATACGTTAATGCTCCTCCTTGGAGCTGGGACAGCTGGATAACTTTTATCATGTTTCGCCAAAAAAGAAGGGAATAGGATTGTTTATTCCAGCATTCCCTTTTTGTCTTTAGCCTTCCCACTTCCCCTCCCCAGCCTGGTGCTCATTTGTCTCCCAGCTGAATTGATCCCTAATACTGTAGGAAGTAATAATAGTAATAATCATGGGAGCTGCTGGCAGTAATAGTTATTATTCTGATTATTGTTAGCACTTACAGTGCTCTGTAATGATAATGATTATTATTGCTACAAGTTTTAAAACACATAAATGAATTAACTCAGTTCCTGCTACGCTTTGGGTGCTGGCAGCTCTCACACAACTGAAAATTCCAGCTGCAAATCTGAGCAGGAGTGAACAGCCTGACCTGGGAACAGGCCCCGAGCACAGAGCTCATTTCCTCAGTGAAAATCGTGGTGAAATCTGTGGGGGTTTGCACTGATCAGAGAGCACAGCCCCTTCCCCTTGTGCTGGGAGCCTTTATCCCCATCTCGACAGGGTGCCAAACCCTCTCCCTGTCCATCCAAAGGCAAGGACCTGTAAAAGGCAATTCAATTTCACAGGCCATAAACTTGTACATCCACTTCTTGCATTTCTCCCCTTTTTGTTTACGATTTCAGAAAAATCTCTAAGCCTGCAATCTATTTTTTCCTTTGTTTTTCTGCCTCTGAACACCCATAATGCAAAGCTGAGTTCCAACCACTTGTTCGCTGAGGAAAACTTCAGCCAAACCTGGCTGAGTTTGCAGAGTGGCTTTCTGGAGGTGGGTGGCAGGCGGGGAATTTGGGCTCTATTCCCACCAGAGGCAGCTCGTGGATACAGGCAGAGGGAGCAGCTTTGGGAATCCTCTTCCCATCAATCCTTTATCACTGCTCAACAACTCCCTGAGCCACCCAGCAGCAATAACGGTGGGTTTAAAGCAGTGCTTTTGTCCGTGGGAAGAGGTGGGTTTGAGAAAATCCAGATTTTTCCTCCTTTCTGCAGCCAGGGCTGTCGTTTGCCCTTTGAGCAGCTCCTGTTTGCTCTTCCCTGTGCATAGACGAGCCCCAGATTAAACACAGGCAAATCCTGTGACATTTCAGGAACAGAATAACTCATTTTGCCGCCTGGACAGAAGTCCTGGGTCTAACAAGGCTGTGTGAGTCCGTGCCTTGCTCGTGTCACTGCTCTTCACCTCTGCTCATCAACCTCCACCGGGAAAACGATGGAATTTAACGGGGCTGTGGAGCTAGGCTGCTGCCCTCACACCCGGGAAAACTGAAGCTGTTGGTAAACTCCATTGTCCCTGGGGCTGGAAATCCCAGAAGTTCCACCAGCAGCCTCCCTTGGTGCTCTGGGAGAGGGGCTGCGGGTCCCTGCCGGGGTGGGCAGCGCTGGGGAGCGAGGGGGGACACGGCCCCCGAGGCCACGGCAGGGATTCCTGCCGGGATTCCTGCGGAAATCCAGAATCAGGGGACAACAGCGCGGTCTGGGAAAGGCGTGGGAGCAGGGAGATCCCAGCAGGGCTGGAATGTCCCCCCTGTGTCCCTGGGGGTCCTGGGGAGGAGCCGCCAGGTGCGCTGAGGGCAGAGCAGGGGACAGCCACAGCAGCTCGGGGATTCCCGGGGGTTTTACGCTCCCCCAGACATTTCTGACACTCAGAACACACAAAAACGTGAGAGTTCTGAGCTCTGAGCTCTGCAGGACATTCCCTGCAGCCTCCACCACATATTCTGCTTTTCGCTCCTCTGTTCTCCAGCTGCTCCCATCCTCACCCACCACTTGCAGGGTTTTTTTTGGAGCCCTCCACCTCTCCCAGTCTGCCCCTGCAGGGTCATGGCAGCCACAGCAAAACCGCAGCAGGACACAGCTGCGTCATCCTTTCCCTTAAATGTTCCCATACCATGAAAAAAGAGAAAGCTAAATCCTAAGGACACCTGAACCTTTCAAAAAAAAACCCCAGAACACAAATGAAGTCATCTTGGTCTGAAGTCACAAATATTTTGGAAGGCAAATGGATGGGAAGAGTTTAGCCTGCAAACACTTACTTGTCATGCAGCCTGACTGCTGCTTTTCAACATGCTTTGATCCTCTGCAGTTTTTTTGGCCCAGGCATTAGATAATGCTTTAGAAGCCATTAGAAAAAAATGGTGACAATTGAAATGCTTTGAAAAATGACAGTTTGATAGTCTAATAATAGCCCCTGCACTGATCTGGAGAAGGTTTTCTGTTCTGTTTTTTGTGATATTCATTATGTACAGTGCATTTCAAAACGTCCTTTTCTCCCCAGTAAATAATTTAACCCTTTCACGACCTGCAGCGCTGGGAATGTGGAACACAGAGGTGGAGATGCTGCCGATTCCCAGAGCTGTGTGCTCCATGAAGAGCTGCTAAAAGGTGCTGCGATGTTGAGAGGAGGAGAGATGGAGAAGGTGACAATATCTGTGTTCTTGGAGCAGGCTGACCGTGCAGAGTGAGGGCGCCATTCCTGCAGGCTCTCCAGAAAGGTTTTCCATAGGGACAAAACACATCTTGGAGGGTGAGGTGGTCGGGAGCTTGCGTTTCATTGCAGGAGCTTGTTTTTGCAAGATGTTGTTTGGCAGCAATAAATGAGCAACTTTCAAGCCTCAGAAGTGATTAATTTCTCACTGGAGCTGTCTCTGAGCCTGTCACAGCCTGACAATCCTGACATAAGTGTCATTTATAATGTCACAAGCCTATTCCCCATAAATGTCATTACACAATTACTCCGAGGATGAGGAGAGCTTCACCGGGGGAAGAGCGTCTGGAATTAAGTCAATTACAGATCTCAATGTTATTGTTGGGTTGTCCCCCCTCACACAATTACTTTGCGTCTCACTCGTTCATTTTGTGCAAATCAGCAATTATTTATGGCAGTGATAGCAGCAGGTGGGGCTGCTGGCACAGAGCGCTGGGGCCGAGCTCACCTGAGGATCCGCAGCGCTGATCCCGAGCCCTCTCCAGATGAGCCCTGTCTCCCCCGCAGCCCCAGCTCCTCTCTGCCCCTCTCTGAGGCGCTGCCATCTGGGGGAGCTGATAAACCCTGCCTGGGCTCTGATAAAGATGCCTGGTTTAATGAGGGGCACTTTTTGTGCCGCCGAACAAAAGCGGCCCTTTCTCCTCAGAAGGACTGAGGAGTTCAGCGAATTCCCCTGTGCTGCACCTCAATTATGCCTTAAAACAGGCATAAATGGAGCTTTCACTTGGTTCTAACAGGCTTTCATCCTCCTTGGCCCAGGCACAAACAATTCCTAGGCTGGGCTCAGTGCACGGAGGAGATTTGAATTTATTCCACAGCCAAGGTGTGGTAAGGGAGCTGCCTGGCTGGGAGGGAGAGGAGCAGGGCTGGGCCAGAGCCAGCTCCCCACCTCTCCCGGGATGCTCGTGGGACCTGGGCCCTCGGTTTGATTACAGAGCACTCAGATCCAGCTCCATTTCTGAGCTGGGAATGAAGCTGCCTCTCAGGATGTGGGCAAAGCTCGGTTCTGAGCCTCTCTGTGCTGGCTCTGGCAGAGAGGAGCTCTGTGGCACCACAATCTGACTCACGGACATGGAAATGTGGAAAAAGGCCAGGAATCTCCATGATAATCCTCCAGATTTGCACCAAGGCAACTGAGATGAGGATCAGGCCTTTTAAATTGCTCCCTTTGCCTGTTTGCTATTTTGGGAAGCTATTGTTCTCAAAAGGACATCTTTAAAGCAAAAGCTGGTAGAATAATTTATCTGCGAATAATTTATTCAGTGATTGATGGGAAAAGCTGCTGAATAAATAATTCACTGAATGCTAATGTAACATCAGAGATGGTCGAATAATGAAAATGTTTATTTGCAAATAATTTATTCAAAGAAAAATGCTGAAACGTATCAGCTCAATTATTCTTGGTGAATAATGCAGTCGCTCAGGCAGCCCAGCGTGACATGTCGTACAGAGATGCCTTTCCCAACCCAAGGGGAGCTCCAGGTACAGGACCCGTGCTTGCTCTCATCTCCTGCTCTCCAGCAAGAGCGCTCCTGAGGGGCAGCTTGGGGAGAAAGTCCTCCAAGTGAGCTCAGCACAAAGGCTGAGCCCTGACTCTGCAGGGGCGGCGGTTTCGCATCTTCAGCCTCCGCCAGCCCTGGTTTGTTGTTGTTGTTGTTGCTGGCAGCAGCAGCTCACACCTGGAATCCTCTCTGCAACTCCGAGCTGTGATCAGTTTATCAAAGCAGGCACTGGGGAGGGAGTCCTGGTTGTGCAATCCTGGCGTGTCCTGAGCTGGGAGGGACCCACAAGGGTCAACCCCAAGCCCTGGCCCTGCACAGACACCCCCAAATCGCACCCTGGCCGTGCCTGGGAGCGCTGTGCAATCACTCCTGGGGCTCTGGGGCCGTGCCCGTTCCCTGGGGAGCCTGGGCAGTGCCCAGCACCTCTGGGGACGAACCTTTCCCCAACACCCCCCTAAAAGCCCAGCCTTCACCCTCAGGGTGACTTTTTTAGACACGAGCTCTGAAAATTTCAATTCTAGACCTGCACTGACCGCAGCAAAAGGAAATGAATCGGGCAGAACTTCTGTCACTGGTGTCCCTCATGTGGCCCCAGGCAGGGACCCCACACAGGGCAGGTCCTGCAGCTCCTCAGCTGTTCCATTTGCCAGAGCAGACCTTTCCTGCTTCCCTGCAGCCGTACAGCAGGGCTCAGGTGCCTCTGGAAAATTGAAGTGATTTTGTGATGATACTGGAGCTAATACCTGAAAAATCTAAATTACATTTTAAAAGGAATCTACCCTTTTATCTTTTAACCTTAGGCCTCTCCCTCTCATGCAGAAAAATCAATCTTGACTAATCTACTGACCAAGTAAAAGTGAAAAGGGGAACCCATATAATCATGTGCTTTATCTTCTTTAAATATTTTTTTTACAGAAGGGGAACTCATATAAACACCTACTTCATCTTCTTTAAAATATGTTTTACAGAGAAGCTCAGCAAAACATCCAAAGCTTCCTCATGGCTCTTAGGAGAAAAGCCCATTGTCCTGAAAGAATCCATCATCACTCCTGAGGGGGAGTCTGGGGAGGGGCAGTGAGCAGATCCCCCCCAGCTGTCGGGGCGTTTCAGGAACTCCAGCTCGCAGCTCTGCCTTCCCTGCTCTGCCCTGGCTGTGGCATTCCCAAAGTTTTGCTGGAGGCACCACTGCAGGAATGGGCGAACGGGGGGTCAGTGGGAGCCAGGGGCATGGGAACTGCTGGGGTTGGAATCAGCTGCAGGAAAAGCTCTTCCCATCACTTTGTTTCTTTATTATTGATCTGTTTCACTCATGGCAGGAGGAGCCCCTTGGGCAGAATCCCCCTGAGCATCCCCCTGGGATGTGGGAAGGAGTGTGACAGCAGAGCAGAGGGAAGCTCTGCCCACTCTCCTGTCTCTCTGAAATCACCTCTTTTCCTCAGTTATGTTTCCTATTTCTCTCCCCCAGCAGCTTTGCTTTGGGCAGGGTTTGTAGCCAGGACAAGCACAGCCCCTGGCCGTGGAACTCTGGGCACCCTCCTGGATGGAGAGGGGAGCTCTGGGACAATAACAGGATTTGCCTTTTATTTTTAGAAGTTTTCCAAACTTCTGATCAGGTGTAGATCAGGCCTTGGGCCAGGTTTGGAGTTGTTGCATCTCTTGTTCAAGGGGTTCTGCTGGTGCCTGGCGCAGAGGCAGCCCCTCGCTTTCCATGGATTGCTCAGAGCTGCGACCCAGGAGCAGCTCCGGCCACCCCACCCACCCCTCACTGCTTCAGCATCTTCTTTTCCCCGTTCCTGCCCCGATCTGTGGAAGGAGGTGAGCCTTGCAAGAGCAGGAGCAGTGAATCGGGAGTGCAGTGTGGGTGCAGAGCCCGGCAGGGCGGCTCTGGAACGGGCACAGCAGGCACCCGTGGCTCGGCTTTGGCCCCACCTCCCCAGGAACTCGCAGCAAACTGAATTTTGGGCCACGTTCCCGTCCTCTTCTGGCTGCCCTACCTGGATCTAAAAATAACGGAGCTGTGCTGCGGAGCTGCTATTACCTTGCCTTTGTGATTGCACCCAGGCACAGCAGAAGCAGCTCAGGGCTGTTTCATTCTCCAAATTTCGGGCTGTGTTAGCACTGCCAGAATCCCTGATGTATCACCTTGCAGGGAGTCTAAAAGCTTGTCAGTGCCTTACTTTGCATTTCTGTTCTGGGTTCAAAGCTGAAGGCACAGCTGAACTGGAATCTTTTCTCTGGGTTGCTGAAAGGAACGCAAGAGAAATCTCATTTTTAAAAAGTATGAAAGGACCATAAAAATAAGCCTTTCACTAAGCTGATCAACTCAGGCTCTGTATAGCAAAAAGGATTCAGAATGAGTAGCTGATAATACAGGCTTTGGTTTGTGGGAAATGAATTAGAGATGGTATTTGAAAGGACTATTTCATTTAGGTGTTTTGGTGGCATAAACCCAGCCACTATAGTTAGAGTGCAGCAAGCTCAAATATTATTTAAAAGTTAATTCATATTTTTAGCATATAATTTCTAATTAACTTGCCGTAGTTATCTTGTTAAATGTCAATTAAATCCGGGAGCATTTCTCACAGGTTTCCTGTATTCATAAAATGTAATTATACATCCATTGCTCCTGTAGCCCTTATTATTGGTATAATCTACAGCTAAATATATCTCTTACATACTAATTATACATCACTAAGTGCTGTATTGATAATCAGCAATTGATTTAGCACAAGCAATTGTTGTGTTACCTCTTGAAATGTCAGCCTGAAGCATTTGGAATTAAAAGTTCTGGCCACGACTCGTGGCTGGGGCTGAGCTTTGCTGCCAGCTTCTGCTGGTGCCAGGAGGGTTCCTGTGCTGGGCTGGGGTACCCGGGCAGCCCCTCAGGGCTGGGCCTGCCTGGGATGGGGCTCCAGGGTTTGTGTTGGCAAAAGAGAGGGTGGCTCTGCTGCTGAGAAATGAGGGCAAACTGGGCTGGAAAGGAATTCGGCACAAAAATAAGGGGAGGGGCGGGAGAAGACTTGAATAGTTTATCCCCAAAAAATCCTTCTTTTGAAATCACAGAAATGCCAGGCTGGGTTGGGTTGGAGGGACCTTAAAAATCATCTCGTTCCACCCCTGTCCTGGGCAGGGACGCCTCCCAGTGCCCCAGCCTTGGGCACTGCCAGGGTCCAGGGGGGCCGAGCTGCTCTGGGCACCTGGGCCAGGGCCTGCCCTCCCTCCCAGGGAACAATTCCTGCCCAGTACCCAACCCAAATTCCCCTTCTTTCACTTCAAGGCCATTCCCTTTGTCCCATCCCAGCCTGCCCACATTCAAATTCACTCTCCCTCCTTTCCACCATCCTCTGAAGGCTGCCCATCCTTTCTGAACTCCCACTGGCTTTTGTGCTGGTTCCAGCATGAAGGGCAAGGCTTGGGGTGCTCCTCAGCGAACCCAGCTGTGCTCTCCTGCCCTGGGGGGCTCTGGGGGGCTCTGGGGGGCAGGGCTGGGCTGCCTTTTGGGGTCACTGCAGGGTTCTGCTCACATCCTGCCCAGCACCAGCCCAGCCCCACGACTGACCTCCCTCTTCTCAGGCAGCATTAATTACAACTCCACAATTAGCAGGAAATACCTGAAACCCCAATTAACTCTGATCTACAACTGTGGTGGTCCAGAAAAAAAAAAAAAAGGGAAAAAGAGCAAAGGAAAAAACGCCTCCACAGAGAAGCTGAGAAGGCCTTAATTAGATTTGCACCTTTGCTGCCCAGCAGAACCTTGGAGCAAATGTTCTTCCCAGGCTCCAGTGTGAGCCAGCCCCTCCTCCCCCCGCTGTCGGAGTGATATTCCCTGCTCCATCAGTGTGGTTTGGAGTCCGGATCCCCCCTGCCCCTTGGCAGCTCAGGCCGTGTCTGTGCTGATATTGATGTTATTCAAACAATGATCTCCCTCCCCTGTCACTTTGCATCGCCTCTCACACAGCACAAGCCCAGCAAACGGGCTGCAGTTCCCCCTTTGTGCTTCCCCCTCTTGCTGGAAGTGGAATTTAAATTAAACCCCACGTTGTGTTCCTTTCCTTCACTCCCTTGTTTCCTAAGGCAACCAATTTTATAGATCTGGGAGATGGAACCAATGTGAAGGTGGATTGTCCTTATGAGAGCCTCTTCATGTCCCAGGAGGGCAGGCTGGGTACAGCAGGATTAAGGAAAGGGAAAATTACCCAGGGCAGGGTTCTTTGGAGGGCTGTGTGTGTGTGCACAGGGTGGACAAATACTGAAATGTGGAAAACAGGATCCAGGGGTTTCTGAGGCTTTAATTGAAACCGTTTGTAATCTTCATTCTCTTAAATGACACTTTTTATCTTCCTTGGGATCACATGGTGAGTTCTGCTGCACACTGAGTTCATAAAATATACAAAAATTCAGTGTTCTTTGGAGAAAATTCATTTTGAGTGATGGGACAGGGATGGCAATTCAAATAATAACTCTGAGTGATGTAAAAATGAACCCATTCTTCAGAATGTTAAAGCTCTGCAGAGCTCTGTGGCCACCACCAGCACATTTCCATTTTGCATGAAAACAAATCCTCCAAAACTGAGTGAAAGACTTGCTTATTTCTGAGTAACTTCTCTTATTGATTCATTGAGGACAAAGTTTTCTGGCTCTCTCGGAGCGTTCCCTGCGAGTGGGGGAATGGGTTTGCTCACAATCCTCCCTTGGTGCTGGGGGTTTCATAACCAGAGTTCATTAGAAATGGAAACTTAATTGAATTAGCTCGGTTACGCTTGGGGGAGTGATCAGGAGAGGCAGAAATGTCCTTTCGGAGGGGACAGTTCTGCTTTTCTCAGCAATGGAGGAGCATCCCCTGCCCAGCTCCTCTCCAGGGACATTCCCCACTCTTGCTTGCTCCCGTTTTTTGTCGATTCTCCCTTTGCCCTCTCTTGGCCTCCTCTTTCTGACCTCAATTTTTTCTTTTTCCGCCGCCAAACATCTCCAGCAGCTGAGCTGGCCCTGCTGCAATCTCCCTCCTGCCAGCGCTGGCTGTCCCTGTGCTGTCCCTGTGCTGTCCCTGTGCTGTCCCTCGGTGTCACCAGCTGGGCAGGACGGACTCTGCTCCCCTCCCCTCCTGGGAACGCTGATCCAGAGGGAGCAGCAGGCTCCCAGGTTCCCGCATAGTGCTCAGCACTGGGGCTTTGCTGTGCTTTCCTGAAAGCCCTTTCCACCAGGGTGAGTCCTGATGAGCCTCCTCATTAGGGGCAATTAAAATTCCACCCTCCTTTCCTTTTGAAATGCTCCAGTATTCCTGCCAAAGGCCTTTCCCAGGGCAGGGATCTCCCCAGCAGCTCCCCAGCTGCAGCAGGAACCTGGAACCCAGGTGGGAGAGGAGACAGGGGAGCTTGGCCAGGCCTGGAGGGAAGGAGAGGGAAGGGGAACTGGAGATGAGGGGTTGGAATAGCAAGAGCAGCCAGGGTTGAAGATGAATATGAAGATCAAGAATCTAAGATTAAAACTCTACGAGTTCTCTCTCTGTAGCATGTGGTGGAATTTTACCCAATTTGCAGTCTTGGCATTTGCCTTTCCCTTTTTTTTTTTTTTTAAATTTTTTTTTTTTTTAATATATGCTCATATATTTACCAAATTTTAGGGGGAAAAAAAAAAGAGGAACTGGAAGTTATATGGATTCAGTGTGCGTAACAAAAACGTGATACCACATATTCCCTGTGAATATTTCAGGATAAAAAGGCTGAGAGAAATCAGATAAATGCATCAAAAGGAGTCAGCTGTCTGCCAAAGCTCGTTTTAAATATCAAATTAGAATATAACTGTATGCAGAGCTTCCATATCAAATCAGGACTTTATTGGCAGGGACTGGAAGGTGACGCAGCTCCGAGTCCTCCTACACCCCTGGGTGATGGAGGGAGTTAAATGGAATAAAAGCGATTTTGGGATCAAATGCAGCCTGAGAAGGACATTCCTGAGGCCCAGACAGGGGAGTGGCTCCTCTGGGTGCTGCTGGCTCTGGTCACCCCGAGGTGACTCCTTGGAGCCCTGGGCTGGCCCTGCCTCTCGTGCAGCTGGCAGCGGCCTTGGGTCAGCCCGAGGGGGTTAATTCGGGGTATCCTGGGGGGCTCAGCCCCTGCGCTGAGGTCAGGAATTGCCCAAAAACGCTGAAATTGTTCCCCCCACCCCAGCAGGGATGGGTGGCAGAGCAGATGAGATATTCCACACATCCCAGATATTGTTGATTTTTAGGGCAGTGAGGGAAGCAGAAGATCTGGGAGCAGGCACTGGGAACACATTGCTGATCTGCTTCTGGAACCTTCCCAGTCCCCAGCAGAGCTGGATTTCGGGGCTCCACCTGAAACCGGGCCTTGGGCACTGAGGGAGAACCAAGAGCAAGGAAGGCAGGCAGAGGGGATCCCAGAGGGATGCGCCTCTCCCCGGGAGGGTGGGACCACCCTCCCACTGCTCGGGGGGATGTCCCCTCGCGGGACTCCTGTGCTGGCACCGTGGGGGCCCCTGAGGAGCAGCCCGGGGTGCTCTGAGCCCCAGCAGGTACAGATGGGCACCTGCTGAGCAGCTGGTGAGTACCAGATGAGCAGCTCGGGTGGGGATTTCTGGGTGTGACCATTCCCACGGAAGAGAAAATTTCCAAGGGGTTCCCAGCACCAAGCCCTGCTTTAGGGGCACTCCAAGGCTGCAGCTCCTTTGGACAGGGGGGGAAAGATGAAGGAAATGGAAATATTTCTTTGCAGGCTGAAAATTGATTGCTGTAATATTTCTGGTGCTCTGGCCTCCATTTCCTGCTGGCAGCCCCAGCTCTCCAGTAGCTCTGGGCTGTCTGTCAGAGCCTCTCTCCCTCACACACAGAATATTTGTTAACTCCAATGATTGGAGGCAAACACGGCGGTGCTGAGCTGGGGAAGGGTTTTTCAGATAACTGCCCGAGGCACCAGACATTGTGGAATCAAAATCTGGAAAGCAGAGTCATTATTTCTGTTGTTTTAGTGCCTGATTTTATTCTCTTTCTTATTGACAAATGCTCCTTAACCCATCTTGCTGCCAGTGGTTTTCTTCACATTTGCACTTTACAGAGCTGTTAAAAAAGGAAAGAAGAAAGAAAAAGACTTTATTTAACCATCTTTGGCAGCGTGTGCTCCCTCACCCTGCGCTGTCTCTTTTTTGGCTTCTGATCTGTGGGCAGAGGCTCTGGGATCTGCAGCTTTCCCTGTGGGATGGGAGTGGGAAATGTCTGGGACAAATGGGGGTAGAAGGGAAATTTCTCTTCAGCTCCCTCTGGCAAAGTGTCAAACAGATCCCAGCGCTCACCCTGCTGGAGGAGCCACCTCAAGGTGTTCAAATCAGCTCCCTGAAGGAATGTTTCAGCACTGGAAGAGGCTGCACAGGGCAGGGGGGCCCTCACCGTCCCTGGAAGTGTCCAAAACTCGAGTGGGGATGTGAGACTCCATGGTAGGGGTAGCAGGGTCAAAGGTCGGACTGGATGATCTTGGAATTCTTTTCCAGCCTGAACGATTCCGTGGTTTATCCCTGCGGGGGTGTGATTTTGTGGCATCCCAGGGCTCAGGGCAGGGCCCTGGAGGTTGTTAAAGCAAAGCACTCGGCTCGTGCTGCTCAGAGCTTGGGTTTAGGGCGTGCAAAACACGGAGCAAGCGAATAAACGGCTGTAAAAATAGGGATTACAATAAGAGAGGAGCTGACAGAGCCGGGGCTGCACAAGCCGCTCATCCCAATGGCCCCAGGGGGGACTCAGGTGCTTGGGAGGAATTCGCGGTTATTCAGGGGCATAATGGGAACAAGAAAAAAAGCAAAAGAACGGAAGGTGAGGCTCAGAGCACAGGAACTGTGCCCTCGCAGCAGCACGGTGAGAGCAGCGGTGAGAAGCCGCTCCTCCCCCGGCCGCAGCCCGGGCTGAGCTCCCGTGCGAGCCCCAAAAATCAGCGGCACAGCCCGGGGAGCTCGGGCTCTGTGGCTCCGGGGGGACAGTGACAGAGAGGGCTCCCGGCTCGCCTCGCCTGAAGGGTCTCTGAGCGAGCCCTGAGGCAGGAGAGGCTTTCTGGCAGAGGGAACATTTTTCACCAGCTCTCCTGGAAACGCGGAGCCGAGTTTTTGGTTAGACAGCCCTCTTAAGGCGTCTCGCACGGCTGCAGCCGCTGCAGCCCTGCCCCGGAGCGCAAGAATCCAGCCCCGCTGAGCGCAGCAGCGGCAGCCTGGCGGGGATTTTTGTCGCTGCTCCTCGAAGCCAAGGGCTGAGGGCACCGAGGCGGTCACGGCTGAGCTCTCCCTCCTTCGGGGCTGGCGCCAGGATGTTGGGGTCCGGCTGCTGCTGCGGGGGGCGCGGGGAGCAGCCCCCGCTCCTGCCAGGAGGGTCGGGGGGCTCTGAATTTCCAGAGAAATCGGGGAGGCAGCGGCCGGGCAGGAGAGGGGATTGTTCAGCCTGCCCAGGGGAAGGACACCAGGGAAAGAGGTTTTGTGTACGGAGCTCTTGGGAACATTGGTGATCTGCTCTTGAAAGGAAAACATTCCCTCATGACTTCATTTATTTATTTATTATTTATTTGCCTTTCGTTCTTTATTGGCAGCACTGACAGATGACTTGATAAATCTGAATTGCACGTGTTTGTCTCCTCAGCAAAGCCTCAAACCCAGGGTTTAATCAATTGCAGAGGTGTTGTGGATTTTAAGAATACTCTCAACCCCCCCTCACAGCTTTATAACAATATGAAAATGTAATCTGATAACAGAAACACTTCCAGGTCCTCAGGTCACCCCTTTCATTTGATAACATCCAGATCAATCTATGTACCAATGCTATTAATTGCAGCATTTTATTTGCATGTTTAAACCTGTTTGATTAACCTGCCTTTGCACTGCAGAGCTCAGTGTCTAGACTGACAGATCCGCACAGGAAAATTAAGGATATAAACTTGTTTACCGAGATGAGGTGGAATCTTTGCAGTTCTCTGCGCTGCCTCCCCCAATGAGCTCGAGCCCTGTGAAGACAGGGCAGATCTCTATCGGATTTCTCAGGCAGCAGAGCTCTGAACTTCCCTCAAATTTGCCTCCTTCCCTGACAGTGTTCACGAATGAACCACGGGTTTGTCGGGACATCTCTGGCACGGGATGGGGATGAGGACGAGGGGCTGGAGGGGCACAGGATGGAGATGAGGAGGAGGATGCAGGAGCAGCACAGGATAGGATGGGGATGAGGAGGAGGATGAGGATGCGGGAGCGGCTCCGGCCGGGGCACCGCGCTAGAGGGGGCTCTGCGACAGCGGCACCGCCACCGGGATCCATCCCCGCCCGAGCGAGTCCCAGCCTCCTCTTGTCACTGCACTGCCGCGGACAGAAAAACGCGGATAAACCCGTCTGGAAAGGATCCCGGAGCGCTTCTCCCCAGCGCAGCCTGTGTCTGCCCAGCTCGGGGTCACCCGGGCAGCTCGGGGGGTCCCAGAGGTTCTTCTTGATGTGGGTTAAAAACCGACCCGAAAATCTCGGCTCTTTCTTGTTTCCACCCTGGGTGAGGATGAGCAGGTTTTTTTTCCAATTGGATTGCTGCTGTAATAGAAATATTATACTGACAGCCAGGCTTGCTCTCCCACCTAATGCATTTTCAACTTTTTAATGCTGATTTTGGGAAATGTGGCTCCTGCAATTTGCATCCAGCTCTGGGGAAGTGAAGCGTTCTGAGAACGTGTACCTGCAGAAATCACTTCCACCAACAGCCTTACAGGTGGAAGTGCTTTTATTTTGGAATATTTCTGTAGGAATGGTGGGTTTCTGCTTTAGCCTGAATTAAGGACACTGGGAAATTCAAACACTTCTGCTGGGAAACAGGGCAAGGTTCCAGGGCGGCCTCAGGATCGGACAGCAGCGAGTGAGGAGCTTCCCAGCCTTGCCTTCCTCATCTGCAGGAATGCAACAATCTGCTACCTGAGAATGAGGTCAGAGCACGGCAAAATCAGCTCCAGTGGGAATTTCATATTGGCAGCGGAATGCCCCAGACAGCCAGGCATTGTGGATTTGCATTAAAAGAGTTTTTACAGCCAGAGCTGGGGCTCTGGGGGCTGGGTCTTCCCAGGGACTGGAGAGTTTATGAAATTCTGTTTCCATTTGTGTGCAGCCTCGTGTCTGAGAGCAGATTGGTTGTGAAATTTCCATCAATCGGTCATTAGTGGGTCATCAGTCCCTAGCTGCGGCTGAGTCTCTCACAAACACAAGAAGGGAGGCTGGAGCAGAGCCAGGCTGGCACTGGCCTGGGGTTCCCAGTCCTGGGGATGCTCCCAGTTCCCCAGTTTGGGTTCATTACTGGGGACAAGTCTACCAGATGCCTCTGCTGGGACTGAGCTGCTGCTTCCTATTCTTGCCTCAGTGGAAAAGATAAAGTTCTCAGCGCTGTCAGTCTGGGCTCTACAAGAAGCAGTAAAAATAAACTTAAAAAGTAAATCTCCAGCAATTGGAAAAGATGGAGCTTTGATACTGTTTTCTCAAGCCAACTTGCAGCCTAAGCAGAATTACACAGAGCCTTTGGCAAGCTTCAGGTTTCCAGAAGGCTTTGATTTCCCCTCCTTTGCCTGCGTGGTTTGGCAGCCTCAGGGTGCAGCCCCAGCCAGAGCAGGGCATAGGAGCAGGGATTTGGTGGCAGCACCAGAGACATCACCAGGGCCCCAGGGAGAAGGGAGCGGGCTGGGATAGCCCAGGGCTGCAGGAGGCTCAGGGCTGCAGAGGGGCTTTGCCACAGGTTTTGCTCCTCAGTGGCATTGCTGAGTCAGAGAAGAAGCATCTCCACAGAGGGAGCTGCTTTTGGGTCACGTCCTCATGCAGACATTTCCTGCTGGATGGTTTTCACTGATGCTCCAGCAACCCCCCCCAGCCACCTGACAGCAGCTCACAGGGGGAACACAACAGGGAGACCATTCCAGGGGGGAATCTGGGCAGGGTTTTCATGGAGGGCTCTCAGTGCCCACCTGGGATTCCTCCTGTGATAAAAATAAACAACGAGGGCCTGACTGCCCAGGCTGGGTTGGGATGCAGAGCTCACATCCAGCTACCTGCTGCTCGTCACTTCTTCCTGGGGTTTATTTTTACTCCTCAGGGCCTTTACAGGTCTGGCCCTGTCCTGAGTGAGGCTCTGGTCCTGTCCTGAGCTCCCGGCCCTGGCACAGCCCTCCCCTGCCCCTTCTCACCCACCCCGTTTGTGTTGCTGCTGCTGCAAAAGCTGATCCCACTTTCCCACCAGAGGAAGTGACAGAGAAAAGCCAAAGTTCCAGGTGACTCCTCCTTGGCAGGAAGCAAAATCTCTGCTGCTTTTCCCTGGCTCACTTGGCAGGGATGAGTTCTGGTTTTTAAGGAAGAAATCCTTAAAAAATTGGAGAAATCTTTCCTGGGCAGGAGCAGCACTCGGGTGCTTTAATCTGACCGAACTCTGCACCTGGTTCCACAGTCAGCGTTGACTCTGTGCTGTGCAGGAGACGACAAACGGAGCATCAGGGCAGGGAATCAACTGCCAGGAATGGGAAGCCCTCCTCTCATTTTGTTACAGGGAACAATCACCCTGCCTGGAGGTTTTATCTTTATTTATTTATGTTTTTGTCTCCCAGATTGGCCTGGTGCTTGCACTGGAAAGGAAACAGGAAACAAGTTGTACCTCTTGTCTTCCTCTTTCAGTTCCAATTAATCTGATTTTTGTTCAGCAAGAGCCATTCCCACTTGTACACACAATGCAGCAGCCTTGCAACTACAGCTCCTTCTACATAAATCAATCTCTGTTTAATTTTAGCCTGTACTGAATTTGACCAAACCCTCAGGAATTGGTTATAAAAGCTCTACAAGTGCAGCTTTTCATTTGGATCAATTCTGAGGGCTGTAGGCAGCTATTCTGTAGTGCAATCACTGCTCATGGAAAGTGGAAATGGAATTCTTTATTGTTTATAATGCAAATCAGACAACAAATTCGGAGTCATCTCTGCTGCCTGCATCATTCCCAGCTTTGGAAATGTAACTTGCAAGTTAAAAGTAGGAAAGTTTTCAGTACTGCAAGCAAGACTCTTATTTTAAAATATCCATTTTTAAATTATTTATCATTTAACATCCATATGGCTGCGGTGTAACAGGGCTACATTATCTGTGGACAGCTAATAACTTTAATTGGGCTTTAACGAGGAAAATGCTTTTTCTGTGTGTGCAGCCACGTGATGCTGCGCTGCTCCTCAGGCACAGGAGGGAAAGTGAGGGGGGTTCCAGCTCAGCCAGGCTGGATACCCCAAAGGCCAGCTCAGGCAGGAGCTCCCCAGGGCTGGGGGTGGATTTATTACAACCCAAACCACACCCCAGGGCTCGCTGGGAGTGCAGAAATCCCCTGCAGCAGACACTGAGAGAGCTGGGAGAGGCCCTGGGCTGTTGGAAAGCCAAGAAACCTCAATTTTATCAAGAAATGGGGCAGAGCTTGAAGCAAGAGGATCTTTAAGGTCCCTCCTGTGACCCCATGAAATTCCCCAATCCCACTCTTGGCTCACAGCTTTGGAGGAGTTTTGCATTTCATGATGAAGCTGAGGCTGGGATTTCATTTTTTTTCCAAGTCTTCTCCTACCTGCTGGTGAATGAATCCCAGAAAGATTTCTGTCACTTTACAATGGAAAGGAGACAGATTGCACAGTTGCTTCAGCTTTCATTTTAATACCTGCCAATACCACTGCGCAAATCCTGGAGCGTAATGCTAAAAAAAAAAAAAAAAATAAAATAAAAGAGAGAAGTGTAGCTAACATGAGGTTAAAAAATGTCTTTAGTGTGTAAAATATGAAGCTGGATGACACACAGGCAGCTGCAGATGCACTAATTTGATTTCATGCCTTAGAATCAACTGTTCTCCTGCACTGAAAGGCACATTTACATCCATCTGGCAGAGCAGCTTCCTTGTCTTTCCAGAGCTCCTCTGCTCTTGTCTCAGCCCAGGTTTCCACCCCGTGCTCTGCTCATGGGGGTGAGTTTGGAGCAGCCCTTTTTATCCCCAGCCCACCCGTGGTTTTCAGGAACTTACAACAAAAATCTATTTATTTTGCACCGCCCCCCCGCCCCCTTTATTTTCTCTCTCTTTTCCAAGTCTCAGGGTATCATTACTGGATTAGGAGACCCAGAACAGAGGATCTGAGTGAGCTGTAATCCTTGCAAGCCAGGGCCTACAAAGCTGGGCTTGTGACACTGGGAATAACTGGCTGTGTGGTACTGGGAACACTGGGTTTGTGACAACTGGGAATAACTGGGTTTGTGACAACTGGGAATACTGGGTCTGTGGTACTGGGAATAACTGGGTTTGTGGTACTGGGAATACTGGGTCTGTGGTACTGGGAATAACTGGGTTTGTGGTACTGGGAATACTGGGTCTGTGGTACTGGGAATAACTGGGTTTGTGGTACTGGGAATACTGGGTTTGTGGTACTGGGAACACTGTGTTTAGAGCAGAGGGGATTTGGGCACAGGGGAGGAGCTGGGATGGCTCCTGGCAGCCTGGGGGGGTGGTGGCAGTGCTGGGGGGCACAGGGGGACACAGGGGGACATGGCCGGGGAGGGTGGGCTTGGCACAGAAACAGAGAGGTGCCAGCAGAGTGATGGAGAATCCTGAGCTGGAAGGGACCTGGATCCCTGCCCTGGATCCCTGCCCCAGATCCCAGGTGGGAAGGGCAGGATCCCTGCCCCGGATCCCTGCCCGGATCCCTGCCCCAGATCCCAGGTGGGAAGGGCAGGATCCCTGCCCTGGATCCCTGCCCCGGATCCCAGGTGGGAAGGGCAGGATCCCTGCCCCGGATCCCTGCCCCGGATCCCTGCCCTGGATCCCAGGTGGGAAGGGCAGGATCCCTGCCCCGGATCCCTGCCCCGGATCCCAGGTGGGAAAGCCTGGACCCCTGCCCTGGATCCCTGCCCCAGATCCCAGGTGTGAAGGGCAGGATCCCTGCCCCGGATCCCTGCCCGGATCCCAGCAGGAGCCCTCAGGGGTCCCTGCAGGGTTCCCTGCCCCAGGCCAGGCTTTGCTCTGCCCACACAGCACACAGGGCAGCTGGAAATCAGCTTTGGACCTTGTCCTCGCCGCAGGTACGAGCAGAATCCTTATCTCCCGTATTCTCAGCACAGCAGGAAGTCCTGGAGATGGAAATTAGAGGTGTCTGACGAGCTGCTGGAGCAGCCAAAGCTCCCCTCCCTTCTCCAGCTGGCTTGGAGCGAGCGGCTCACCGAGTTCCTCAGAAGTTACAGCTGCATTTGGGGTTCATTTGGCCCATTTCAATCCAGGTGCCATCAAGGTGCCATCACCCCTCAGGTCTTAATTTGCACTGCTCCACCGAATCTGCTGCTCTCATCAGACTAAGACATGCTGTAAAACAAACCCTGGGTGGAAATGTTGTACCAGGAGAAAATCCCCGCGAGCTGCTGAGTCTGAGCGCTGGTGGGTGAGGGATTTTTGCTGCTACAAGATGCAATGAGCTCCCTGGTGCTTTTTTCTGCTTGTAGGGAAGAATAAACTCCTGGTAGTAGAAGCTGTAACAAGTTCTTGGCAAAGAGAAACAAAAAGCAGAGGTCAGTGCTGAAGCTGTGTGAAGCTTCTTAATTTTTGCTTCATGAATTTCTCTAGTGCTAAAGTGACTTTAAAGCGGAAAGGGAATTGTCATGTCCTTACCCCAGGTATAATTACACGAATTCCAGCTGAGAAACACAACGAAGTGCTCGGAGCTGAGCTGTGCAGCATTCCCTGCTCTCGGCAAGGGCTTGGCTCTGCTCCTGGGAGGTTTCAAACCAGCAGCTGCCACGGAGAAAGGGAGAGAAGAAGTGCCTGGAGCCCCAGGCTGGCTGTGTGAGCACCCAGAACAATCCTGAAATGATTTCAAAGCACGGGTGTTACTCCCCTGCTGTGTCAGGAGCGCTGAGATAACGTCTGGGCTCAGGCAGGGGCTCGCTCGTGGTACAGAACCCAGGTATGCCGTGGCTGTGTGAGACCCTCGGCATCCTGCAGCATCTCGATTTCTCCAAAACATTGGAAACCCTCGATGTGCTTGGAAACGCCCGTGGTTTCAGTGATTGAGGTGCACACAGGTGTGTGCTACTGCCCAGATCTGCTGAGATGTGCGAGCAGAGCTCCTGGTGGGGAGGAATCCCTGCCAGAGCAGGAGCTGTGGCTCTGGGAATGCTCCTGCCCGAGGGTTCCAGCCGGGCAGGGCTGCAGGGCGAGGGATTTTGGTCCGGGAGGCACAGCCCAGCCTGGCTGGGGGTGGTTGGCTCTGGAGCTCTCCAGGAGCTCTTCGCTCCTGATCCTCCTGCAGCCGGAGCGGTCCGTGTGAGATGCAGGAGAGAGAATCTCCTCTCCTCTTCTAATTTCATCTCCTCCAGCCTGGAAATTAAAACTGCTTCCTCAGAGGGACCTTTACCTTCTCCATCACACGGGCTCACCCTCCCCCTCCGACTTGCCAACGCTTAATGGGCTGGAGGCAGCCAAAGCACGAGGCTGTGAGCAGAGAGAAATGATAATTCACTCGGGATGGAAGCAAGAGGCAAAATGTAATCCATCATATCTGCTCCATCTCATTATGGAGGTGAGATACAAGAGAGGGCAAGCTGTTAATAAACTGGTGGATGAAGTTATTTTACCAATCTGTTACAGCAAGCGAGGATAGACAGGGGTAGAAGTGCATTATTCACACCTTTCCCTAATCCTTTTGTTCCTCATTCTGTGGAAATGCCTTTGTGAAGCCGGGAGAGCAGCCTGGCTGCCGTGCACCCCTCCCACCTCTCCAGCCTGGGGTAAATCCCCCGTGGGAGCTGCAGGAGGGGTCCCCAGCTCAGGGCACAGGGCTGGTGCTGCCCTTGCAGGGCCAATCTCTGCCACAGCCACAGATTTTCCCGGGATTTGTGTCCCCTTCCCCCTCTGGGATCTGCCCCTGCCACCCCTGGGGCTGAGAGGGGCTGGAGGCAGCTCGGGGAGCCCATCCTGCTCCTGCTGGGGAACATTTTGGGCATTGCTGGGTGTCCCTGGGATCCCGGCTCCCTCTGCAAGGACAGCCGGCAGTGGGGGCTGCACTGCGGGGGCTGAGCAGGGCCGTGGGGCTGTTCCCAGTGTCCTGCTGGGTGCGATGGGAGCTGGGATGGGAGGGCTGCAGTGTGACATCCCCTATGAAACGTTCCCACCTTTGCTTTCATTCACAGGTAAAGGTTTCCACGCAGGTTTGGTGTGGTCAGGCTTTGGAGGCCCGAGGCAAAAGCGCCTCAGAGTCCCCTGGAACTGTTTATTCTCCTTTTCTCTCCCCACCCACCACACTGCTGCTTCCTCCAGCGCTGCTTTTCATTTTCCCACCTCCCTGGCAGGGCTGAGGCCTGGCTCTGGAGCCCACTCTGGGCACGTCTGCAGCCTGCCTGTGCTAACGAGGTTTCAGTCTGGAGGCTGTCAGCTCCGCACAGAAGCTGCACATCCTCCTCGTGCTTTGTGAGCAGTGCAGGAGGGAAACCTCAGCAGGAAAACTTCCCACGCATCCCAAACCTGTGTAGAGAGTGAAGGGAAAGGAAGGGAAGGTGATCAATAGGCCAAGAAGGTTTTCCTAAGAAGAAAGCCTGAACCAAGCCCTGCACGTGCAGGCATCACTCCTTCAGTCGCTGTGGCTGTCACCTGCTCGGGGTTTCCACAGAGCTCTCCAGGTCTGAGCAGGGAGGGCCCCCAGGGATCAAATCCAGCTCCTGGCCCTGCCCAGGCCCCCCAAAATCCCACCCTGGGCATCCCTGGGAGTGCTGTCCTGGAGCTCCGGCAGCCTCGGGGCTGTGCCCGTTCCCTGGAAAGCCTGGGCAGCGCCCGGCACCCTCTGGGGGAGGGACCTTTCCCTGATCTCCATCCCAGCTGTGCCACCCCTGTCCCTGTTCCTGTCCTGTCCCTGTCCCTGTCCCTGCTCTGTCCCATCCCTGTCCCTGTCCCTGTCCCTGTCCCTGCTCCTGTCCCTGTCCCAGATCTGTCCCAGCCCTGTCCCAGCCCTGTCCCAGTCCTGTCCCTGTCCCTGTCCCTGTCCCTGTCTCAGCCCTGTCCCAGTCCTGTCCCAGCCCTGTNTCCCTGTCCCTGTCCCTGTCCCTGTCCCAGCCCTGTCCCAGCCCTGTCCCTGTCCCATCCCTGTCCCTGTCCCAGCCCTGTCCCTGTCCCTGTCCCAGCCCTGTCCCTGTCCCTGTCCCAGCCCTGTCCCAGCCCCGCGCAGCACCCGCAGCCACAGCAGAGCCCGAGGAGCTGGCCGGACACGCCGGGGGCTGCCGAGCTGCGGCGGGGAGGGGCAGATGGAGACATCAGCTCATTAACAGCTCGCTCCCATCGCACCGGGGCTGCCGGGCCCGCGCTCGCGCTTTTCCAATTCAAAGGAGAGGAGAGCAAATTTACGGATGATGACTTGATTAAATTTAAATGACTGTAAAAATATCGAGGCAAGGCTTCGGTGGTGACAGGAAAATCTCCTTCAGCTTTTCCTTCCCGTTCCCCAGGGCTTCAGTGGGGTCCATGAGGAGAGAGGAGCCTGCACAATTTCCCTCCCTTCATACTTGAATTTGTTTTTATACAATTTTTATTTCCATTTCTAAACATTAAAATTAGGGTTTTTTTTTTAATATGCAGCAATGAAAAAGAGCTTTGAAAATAGCCAGGAAGGACTCCTTAAGAAGTTTTTTTGTACTCAGAATGTCCTAACCCTGAGGTTCAAGTCAAGAAAAATCCAGAACTGACAGAAATGTTGGCAAACACACCAATAACGAGTTCTGTGCTGCCGTTCCTCTCATCTCGAGTGAGCCATACATGGCCCAGGGCTGTGGAGGAGGGAGGGGATGGTTCCTGCTCCAGGGTCTTTCACTCACCGTGAATAGCTCCGAGCGTTATCAGAAATTCCAGTCTCAATTTCATCCTGGAACAGAGATAATGGCCGCATCCCAAAAGATGCTTTCACAGAAGGCACTAATTATCCCTCCTTTGTCAGAGCGTTTGCTGACTGATAACCTCCCCTCTCCTTGGAAATTTCCTTCTCCAGAGCAGGGCTCCAGCTCCTGAGAGCCGATTGCAGGGAGGTGTCAGCGCTGAGCTGAACCCTGAATAAAGGGTTTCACTGCCCACAGCTGCTCCTGGCACCTTCCAGAGGCTCCCTGAGGAAGGAGAGCAGGGCTGGGCTGGGACGTGGGACCTGCCCGGGGCTGCTGGGGCTGGGCCCAGGGCAGGGAGGGCAGAACTGGGGCTGGAGCAGGCACTGCTGGCAAAGCTGCCCATGCCAGGAATGGAGGAATTGTAAAAAAGTGGGAAAAAAACCTTTGAGATCCAGTCCAACCAAAGCCCAGCACTGCCACGGCCACCGCTGACCCGGGTCCCCAAGTGCCACATCCACGTGGCTTTTAAATCCCCCCAGGGATGGGGACTCCAGCACTGCCCTGGGCAGCTGTGCCAGGACTGGGCAGCGCTTCTGGCACAGAAACTTTTCCTAAAATGCAAATAAAACTCCTCTGGTGCAACTTGAGGCTGTCAATGCTCCCCAGAGGGCTTTTTGCAGATGTTTGGGCTTGGCTGCTGTTGCTCCTGTCTTTGTTCAGGTCCTGCTGCAGCCTTGGGGATTCCTGGTTCCTGTGGCATTCCCAGGTTTGGGACCCCCTGTTTGCCCGGCAGGCTCTGCTGCCTGTCCCAGCCCATCCATCTCCCCAGCAGAGCAGGCAATCCCAGTCCAATTCCCGGTTCCCAATGACAGGATGGAGGCACATGGTGCTGAAAAATCATGATAAATGCAGGTTCTCATCCTCTGGGCCATCCATCAGCGAGCACTTTCCTGAGTGAGTTAGGATGTGCTCCAGCCCTGCCGGGGCTGTGCTCCTGAAGGGCTGCTCTGCACATTTTGCCACGGACAGACATTAATGAAGGTAATTGAAGACGTTATTAAGGGAATGTGTTTGTTATCAGAGGTTGCTCATGGCGTTATTACTCATAGCCAAACTTCATTAATATCCATTTTTCATGGCTTTGCTCTGCCGTTCATTGCTTGCCTGACCTTGTGTCACTGGAGGAAATGTCAGAGATAAAGAAGCTGTGCTCGGAGCTGTGCCACCCTCGCTGCGGGGCCTGTCAGCCTCCAGGAAAATCCCATTTCCTGAGCTTCCAGAGCTCAGCCAGGGAAGTCACAGACAAACATCTCCAGGTCGGGAGCCGGGCATGCAAATGCTCCCTCGGTGTTTGCGCTAATGAATAAATTATTGCCCCATTTGTGAATCCTCCCCACAAACAAACAAGGCAATATCAGCTGATGGAGAAGCACGTGGCTCTGTTTGCCTTCAGAGTGTAAAAGGGACTCCAGTTTGCTGGTGCACGTTTCACAAGGAAATGTTTTATTGGATTGTTATTGGAGATGTTTAATGATCATCTTTGGTTAGGATCACTGTCAGCATCCTGCACACAATCACATTTACTGGAGCTTTGGTTTTGATGGCTGCGGCTGAGTCAGAGATTTTCGAATTACAGCAGTCAGAAATAGCAGAATTGACTTGAAAATGCTGATTGTGATGGACTTTGACACCCAAAAAAGTTGTGGTGAACAAAACCAGGCTGCGGTCTGTGTGAGGATTGCAAGGAAGTGAATCCATGGAGCATAAAACACTTGGGAAATAAAACCCCTTCACTGGGTGCCGTCCCTGCCCTTGGAACGGGAGGACCTTGGAGGACCCTTCCAACTCAAACCACTCTGAGATTCTGGCATTAAGAGTCTGGCTTTGGAGAAGAGAAAGTCAACGTTCCACTGCTGTACTAATTGCCAACTCGGTATAATTAAGGGACAGAATTTCCTAAGGAAACGAAGCAATTAAAAGCCAAAGGGACCATCCCACACAGAGAAGGAGCCGGGCTTTGGCACCCTGAGCCAGTCCGTGGCCTGGGGACAGCTGGGGGTGGCTCCAGCGCGAATTGAGAGAGGCCCCAAGTCGTTACCAGGATCATTCCTTGGCAGGAACGTGCTGGTTTTTAGAATATCGACAGTTTGCTCAATACGTTAACGATCTCAATTTCCATATTGAGTTTTGTCACTTGAATTTGTTCGACACGCAGCACGGAGATATTGGCACTGGGGAATCCATGGCAGGAGTCACAGGCAGAGATTCCAGACTAATGATGACACATTGCTCACAATTGTCTTTTTGGGTTTTGGCTCAGGCCTCTCCTCTCTGCCATTCATCTCCCAGTTCCCTTGCTGCACCCGGTCCTGTGCTGGTGGATTTTTAATTTTTGTCTTGCCCAGTTATCCCAATTTCCTTTACATCCATCTTTCCCCATATATAAATTGCACAACATTCTGTTTATTCAGCACCAGGTGCTGGCTAGAAATGCTGCTGGGTGTGTTCTAGAGAGGGATAACTCTATAAAATTCCATGGGTTGAACTCCATTATTGGCAAATCCGTGTTTTCGGTGAACATCAGTAAAAAATTATCAATATTAGTTAAGGATCTTTATGTAAGTACCTGAAAGGCTCTGTTTTCACATTTGAACACATTTATGGTTATTATCCTCAGCTGAGACTTGTAAATTCAAGGGTCTTCTCCATCATCCTGGGTAATAACTGACACAATCCCTTCTCCAGAGCTGCAGCTCTCCCAGGGAATCTCACTCTGCAGGGTTTGGCAGCTCTGGGGCCCCTGGGTAGGATGAGGTACATCTAAATAATCCTTATTTCTCCCAGGAAACACCTCTGTCCCTCTCAAAGCAGTCTGGAATTTCAGTCTAGGTCTGGGCCATGCCTGGTGAAGATTAGGATTTTTTTCCCAGTGAGAAAATGTTTGTTCTTTACATGGAAGGCCTTCTTTTCCATAATTCTTGTTGTTTCTTTTTTAAATTTTTCCTTTTAGTCTTAATAGTATTCTGCCTTGCACAAACAGCACCCCAGACCTGTCCCTTCCCACATCCCACCCAGATCAATCCCTCAGCTCCTCCCGTCTTCTTTGAGGGGGGACTGTGCCCATCTGGATGCAGGCAAAGGCATTTCTGAGGGCTTTTTCTTATTTTAATTAGAAGTGACTTCATTTCTTCATCACTCATCTGATGATTGGCTGTACCTGCCCTTTCTCAGAGTCTTTTCTCTTCATTAGTGTTTATGCTTTGTATAACTAAGAAAATAATTAAGCGTGCTGGGTTTTATTGGCAGCACTTTGCCAAGATGTTGGTGGGTGTCTGCACTATATCATCATTTGATGGTGTCTCTGCAGCCCTGCAGAAGCAGGAGAAGAAAAATGCCACATAAACAACGGCTCAGACAGAGCTCGAATGATCCAGTAATTTTGATTTATACTTTGCATTCTGTGGAACTGTATTAGCAGTTAAAGTCGATGGGTAAACGATTCCCAGCACAAACAGAGGCAGAAACACAGAAGAAACTCCCTGGGTGAGATTTAGTGCTGGGCTTTGCTCAGAACCAGGCTGGGGGTGAGGACAGGCTGCACGGGGATCCAGGTGGGAATGTCAGGGATTCCAGCCCAGGATGGAATCCAAGAGCTCTGGGTGGGGAGGGGCTGCACAGGGATCCAGGTGGGAATGTCAGGGCAGGACAGGATGGAATCCAAGAGCTCTGGGTGGGGAGAGGCTGCACGGGGATCCAGGTGGGAATGTCAGGGCAGCCCAGGATGGAACCCAGCCAGGCACAAGGACAGGGCTCCAGTGAGGGGCTGCGAGGGCAGGGCAGGGCAGGGCAGGGCTGCAGCCCCAGCAGCTTTGCCCAGGAGCTGCACAGCCCCAGCCCAGCAGGAATTGTCCCCAGAGCCCCCAGTGGCTTTGAAGGAAGGGAGGTGACCCTGGGCTGCAGGTGCAGCTCCCAGGCAGGGCTGGCTGCCTCTGCGGTGCCCGGGAGCAGTGAATGCTGCTGCTGCCATCACTTCGTGTGCAGGGAGAGGTTGGGGGGCTGCTGGGGGCCCTGGGGTGGCACTGGAGGGGCAGCACTGACCCCCAGCAGCTGCCAGGTAAACACAGCCCGTCCAGAGGGGTCCATGGCCAGGGATTTGTTTTGCTCTCTTTCAGCTCCAAGCATCCCCTTTGCAGTGAAGGAGGGCAGGGAGGTTCAGCAGCTCCAGAGCTGAAGCAGAGTCAGTTTAATCCAAGCTAAAAGTCCCCGTGCCAGGAGGTCTCGTGGACAGGAACAATTCCCTCGGACACAGCTCCATCCTGTGACTCTGCTCCAGGGAGAGCCAACTGTGCTCCAGCCAGAATCCCAGCAGAGAAGGAAAGCGCTGAAGGCTCGGAGCTGCAGTGCTCATAAGGTACTGGAGCATCTCCGAGAGTGTCATTTATTGATGTCTTGCAAGGGAAATGTTGATTCCTTTTTGTAAATTGCATTTTTCATCAAAACTCACTGAGACTGAAAAATCGCTTGTGACTGACAGGCTCTGCGTGCTGCAGTTTGATGTGAATGTTTTGGCTGGTGGAGCCAGAGAATAGCCTGGGAATAATTACCCAGCCTAACACGTTCCCTGGGTGACAGACAACATCTTCATTTCACAGGCCAAGTTGTTTTAAGAGACTTTTCCTCCTGACTCTTGTCTCCCTTTTCCCACGATGGGAATATTTCCCACCTCTCCTTTCCCTGCTTGGGCACAAGGCTGGCAGGGCAGGAGTGGCTGGAAGCACCCCGGGCAGCTCCAGCCTCGCGTGTCCGTGTGAGTTCAGGGGCAAAGCTTCACTCCAGCTCCTGGCAGTGCAGGGCACAGGGCTGCTGCCACCTCCCACAGCCCCTGCAGCCCCGGGGAGCTGCTGGGGACCGAGGGAGCTCTGCCAGAGCCTCTGATCCCCCCGTGGGACTGTCACTGCCACTGCCACTGCCAGCAGAGGGGCTGCAGTGACTGGGACACTCTGCCATGCTGCCAGCCCCTGCTGCCAGCCCCTGCTGCCTTCCTTTTCATGCCCCAAAACCACCCAGCTCTGGAAGAAATGCCCTTCCTTGCTGACCCTGAGGGCCAGGGGACATCCCTGGCTCTGCCCTGGAAAAATCCCCTTCCCTGGGGGAGCAGAGCCCTGAGGGCCAGGGGACATCCCTGGCTCTGCACAAGCCCTGCCAGGCTGGGTCCTGTCCCTGCTCCAGCTGGCACCGGGCAAATCTGGAGCTGCTTTTTGGAGTGGCTCTGGGGAAATGGCAGGAAAAGCAGATTTATCCGTGCAGGGTCTGGCCCTGGGAGCCTCCTGCCCTCCAGGCTGGGTTGTGTGATGATAGCCAAAAGTTTTGAAAGTCATCACGGAGCTCATCCATTGCAGAGGAAGGCTGGCAAGGGGGCCCTGGGGGAAATGGAGAGCAAAACAGCCCAATTTAATATGCAGATGGCAGAGTTAAGCCACGGGATTTGTGTTGCAGAAGAGAATAATGTCCAACATTAAGGGAGTTATATCTCAGCCTGATTAATTTCCCCATGAAATCAAGTGGGTTGGAAGGGACGTGCTCTAATGACTTGCTGATCCTTGTTTTGCACAGTTCCAGAGGAACTGCAGACATGGAAAAATTAGAAAGTAGAAGAAAATGTCAGAAATGGCAATTTCCTTAGGTGGAAATTTGGGTTACACATGTCCTGCCCCATGGCAGCCTTGAAAATACAATGCTTTGATGGCAGTTGGCTGCTGAGGTTGGTGGGGGTGAAAATAGAACTTAAACCTGACAAATCTGCACGAGGACACCACAGAAAGACGGAATATAAACCCCAGGAGGTGCCCAGGGAGCAGTGGGAATATTTTGGGTGCTATTTGCCAGACCTGAAAGTGAGTACTCACAGCAGATTGCCACTTCCTGATAAACAGATTGGCTTTGGTGCATCCTGGGAAAGTCTGGATGACTTTCAGCAGAAAATGAGGTAGGCTGAGAAATGGCAGCAGATTCATGAGGTAGAAATAATTAAGGTAAATCCTGGAGCAGTTTGGTTCCCCTTCCTCACTCTGTTTTCAAACAGAATATTCTGCGTGATGAATTGTGGAAGTGCAGCACATGCTGGGAGGATTTAACTGTCTCCTCAGATCATAAAGAGAAAGAAAAGGAATCCTGGCCTTGTTGATGGTTTAGGAAAAAAACCAAACACAGCACAGGAGAAAAAGGCTGTACCTTAAAAATTAATTGTTCAAGTACCAGGTCATTGTGGAGTAATGCACCGTGAAATGATGTTATTCTCCAGGAGAATTTCCATAAAGTTTAACGCTCCATGACACATTCTTTTCCTATTGAAGTTAGTTAAAAATAGTACATAAAAGTGCTGGGTGAGTGGAGGGAGCCCGGGGAAGGCTGGGTGGAACCAAGGTCTCAGCAGAGCCATCAAACCCGGCTGAGCCACGCCAGGCAGGCCCAGAGCTGAGGGAGCAGCGCTCTTGGTGTGATTTTCCTATTGTTCACGTTGGGATAACCAGATTATTGGAATTTTTTTTTCCTAACGAGAAGGAGACAGAACGCCTCGGTTGTTAAATGGTTCAGGCACAGAGCGGGGCCATCACTCTGGGCCCGATTGCTGTCAAAGGCTGCGAAATGGGAGCTTTGCACCGGGACCGCTGGGGACGGGCCAGGCGCTTCCCGCTTGTTTGGCGTCAGATGGGACGGAGGAAATATTTGGTGGGAATGTGTGGCTCTTCAGAAGGTTGGGAGGGAGAAAACCAGGTGCAGGCGCAGGGCTGGACGGGTGGAAAACGGGCAGGGAGTGAGGGATGAGCCTGCCTGGGATGTCCCTCCACGGGGGCTGCTCTCCACCTGAATTCCCAGCTAAATCCCCTGCCAGGGAGCGCTCCTAGGAAAGCAAAGAGCCCACCAGGCAAGCATCTGTTTATTTACATGTTTTATCTGTGTGACAAGTGGAGCCCCCTGGAGATTTGGAGGCCTTTTGAGCTGGATCTGAAGCGATGATTTTCCTTAAAGCAGTCTTGTGGCCTGGCTCTGTGGGCGCTGGGTGCTGAGATGCTCCCAGGAATAAACAGCAGCTCCCAGGATTTCTCGGCACGGCTGCCAGAGCCACAGGGCTTGTAAGCAGGGAGAGGCAAAGGTGGCTGGGCAGGGGGCTCTGATGGCCACGAGGAGGAAGGATGCTGGCTGAGAGCTCTGCCTTGTCCTGCTGGAGAAATGAAATGCGAACAGGGAAAAGAAACTGCCTTGTTTTGTAGAGCTAACACGCAGACTTCTTGCATTTTTAAAAGAAGTCTTAAATGACTGTGGAGTGGAAGTGCCTGAGGTGATTGACGGGCTTTTTTGTGAGAGTTAGGCTTTCAAATTTATTGTGGGGCTCTTGGAAATATTGCCTGTGCAGCTCCAAAACAGAGCAGAGTGCTTCCGAGTACTTCATCCCTCTTTTTTATTTCCTTTTTACTCCCTCCAGCTCTGCAGATGCAGCAGATTTCTGGCAGGAGATGATGGGCCAGAACTATTAACCAGCTTCTAAATGCAAGATTAATTTATAGGCTGGTTTTATAGACGACACTGCCCAGGCAGCCCTGGCAGAGTCGGGATCCAGGGGCTGCTGTGGCTGCAGAGCCCCCGGGCACGAGGGGAGGGTCCCAAGGCACACAGGGAGGCTCAGATTTCCCCTTTTCCCCCCAGTTTCCGTTGTCCTTGTGGACTGATTCTCCCCTGGCAGGGAGTCACCAGCAGTGCTGGGGAGGCAGGGGCTGCTCTCCTGCTCCTTGGGCTCCCTCCTCTTCCTCTCCTACCAACTGACGGGGAAGAATTTGGGTTAAATTCACCTCTCTTTTCCCTCTCCTGGCACAGACCTGTTACTGGATCTGCCATAAGCTCTGAAGAGTTTTAGGGCTGAGGATGCTGAGAGGGGAAGGAGCCGTGCAGGGGGAACAGTGGGACAAAGCCTTCTGGTCCATTTTGGAATTAATGGTTTTCAGGAGCTATCAATTCCAGCCCTTAACTGGGGAGCCCCGATTATAAAGGGGAATATAATTAGTGGCAAATGCTGTGAGATATATAAAGACAAATAGGGGACTGGGATGAATGGGGGCTCATAAATTTTATTAAGAACCACATTTGGATGTAATCATTTATTCCTGGGGTCCCTGGAAGCGATTTCAGACTGCAGAGAGGTCGCTCCCGTTATTAAATCAGCTGTGAGAGATTATTGATTCATAAAGAAAAACTGGTGTGTTTTAAATGGGGAGATAAATGGGCTCAGAGCAATGTTCCCTCTTTGCTACCAAGTGGCTCTTGCCAGGTTTGCACTGGTTCCCCTCTTGCTGGGAATAAATAGTTTTCTCCCCCAGACTCCCCTTTGTCCTGAGGGAAGTTCAGGGCCTGGCTGGAGCTTTGCTATCAGGACAGTGGGGACTGCTGTGACCTGGAAATCATGAAAAATAAGGGACTTGTGTGTTTCCTTTCAGCCGTGGATCTCAAAACGAGGTGGGTAGGTGATCCCTGCCCGTTTCTAGGTGGCACAGCAGAGGTGCAGGGGGGTGCTGGAGCTGGTGTTGTGTTCCTGAGGATCTGGAGATGCCCAGTGTCAGAAATAGGCAAGGACTTCAGCTCTTTGTGTGCTTCAGCTTTATTAAAAAAAAAAGGGGGTGGCTCGTAGGGAGGGGATGGCACAGCACACAAGAGCAGCCGGCTGTCCCAGGCGTCCGGAGGAGGAGAAGCGCTGTCCTGGCAAAGGCTTCCTCCAGGGCAGGATCTTCCTTCTTCTCTCGAGAGCTGGTCCAGAAGACCCTGAGCAGGGCTCCGGGGCCTCTTTTTATAGAGGCCAGGCTCAATCTGATTGGTGCGTTTTTCAATCCTCTTAGGGATTGGTCAGTTTTGAATTCTGGTCTCCTATTGGTTTAGGAGCCAAGGGGCGTGGCTTATGTTTAATAAAAGTCTTTGGTAGAAAGTTCCAGGACGCCCTCAGCCAGCGCCATCTTGAGCCATTCAATTCAATTGAAATAACTGTAGTTAACAGCAAGCACTTTAACAAAATACAACAATTACAACCGTAACCTTATTAACAAACAGGGATGACATAATAACAATATGGGTCCTCATTGGGGTTGGTGTGTGAGTGTGTAACACCAGGTAAGTGTGACAGGTGGGTGTTGGGGAGGGCACAAAGGGAACAGACACACTAGGTAGGTAGAGCAGGTAAGTGTAGGTAGGAATTACATAACTTTACTTCTCACACCCAGCAGGAGCTCTCTGCACCCCTGGGCCCTGTGCTGGTGACAGCAGGGACACAACTCTGCCACGCTGCCCCTGCTCCAGGCCCCGCACACCTAACCATTATTAACGGCAGAAAGGTGACCTGTAAGCTCCTAAACAGGCTCCATTTTTAAATCTCCTATTTTCCCCCCAATCCTTCAATCTAATTAGGCTCACATCAGTATATTATTACAGAATGTAATCATTCCTTTCTTCTAATAACATTCATGGATAATTTTATTTCTCGTTTTCAGCCTCCTACTCCTGTGGTGTAATTAGTGTCTCTGGCACCTCGTGATGCTCAGAATGAGTTGCAGCTGCTAATTGCTAATTGAAAAATTAGAAACTCAGTTAGAAAAAGGATCTAATTAAAATGAAATTAGATAAAGTCCCTTCAAACTAGTGTCTTCCTCTTTGCTTTTTCCCCCAGTTTTGCGATCACAGAGCCATTAGCACTTGCCAATTACATTTAATTGTTAAACACAAATACATTTCCATTCGACTTCTCACAATAACCTTGCATTAGTGAGAGAAGCACGTTTAGCAGGGGGGGCTGTGAGTCTCTCCTACCCTAAATTCCAGCAAATCACCTGCTGATCTTTGCTGGGCAGAGTGAGAAATCCCTGGATGTGCAAGAGATCTGGCAAATCCTGTCCTGAGCTCTGTGTGGCCATCAGGCCGTGACACCGAGCCCAGCAGGGGCTTTCAGGGTCTGGTCCGTCCCCCTTGTCCTGTCCTGCTCTGGGGAATGGAACAGAAAGCAGCAGGGCTGGAGCACTCGCTGGCGTGCTGGGGGGTTCATTCAATTCCAAAGGAAGGAGTTCCCATCCCCGTGTTTGTCCCAAGGGCAGAGAGCGTGGGCAGGGCGAGAGCCTGCATCCCTCGGGATGCTCCCAGGGCTCCCCCGGGAGCTGTGGCGGTGGTGAGATGTGGGGGAGCAGAGACTGGGAACAGGGGGGCACCGGGGGCTCCTGGGCTGATCACCCTGCTAATTACAGCCCTGTTAATTACAGCCCTGCCCTCCTCCAGAGCAGCCCTGCGCCTGCCAGGCCTCTGCCTGTTCCCTCCCTAAAAATGGCAAGCAAACTCTTGGAGAGCTCTTTCAAGGTTGCAAAGGACTTTTGGGCCGAAACAATGGAAATACAGAACAACATCTGGGTTTTTATTGCCCTCACACACAGTTCTCGTCTTACAGCTGATGTTTTATACACCTCGGAGTGTTTTACTGCTTATTCTATAACTGGCTGTGATATGCTTATTAAATCATCTAGCATATATAAAATTGCTGTTAATTACTCTATTATTGAGCTGCTCCAGCTCCAGGTGGGGGCATAAATAAATCCCAATCATGGTTTTCAGGATGTAAGGACAGTTCCTATGGATCAACAGTTATGTGGGCTGAGATGTATCTGATATATGTATATATCTCATAGATATTGATTTGTATCTTATATATATCACAGAGAGGATGTCCAGTGTCTGTCAGATTTGGAGTCCAAACCTGTGGTGTACTCAGTGCATATTTGATTTTTATCAAAAGGGGTTACTTGTTTTTAGCCTAAATTTAGAGTAAAAATGGCTTTTTGCACCGAGAGGGAAAGTTCTTTTTGGCTTCAGTGGAGCTGGGGTTTGTAGCAAAAGAGAAATCAAAGTGAGTAAAGTGTCCTTAAGAGAAAAAAGAGGGTAGAAGGGAGAAACAGAAATTCTACAGCGGCTTTTGCTGTGTGAAGCTTTACCTGCCCAGACACTCAGAGTGAGCCAGGAAAGCGCAGAGCTGAGCATGGGTTTGCAGCCAGGAAGCTTTGCAGGGAGCTGATTCCTGGCTGCAGCAGGAAATCATCTGCCACAGCAAATATTTGTCCCTGCCTGTGTCAGTCACCTGCTCCGAGCACCCCGGACAGAGGAGCAGAGCCGTCAGGCCCAGCGGGAGCTGTGCAAGCAGCGGGACCCTCTGGTGTTTCACGAACAAGCACAGAGAGAGAACCATTTCCTCCCCGTGTCGTTTCTGCTGTATGGACACGAGGGCGTCTCGAGCACCGCTGTCACGTTGGGTTTGCAGAGTGCTGGAGCTGGGGGTGCTGAGTGGAAAGGGAAGGGGCAGCAGAGCTTGGGCTTGGATGTAATCCTGCTGAAAAAGGCTTTTCCCAAGCCCCGGGGCTCCTGCCTGGGCTCAGCAAACGAGATGGGCTTTGTGTGGAGAGGGGATGGCACGAGGAGGGCAGAGCATGATGAGAAAGGACAGATCTTTTGTTAGAGGTTACTGATCCACTGGAAAAGAAAGATGAGTTGGGAAAAAGGGGCCTGGAAGGGTTGAACGCACGAGTTCTGCCCTGCAGCCCGCTCACACCCACTGCTCCTTTCAGCTGTTCTTTGGATTTGATATTCACATGTTTCCCACTGGGGCTCATGGATGGAAATGTGGATTTCTGAGTAAATAACCCCGGACAGTCACTCCTGGAAGTTCCCCAGGCTGCTGTCAGTGGGAGCTCCTGCAGATGTGGTGATGCTCAGCCAGCTGTGCAGGCTGGGGGTACGCACAGAGAGAATTCCTGCACACACGTGGTGGGTAAACATTTCCAGTTACACTGATATATACACAGAGCTCATTATTTCTCCTTAACTGCTGAGGCAAGATTGATTCAAGATGGGCTCTCCCCCTACTGAGAAAACTGTCCAGCTCTGGGCCACTCAAAACAGAAAACTGAGGGGCTGGAGAGTGCCCAGGGGAGGGAAAGGAGCTGGGAAGGGTCTGGGAGAGTCAGAGCTGCCGTGAGGAGCAGCTGGGGGAGCTGGAGAAAAGCCCGTGGGTCGGTGCCTTTACAGACAGGTGGTTCTGTCCTTGGTAATTGTGGAACTCTGACAAACACTCCACATGTGGGAATCTGTGTGTACAGAGAGGAGTTACCAAAGTCTGCTCCCAGTCACGCCAGCTTTGCCAGCTCCTGTGGACAAATTGTCCTTCTCTGGCTCTGGCTGCAGCCAGGGGCTGGGGGTCTCTGGGTGGCTGTGGGAGGGCTGGGTGAGCTCCCCCCCATGCAGGGAAAGGTTGGAATTCTGGCTCTCAGGTGGAAATTCCAATTCCCAAAGACAAAAGGCCCCAAGGGCTGAGTGTGTGCTGCACACCTGGGAGCCCTGATGGGCCCAGATCTGTTCTGAAAGGTTTGGAAATGTGGATTTCTGTGCCTAAAGCACTGCACAGGACTTTCCCCCTGGTGAATAAATAAATAAGAAACAGCAGAGGCATATGGGGGAACTCACAGCGCTTCTCCTGCTTGAAGCTTGGGAAAAGAAATTAAAATATCACAAGATAAAGATGGCAAGGGACCCCTGCAGGGAAAACCTCTTTGTCTAATGACCTTTCTGGGTCTATGATAGCAAATACAATGGCCAGAGCTCATAAATCATAGTTCAGGAAAACATCCTGAGGGCAGGCTTTGACACTGTTTGCATATTCAAATGTTACCCTGCTCATGAAAGAGAGACAAAATGTTTTTTTCTCTCAAAAATGTCAGCACAGGGTGGATTAGAAAAGATAATTCGGAAGTACTCCCAGAGAATAATTACCACTGTCACCTACCTGCAATGTAGTTAATGAATGGGAAGAGAGTGTTTTATTAGAAAAAAAAATTATGATTATTAGAGTAATTAATCAGCTGCGTGATGACAGCTTCCCTGGGAAAATAATCTCCAAAGGCCAAGTGGCTACAGGAGGGCATTTTGTTGATAAAGCACCAGGAGCACAGAACATTCCTCTCCCATTAGATGTGGAAGGGCTCCCAGGGCTGGAATTACATCCTGCCCTCAGCACCTGCAGATCCACGGCCCTTGGGGGGCTCAGAGATTCATCCCCTCACTGCTGTGCAATGCAAGGAAACTTCCTGACCTTCTGCTCTCCCCCAGAAAAATAAATAAATAAATAAATAAATAAATAAATTCATTAATAACCCTTCCTCTCCTCCTTCCTCTCCATCCCACCCGTTCCCCCCCAGCCCAGGGAGGCAGCTGAGGATCTCTCCGTCCTGCAGGGCCCTGCAGGTCCATGGGGAGCTCCCCACCCTGGGCAGGGGGGAAGGGACCACCCGATGGCCCCTCTGCACCCCTGGCTCCTGCAGGGACGTTCCTTCCGAGCCAAACAAGCGTGTGTTCACAGCAGAGTAACCACTGCCCAGGATAATGCAGGGACAAATGCCAAGGGCAACGGCTCACAGATACATTATTTACATATTTATTAGAAATTCAGAGCTGTTTGGGAGAACAAACCACTTCTGACTTCAATTCCAATAAGTAAACGACCCAATGGGCAAATAAAAGCGAAGGGAAGCATGCAGTGCCACAGTTTACACAAGCTAATACAGCACAACAAAATATTCTGAACATGAAACTATTCTGCAAGATATTACAAACAAATCTAAACATTACCTTTATGCTGCTTCAGAAAATAGTAACTGCAAAATAATTTAATTATATGTGCTATCAGTTGCCTCCCAGACTAGCAGAAAGATAATTAATCCTTGTTTATCCAAACTACACTGGAGTTCAGTCCAAACTGCCCTGCAGCGACGAGCGTCACTTCTGCTTCAGCTGAACTTGCGCTGGCCTTTCTTTCACCGTTTTTCTTTTTCTTCTCTGGGTAGTTTAAGGGTGACAAAAAATAATGATAGCTGCTGGCTGTCATCTGAGAGGGAGCCCTGTGACTGTGGGAGGGGTGGCAAACCCGTGAGTGAGCTGGCACTGGGGATGGCGAGGGAGGATCCGTGCCCAGGTCTCTCATGGACTCTGGTTTTTATATTTAAGTTGTTAAAGCCTCTCTCTCCATAAAATGGCCCCGTGGAAGTGTCCCTGCCCAGGATGGAGGCTTGGAACTAGAAGATCTTTCACATTTCTTCCAACCCAACCCATGCCATGGTTCTGTGAAAACATGAGAAGCTGAAATTCTCCTGATTTCCCCTTTTATTGGAGGTGAGAAAATGCGAATCCACTGCCTGACCCAAAAGCTGCTGAGGGAACGGTCCCTGCCTGATACCCCTTGTTGAGAAAGAACATTTGGCACCAACAGCAGCCCCAAACCCCGGCAGAGGATCCGCAGGCCTCCAGCACCCTTTTCAAAGGCTTGCTTGAGACATTTCCAGGTACTTCGGGGCTGTGAAAGGTCGGGGAGAGGAACAAAGGCTTTGTAAAGGGTGTAATAAATGTAAAAATGTTTGGAGCGTTAGCAGTGCTCAAACCCGTTATTTAAACTCATCAGATGTCACTTGGAGGGGGCTCTCAGGAACAGCCTTTCCATGGATTCCTTTCTAGGGAAAAAAGTGAGTGATTGTCAAATAAAGAGCACCCCAGGCTGCAGCCCCTGAGGAATGTCAGCCCCTGGCAGAGTAACAGAGCCCCGTGGTGCTGCTGAGAGAGAGGGGAAAGCAATAATAATAATAATGTTATAAATAAACCCTGTAAATTCGTGCTAAAATATGAATAGAAATAAAGTTATAAAGATTAAAGGATGCAGCCCCCCCCTCCTAAAACCAGAAGTTTCAAAAAAACCCCTAAAACCAGTTTGACCAGGGAGGGGTTTTCACAACACCAGAGCAGCCAGAGAATCAATAGGTGGGAATTCCATCCCAGGTGGAGTCAGATTTGTATCACAGGAACATTCACACCACGACCGAACGATGATGGCCTGATCACTGTCTACACCCCGGCCATCAAGGAATGATGTTTCTGGGAATCCTATTGTGAAGACAGAGGAGCCAGCTGCACCAGGAGATGGACAATTCATCGCAGGATGGACCACACATCACACCCAGAAACCTCTTCTTGTCCAGCCCTGTAACCTATTCAGGGCTGAGAAGAATGGACTAGATGCCACCATCCCACCCAGAACTGTATAAAATCACCCTGGCTGAGACAGTCGGGGTGAACC
>WEKY01062672.1:331674-361286 GCA_013390045.1 Picathartes gymnocephalus
TTCATTTCTTTATAAATTTCATTGGCAAATTTATTTATAATAATAATAATAATAATAATAATAATAATAATAATAATAATAATAATAATAATAATAATAATAAAATAAAGAACAACAACAATAATGATGATAATATGGGACTGCCCCAGCGTGGAAAGCACAGCCCCACTCCTGACACAGCCAAGGACAGCAGAGCTTCCACAGAAAAAGCTCCCGAGCCTTTCTCCTGGCAGAGGAGGCACTGAAGTTAATTTAGAAGGGGCACTCGGTGTTGGAGCAGGGCTCTGCTGGGACCTTTTGGGTACTGGGAAAAATGATTAACAGATGTGCCTTCCCATTTCCCAACGTTTCTCCTTTGAATTGCAAAGTGGCCTCCTGCTTGTTCTGAAGTACAATATGTCCAACCTTCCAGGCACAGCTTATTGCTCATTTCCTCTGCCACCATGGATCTATGATTTATTTAATGAATTTCCACCCAGCAAATAAACCAACATTTGTTCTACCTGGAGGGCGCTTCCCAAATATCCCAGCACAGCCAGGCACGGCTGCAGCAGCTGGCAGGGGAGAGGTGGCCAAAGCGATGAGCAGGGCGTCTCGTTTCAGACAGGAAAGTGGGAACTCCTGGGAGTGTCCCCAAAAAACCACAGCACCCCTCCTCCCCTGGGGTTCTCCTGGCAGGCACAGCCACCACGAAACCTTTGCATTTTCAGCTGTGTTTGTATCATCTGCATGCACTGACCTGGAGTGTGGCACCAGACGTTTCCTGTGCCCAAATTCCCACCCAGAGTTTAAAGGCTCGCTGCTGAGGAAAGGCTGGGATGCACCAAAAGGACCTTGGACTTCTAAGTTCGGATTAGAAAGAATCCCCTAATTCCACTATTTTATGTATTTGTTGCCACCCAAGTTTGCAGAGCTCTGTTCCTCTGGCAGGGTTATTTGTTTACTCGCTCTCCAGTATGGAACACAAGTGCCCAAATTTCTTGGGTTTCATGGACTTTGAGGTTTTCCTCGTAAAATCGGGAATGCAAAGTTGTCTGGAGCTGCAGCCCAGGGTCAGACAGCAGCTGCCACCCAGCTGGGGACAATCTCCAGGCCTTCAGAGCCTTGTCTGGGTGTTTGGGGTGTGCACAGAGCCTCCTCCCTTGGCCAGCAGTCAGGAATCTCCAGGGCTGAGAGCAAGGCACAGGGGCAGGACACGACTTTCTATTCCACTGCTGCGTTTGGAGATGGCACAGTGGGTAATAAAATACATTCCCCATATGCAGAGCTGAGGAAAGGAGCTTCCCCCAGACAAACACGGCAGAAAGGAATTTTCTTTGGGTTTTATTTGCTTTGGGTTATTAAAGTGACAAGTCTGTGCTCTCCAGGCAGCGTGGGGGATTAGAAGGGCTCCAAGGACAGAGCTCAGGCCCCACTGGGGGCTTCCACAACAAACAAACGCATTCCTGTCCCTCCTCACCCCCTGTGTTTCCCGTGCCAGGCAGAAATCCCAGCCAGGCTGAAGGGTCCTGGTGGTGGCTGCTGAATGAGAGTGAAGAACCAAAATATCTCTCCCTGCCCAGGGAATAAAAAGCAGCTGAGCAAGGAAAAAAAATCAGACATTGCTGTTTACAGAATTAGGGATTTTTTTCCTTCTTGCATCGTATTTGAAATGTATAAAATATTCAGCTTAGGCAAATGGAGTCAGATTGTAATGGACTGCTCCAGCTTGCAGGGAAGAGGGGCTGATTGTTTGCTCTGTGCTGTGTAAATAACTGGCACAGAGAGGCAGAAACCTCTCTGCTCTGTCCTCTGTCCTCCCCCCAGCCAGCAAGAAAGGCTTTGGAACAGAGCAGGCTGCAGGCAGCTGGGATGGGAGGGCACGGAGACCCCCCAGAGGTGGCAGGAGCTGCTCTGTGGTTGTGGCACAGCGAGGGGGGATCGGTCACTCAATTAAATGCACATTTCATGGGTCAGTCCCATACAAACCTTTCCTTCTGAGGAGGAAGGAAGCCTCCCTGCAGAGGCTGTGGGCTCCCCTGGATCCCTGGCAGTGCCCGAGGGCAGGGTGGAGCAGCCTGGCACAGGGGGAGGTGTCCCTGCCCAGGGCAGGGGTGGCACTGGGGGGGATTTGAGGTCCCTTCCCACCCAAAGCTGGCTCTGGGAGCTGGCTCTGGGAGCAGAGGAGAGCTGCAGGGCAGGAGGAGGAGCTGCACTGGCAGCTGTGGGACGTGCCAGTGGCTCTTGGCTGTCCCCGTGCACGTGTCCTGCGGGAGGAGGGCCCATGGCCTGCCCTGCTTTGGGACAGGGACCTGTCTGTCCAAAACCAGGAGTGAAATTCCCCACCCAGAGCTGAGCAGCTCCTAAAAGGCTCCCTGATGCTGCCACCTCTCTCTTGCTGGGTCTGAGTGCCCTAAGGCTCAGCTCCCAGGGCTTGGCAGCCCCGCGGGATTCCTTGGGAAGGAGCTGGAATTCTCACCAAATGCTCCTGAAGCACCCACAGGTGTTTCCAGGAGTCTGCTCTGGTCACACTGACACAGCTTCAGCAAAGCCTGCTGCTCGTCAGAAAACAGTCAATAACAAAAACAGTCAATAACATTTCTGAAGAATTATTTTTTTCCCAAGGACACCTTTCATTTCAGTCTCCAAGGGAGCTGGGAATAAATTGTTCCTCACCATCAGCAGCTGACCCCTCTGCCTGGTTAAAACGTGGGCGTCTTCAGAACAAAAAACACCATTTGCTAAATGAAGCAAAACATCATAATAGGTTTAATGATGTAGATTTATCTCCTAACAGTTGTTTTGAGATCACAACAAATCATTAAAATCATTAACTCTCCAAGCTGAATCAGATTACAGATCTTGGAGAATGTCTGGCCACTGCATTTGCAAACAGTGCCTCTTCCTGCCTGCGCCAGCCATTAATTCTGCTCAGACTCCCCCACAAACAATGGACCAATTCAGCAGAGTCCAAGTCAGATTAAACAAAAAAAGCCCACGTCTCTGCGTGTGTCTGCGTGTTGTGTTCCTCCTGCAGGCTGCTGCCAGCCCCAAAGCCCTTCCCCGGAGCGTGTCCCCGCGCGGAGCGTGTCCCCGCGGCAGCGCCGCCCGCCCTGCGCTCGGGGCTCCGTGCCTGGCTGCGAGCCGGGGAGCGGGGCCGGAGCTCCGGGGGCTGGGACACACCCGAGCAGCCCGCTGTGCTGCAGCCCGGGGCGGCAGCAGGGCTGTCCCCAGCCTGGCTCCGAGCCACGAGCGGGGCCAGGGCACAGGGGCTGGGCTGGCCCTGCCTGTGAGCTCCCCTTCCAGCCCCGTGCCAGCCTTGTCCGGTCTCACAGGAGCTCTCCTGGTGCCCAGGCAGCCCAGGGACTGCCCAGCCCCGGGATGGATGAGGCTTGGAGCACCCTGGGACAGGGGGGATGGGATGGGATAATGGGATGGGAAAATGGGATGGGATAAGGGGATGGGATGGGATAATGGGATGGGAAAATGGGATGGGATAAGGGGATGGGATGGGATAATGGGATGGGAAAATGGGATGGGATAAGGGGATGGGATGGGATAATGGGATGGGATGGGATTTGAGGTCCCTGCCAACCCAACCCATCCCCTGATTCTATTTCAGGTCCCTTCCCCAGGACCTGGGCCTGTCCCCGGCTGTTACAGAGCCTGAGCTCTGCCCTCTGTGCCAGGCAGGGCCTGGAATGCTGGCTGGGAACGGGGAGCTGCACAGGAAAAGCATTACTGAGGTTTTTCTTCTGATTCCTCCTCCTTTTCAATTCAGTTTTGTCTCTCTTCCCACTTCCATAGAGGATCCAGCTGTTAAAGGCAGTGTTCACATCCCAAAAGAAGGAATAACTGGAATTATTATTTCTGCTCAGGGTTGGCTGCTCTTGTTGGGTCCTGAGGGGGCTCCTGTGAACTCCGGGGCCACGTCAGGCTGTGCTGGTGGAGAGGACACTGAAAACAAGTCCCAAATAGCTCCGAATCCAGCTGAGGAACTCAGCTTGCAGCTGCAGTAGCACGGGCCTGGCTGTGTCCCTGCACATCTGGGCCGCTCCCTCCAGGCAGCAGTGAGCATGGAGCTTGGCCCAAAGGCTCCAGGGGAATGTGCAGCTCAGGGAAGGGAAACCAGCACAGTTCTGTGTCTTCCAGGAGCTTTCTGTGCCCAGAGACAATCCTGTCTCATTTCTGAACTTCCTTCAGCATCCTAAAGATGGTGTGGGAAGCTGAGCATTCGTTTCTGTCTTTGCAGAGCCATTTTTAGTATCTTTATTGTTTCCTTGCATTTTAGAGCCTATTCTTTATCCCTCAGACACCTTATTTTCTCCTGTCCCCCCCTCCTCTGTGGTTCCTCTTTCCCAGGCTGCCTCTGAGCCAGTTTCATCTGTGATTCTGTGTAACCCCTGCCAGATTTCTCTCTCATTACCCCTGTGATTCACTGAAAAGAGTTTCACACTTATCCAAAAGGGTGTAATTTGGGAAATTGGGAAAAAAAAAAAAAAAAAGAATAAGAAAGCAAACCAAATAGAAATGTGCATTGCTGGTAGTGGAGGGGAAGGGGAATTTATTGGAAGGGAAATGAACTTCCTCAGATGCTGAGCAAGCTCAGGTATCCAAGGAAGGGGAGATCAGAAGCTGAATTGAGAGTGGAAGGTGAGGCAGGTGAGGAGCTGGAGGGTTTGGAAGAGCTTTTGCTGTGCCCAGGTTGGGCAGGAGGAAGGGCTGGGGACGATGTGGGAGCAGTGGGATGTGACTGCGAGCAGCCCAGCCTGCCTCCCCTTGCAGCCAAGCCCGAGCTCAGAGCAAAACCTGGGGCTCCAAAAAGCCCTAAAAAAGGCCTTTGGAGCAGCTGAGAGGCTTGGAAAGGGATTCAGTGGGAGTAGAGGTGTCCTGTGCCCACACCCCCGCAGGAGTGCAGCCCTTCCCAGAGCTCCTGCTGGAGCAGTTGGGTGCCAGCACCGGCACCACGGGTCCCAGCTCTGTCACCCCCAGCAGCTGCTGCTCCTCTCTGGGCTGCTCCCCAGGACAGGCTCTGAGTGTCACCTGCTGGGCCCCGGCCACCAGCCCTCGGGGGGGCCTGGCTGTGCCCACACAAGGTTTGTGTTGCTGGTTTTTGGGGTGGCTGAGGCTCCAAGGCACGGAGCTGACAGCACAAGGGCCTTTCCCTGCAGGTGGCACGGGGTGCCAGCTCAGGGTGACATCCCTGCAGGCTCAGGGAGGGAGCAGGGCTGCTGCTGCCCAGCCCTGGGGCCGTGCCCTGGCCAGCCCTGCAGCCCCACCGCAGCAGGGCTCTCCAGCCCTTTGTCTTGCACCGCAGCCAAAAACCCAAACACCAGCAGAAAGTTGCCTCCAGCGCTCTGCTGGAGCTGGAGGGGGAGCAGTCTAGCTCTTGACATCTTGGCAGGGCTTCCCAAAGCCCATATGTCACATCCAGAGAAACGGTTCACACTCATTTTAAATGGAAATCTGAGACCTTTGCTAGGCAACTACAGCTCTCATTGCAATTCTCCCCACAATTTACTCCAAACAGGCTTGACAATGGCACGCTCAGATCTGAGTGCTCCAGCAAAACAGAATCACACCCTTTGGAGTGAACAGCCCTCCTCATTCCATTTGTCTGGTGGCAATTAAAATAAGCATGAAATGTGCTCGGGCATGCCTTGGTCTCATGCACTTTTTAAATATTAACTGCCAGTCTTCGTTCCTATTATTTAGTAATAATGTTTATTATTGATAGGGCTGTAGTACCTGGGGGCCAATCTTTCATTATTCACTCTGAGCATACATCAGAAACAGTTCTTCCCTCAGAGCACTGCTGATCTAATTGAAGGCTCACACAGGTTAATGGATACCTTAATGGTGTTTATTTCATATAGAGAATAGCCTGTCCTTCAGTCCCTCCTGCTCACAGCTCTGGGAGGAACGAGCAGCTCTCACTCCCCGGCTTTTATTGCCCCTCTTGCCGTAGTTTCTGTTTTGCTTGGTGGGAAAACACGTTGGAAAAGGCAGAGGGGGGGAGGTTTGGGAAGCTGCGCCCGCTGACATACAGCTGGATCCGGGCAGCTCTGCCAGCTCCCACCCTCTCCTCAAAAGGCAACAACTCCTCCAACAGGCAACAACTCCTCCGACAGGCAACAACTCCACTCCTCCAACAGGCAACAACTCCACTCCTCCGACAGGCAACAACTCCTCCGACAGGCAACAACTCCTCCAAAAGGCAACAACTGCACTCCTCCGGCAGGCAACAACTCCACTCCTCCGACAGGCAACAACTCAACTCCTCCAACAGGCAACAACTCCACTCCTCCGGCAGGCAGGGTGGTTGCTGTGGCCGTTCCTCCCCGGATCGCCAGTGAGGACGGTGCTGCTCACAGGCAGGAGCTGCCTCGTTGCAGGGCCGATACCTGAGAGGCTTTTACGCTCCCAAAGCACAGGAGCTGTGTCCTGGAAGATCCAGCAGCACCTGCAATGACCTTCCTTGTGCCCCAGGAGCTGCCCGTGTCACAGCAGGGTGACCAGGCAGCTCAGGAGCTGTGAGTGATCCAAAAATCATCCCATTCCACCCCTGCCATGGCAGGGACCCCTCCCCCTGTCCCAGGGTGCTCCCAGCCCTGTCCCAGCCTGGCCTTGGGCACTGCCAGGGATCCAGGGGCAGCCACAGCTTCCCTGGGCACCCTGTGCCAGGGCCTCACCTCCCTCCCAGGGAACAATTCCTCCCCAATTTCCCATCTAAATGTACCCTCCTTCAGCTTAAAGCCATTGTTCCCTGTGAAATGAAATGAAATATGAATATGAAAATGGGGCCAAAGGGGACAGGTGCAGGGAAATCTGCAGAACTCCATCGGGAAGGAGGATGGGAGGGATGCTGAGAGCTCCTCAGAGGGCTGTGAGTGAAGGCAATCACCAAAAATCCTTTCTTTTTCAACCCGAGGCATTAAGGCTTTCCAAAGTGGGAAGGAGTCATTATTTCAATCCATATGCACTTGCTGTGGGCTCAGATAGCCCTGCTAAATTTGGACAGACAGCATTGCTATTCAGAGCAATTTAACTTTTACAGACTCCATTTGAAATTCCAGGCCTTTTAAAGCATGTGGTAAAATTCCCTTTTGCTTCACTGAGGCCAGATATCACTGTCTGCTTTTATCTCTTTTACAGAATCCTGCCATAAAGGCTTTGAGATAATTGCAAGGTCGTTCATCGTGGTCCTTTCCTGCATTTTTCCCTCTAGCCCAGCACTGTGGTGTTGTGCTGGGCAAGATTTGGAGTGGATAATGGGAAGAAATTCTCTGTGAGAGGGAGGTAAGGCCCTGGCACAGATGCCCAGAGGAGCTGTGGCTGCCCCTGGACCCCTGGCAGTGCCCAAGGCCAGGCTGGAGCAGCCTGGAGCAGTGGGAGGTGTCCCTGCCATGGCAATGGGTGGGATGAGATGATTTTTAAGGGTCGTCCCAACCCAAACAGTGATTCTGTCACTTGTCTCCTATTTCCATTTTCTCCTTTTCACCAGCACGAGTTTCCCCTGCAGTTCATGCAGGGTTTTCAGGGCTGGCTCAGAGCTCTCTCCACCTCTGGCATCTGCTGCAGGAGAAGTTTTCCCTCTGCCCCCAGAGGTGCTTGGATGGGGCAGCAGGAGCCCCGGGAGCCTCAGGTTGTCTCTCCCAGCTCTCCTGAAGCAGGAACTGCCATAAAGCAAAAGCTTACTGGAAGAAATGCAGATTTTCTGCCATTTGTGAAAATTAACTCCCCTAATTAACTTACACGTATAAACGCACTCAGAATGAAGACATGAAGTTGATTATCTAGAAAATTGCTACCTTGGTACACTCCCTAATGCCACCTCTAAATATGCCAAGAATGAAATTGCTCTTGTGGCGTTGTTATGTCACTGCAATCGAATGCTCGCTGATGGAACACACCATTTCCCTTTTTTTGGCCAAATTCAACCTTTCATTTCAGCCGGTGGCAGCCACCGAGGCTGCTGCAGCCTTTCAGAGAGAGAGCCCATCTCTGAAAATCCCTCCCCCAGAATTAACCCCCGAGCCCTGGGTGCTGCAGAGATCCCCCTGGGGTTCCTGTGGGACACGGAGGGTTTGGAGCAGCAGCTCCAAGGAGACTTTTTGGGTGCAGGGGAAGGTGCTGAAGGCATTTCAGGAGCTGCTGCTGCAGCTGAGGAGCTGCTGCCTCCCCCCAGGGCGCATCTTCATGCTGGCCTGGTATGAGAATGGGACTCAGCCTGCATCCTGGAGCAAAGGAAAGCTGCACAAAATTCACCCCCAGATCTCCTGGTCACACCTTGCAAATGATACTGTGGCTGTAGGGCCAGAGCTGAGCAGAACTCAATTAATCAGGAAGCCAGATTTAGGCTTTAATTTGCACAAGGTGGATCTGTGGTTATTGGAGAAGTGGGGAGGGAGAGGGGAGATGGGCCAGGTCCAGTTCTGGTCTTTTTAAAATGAAGACTTGATTAACAGCACCATTTCTTTTGACTTTAATGAATACTGGGATTGCAAACTGTTTACAGAAGGGCTCTAACTTCATTTAACTTTCACCAGAGAATGTCTATCTGTCCCCATAAAAATAAAAGAATTCCAGACGTATCTGATTTCTGAGCAGAGCTGTCATCACATAAAATGTCATCATGTGGTTCCAGAACAGAATGGATGAGGTCTCTTAATTTATTGGATACTCCAGCCTGTATTAATTGCTGTCTGTTAAGAATTACAGTATTTCAACCCCTCCATTAGCAAACTTCAAGATGTTTTATTATTATTATTTGGCAATTAGCTGCTGCAATTATCTCTCTAAACACTGTTTGAATGGGTTCCCTGTGCTCCTCGTGCTTTTTGCACATCCAGGGAGGCAGAGTGGAGGATCCTGCACAAAACCTCCCCCTGTTCCTCTCTGCTGGCAGCTCTCCTGTGGCCAGAGGGGCAAATTCCCCGGAGGTTGTTTCTGTGGCTGCCGCTCTTTGTGTTGTGTCTGCTCCAGGCCCTGGCTCTGGCTGTTTAATTTGGTTTTTGTTTGGTTTTCCCCTTCCACAGGAAGGGCAGAGGCCGTAGGGGGAAGGTGAGGCTGTGCCGAGCCCACCGAGGGGAGCGGGCAAGGAAAGCCCTTCCCTGGCAGTGCCCCTCCTGCGCGGGACAGGAGGGGACAGGGCCAGCGCTGACAGCAAACCCTGCGGGGGAGGGCTCTGCGGGCAGCGCTGGACACGGAGCTCTGGGGGCCTTGGCTGCCTCAGCCTGCAGGTGACACCAAGGTGACAGACACGAGTTCCCCAGAGAGCCACAGCCCCGCTCCCTCGGACGCTGATTCTCCACATTCCACGTTCTCCACGTTCCATGTTCTCCACATTCCACGTCCTCCACATTCCATGTCCTCCACATTCCATGTTCTCCACATTCCACGATCTCCACATTCCATGTCCTCCACATTCCATGTTCTCCACATTCCACGTCCTCCACATTCCACGTTCTCCACATTCCACGATCTCCACATTCCATGTCCTCCACATTCCATGTTCTCCACATTCCACGATCTCCACATTCCATGTCCTCCACATTCCATGTTCTCCACATTCCACGTTCTCCACATTCCATGTCCTCCACATCCCACACTCTCCATATTCCACGTTCTCCACATTCCACGTCCTCCACATTCCACGTCCTCCACATTCCACATTCTCCACATTCCACTCTCTCCACATTCCACATTCTCCACATTCCACTCTCTCCACATTCCACGTTCTCCACATTCCACGTTCTCCACATTCCACACTCTCCACATTCCACGTTCTCCACATTCCACGTTCTCCACATTCCACGTTCTCCACATTCCACGTTCTCCACGTTCCTCAGCAGTCTGTGCTTCCTCCCCTTCCCTTTTCCCTTCCCATGCCAGCAGAGAACCTTTCCTTCCCATCCCTCCTACCCGAGGCAGCAGGCACAGAGCTCTGGCCTGCAAGTGAGCAGAGCTCGGGGATTTCACTCTGCTTTTCCAATGCCAATTCACCAAAAACGGGCTTTCATTGTCGTGACGATGCTTCAATGCTTTCATTTGCAGCCCTTGCCTATCTTTTTTTTCTTTTCTTGTCCTTCTGTCGAGTCAGAGACAGAGTAAGTTGTTATTTTCCTGGCTATCAGAGCCTGGTTAAAGACTCCTGTTGCCTTAGGGCTGTGGAGTGTTTCACCACAGACAGATCAGACCCAGCTTGTCACAGTTCTCCAAATGTCAGAAAATTAATTATGGCCTCTTGCCAGCCCCTTCCCTCTCCTCCCAGTCTGCTTAATGTCATATTTAGAGACTCAGGGAACTCTCCCGTTCCTCCCTCATTCCCAGGAAGGAAATCCCTGTCCCGGGGAGTTTTTGCTGAGGGAAAGGAGCTGAGGGAAATCTCTCACTGCTCACACCTGACCTTGGGCTCTCCTCCTGCTCTTTCCTGACTCAGTGTCCCAGAGCCTCAATCCTTTAAAAATGGATCACAAAACACTCCGTTTGTAATTTGCCAACCCCTTAGGATGGGGCAGAGTCCCTCAGCAATCCAGAAACCAGCCCTGAGCTTCACCCTCGCCCTGGCCATGGAGGGGCTCCTGCTGCCTTCCCAAACCTGAGAAAAATCAGATTAAATGAGCCCCTGTTACATTAACAGCAGTTTTCCAAGAGATTTTGTCTGTTGGTTCATCTGTACCCAGACAAAGCAGGAATTCCTTGTGAGGGAGATGGGAAATATTTTCATCCCTTTATTTCCTCAGCCTGGTAAAGATCCACCCTCACTTAACACATCCGTCCCCAGCTATTTCTCATTTTTTTTCAGTTCTCCACTGGGTGAATTTCCAACTCCGTGTTGTCAACACAGCCCCAAGAGCTGCAGCACATCTGCCTGCTCTCCAGATTTTCAATCCTCCCTGGTACTCATTCTTTATCACTAAATATTCTGCTATCAAGACTCCAGCACTTGATCTCACTCCAGGATTTGAGAGTGCTGGTACACAGAGTTCCTTTGTGTGAGATGAGACACTTAACCTTTCCAAAGAGAAGAGCTGCTTTTAATCATTACTTCTGATTTGCACATACAGAGCATGAAGCCCAAACCCTACAAACATTCCAGGCTTTTTGTGGAGTGGTTTTTTTTTTTTATTTTTTTCCCCCCTCCTCGAGCACTGCATTCACAGGCCATTTGTTTCCATTCAAAGTTTGAAACTGGGATTTTTGCTGCAGCCCTCTGTACCAGCAGAAGTGTTCAATCCATCAGCAGAGCTCTGGAACGTGCTCCAAATTAAATAAATAATGGCAAACCCTCTCACTTTGGATGGGATGCGTGGAGAGAGGAGGGGGAGAGCAATTTGTTTAATGGATTTTATTGATTTAGAGATTAAAATACTCCGGGGGTTAGATACAGCGAGACCCTGTTTTTCCACTGGAAAATCACAATCACTTACAGGGTCTTTGTGGAAATTCAGAAATTAAATGCAGCTCAATCCCAGGCACTGTCAGCTGAAAACAGGGAGGTCCTTGAGGGACCTTTCCAATGCTTTACAGCCCTTCCTGGGAAGTTTTTTCCCCCTAATATCCAACCTAAACCTCTCCTTGCCCAGCTTGAGTCCTTTTCCCCTGACCCTGTCACCTGTTGTCCCTGAGAAGGGGCCTCCCCCTCTCCCTGTGCCCCACTTCGATCCCAGGACTGCAGGAATCGGGGTCTGGATGATCCCTCCTTGTTCCAGAGCAGAGGATGGGAGGGCTGAAAGTTGCCCTGTGCACGAGCATCCCAATTTAGCTGTCACGGCCAATGTTTGTGGCTCGGAGCCTTCTGTGCTCCCTTTTCTCCTCCTGGAAAATGGGGATAATTGCAGCAGCGCTGTGACATTTCTGGCTGAAGAGCTGTGCACATGTGTAAAATGCAGAGAAGGGTTATTATGTGTCTTATTTACACAGGAGAGGATTCCCAAAAGAGAAGGAAAAAACCACATGAATGCCTTGCTTGGATTTCTAACGAGCTGATTCCTCTCAGTGCATTCCAAGTGAGTATCAGGAACAGGATGAGATCCAGCAGGAAATATGCCCTGCCTGGAAAAGTTCAGAATAAAGGGACCAAAGCAATCGATTTATTTCCTTTTTTCTTCAGAGCTCTTTGGAGCTCCTTCCTTCATGTGGGATCACAGAGCCCCTTCCCCTGCCCTGCAGACAATGGGATCCTGGAAGAGACACCTTGGATAAAAAACGGGAGAAGGGTTGCCTGTGTCTTGTTAATGATGTTGTACTCTCTGTGTGGTCATCAAAAGCTGCCACCACCCGTTCCCACCTGCTTTGTTCTCTCCTTTTTGAACCCAGCACATCCAACCTCCACGAGGGCTGATAAATCACAGTTACTTTTCTCTAAAAGCACGAGTTCCTCAGTGTTTCAGTGGGCAGGGGGACCCCACCTCTGCTATTGAATAATACCCAAATAATGCAGGTTTAAAGGAATTTAAGGAAGCTCATCAATGGCGCAGGTACAGAATAACCTCGAACAGCAGGGCAGGAAAAGGAGCTGCAAATTCCAGAGAGGGGTCACAGCCCCCAGGCACAGCATGGCACAGATGGAGATTATTCACAGGAGGGTGCAGGACGAGGGGGATGGATTCGAAGTGCCAGAGGGCAGGGAGGGATGGGAAATGGAGCAGGGATCCCTGAATCCTCCCCATGTCTTCCTCGGAATGCACCTCCTCTCCTTCTCTTGCACTGCACCAGAGATGTGCTTACACATCTCATTTACACAGTGCATTAAATATTGAAGATTGGCTCTAATGGTCCTCTATTTTCCCAGCCAAAAAATCCGAGAAATGATTGTTTTCCCTGCACAACGCTGGAAACAGAGGCTCACTTTAAGTGATCTGTTGTGCACAACCTTGCAATTACGTGAGAGCTGAACAAAGCCTGTGGGGAGCGGCACCGGACCGGGCCGGCTGAGCCTGTCTGCTTCGGAACAGCCCAAAGCGGCAGAGGCTCCTTTTGTGTTCGGCAGATGGCAGGCAGAGCAACCTTCCTTGTTTCCGTTCCCGCACAGCTCCTTGTAATGCGATCTTCATTTTTGCATCTCATCAGCGATGCTGCTGGAGGTAGCACAGGGAACTGGGACGGAATTCCAGGGGCAACGGAGCAGCTCCAATGGGACTCTGCAGATCCAGCCTAAAGAATCCCCCTGTCCATCCATCCCTGGCAGCGTCCCAGGCCAGGCTGGGCAGGGCTGGAGCAGCCTGGGGCAGGGAGAGCTGTCCCTGCCATGGCAGGGGTGGGACGGGACGGGATGGGATGGGATGGGATGGGATAAAGGGATGGGATGGGATGGGATGGGATGGGATGGGATGGGATGGAATGGGATGGGATGGGATGGGCTCTAAGGTCCCTCCCAACCCAATCCAAGGAGTGATGGGTACCAATGTCCTAAATTGCAATGGGAAAGCCACCATGGCAGTGGGGCAGGAGGTTGGGATGAAGCCATCGTGTCCTGGGGCAGTGAGGGCTGGGCAGGGCCGGGCTGCCTGAGGGCAGTGCCGAGAAACCAGAGGGGAAGGGGCTCCAGAGCTCCCAGTGCCACTGGAGACCCCTTACAAACGATTTTGCTCTTTCAGTCATTAATTTTTTATGAAGTTTGATAGGCCTGCAGCCTAGAGACCTGCCTGGCTGTTGATTAGCTTCATATTTTCTCTCATTAACGTAGAATCTGATTAGCCCCTGTTACAAGCATTTCATCTGATTTGGCAAAGAGCAGCGTTCTGATAGCAGGAATTACAAGTTTACTTCCTTGCAGGAAACAAAGCCTCTGCCTGCTGAGAGCCCCACACCTCCCACGGCCTCTTCCCAGAGGGCCCTGTGGCCAGGGGATGTGGATGTTCAAATTTGGGGGTGGCTCAGGACCCCTCCTGCCTCTTCCACAGGGATTTGCTTTAGGGCAGCTGCTGAGCTTGGAGCAGAGGTGACACAAAGCTGTTGATGGCCTGGGCTGCCCAAAGCCACCATCCTGCACCCAAGGGCCTGCTCGGGCCAGGAGCACTGTGCCATGCCAGAAATAAATAAATAAATGTATATAAATACGTGAAAGAATGAATCCCCATGCCCAGCTTCCTGCTGCAGCCCTGCCTCTGTGCTCCCTTTGTGCAAAGGAAAAGGAGTTTTATGAATGACCTGAGCAATTCCAGCTAATGGCTGGAGCTGAAAACCACCCCTTGGTGATCCCAGGGGAGTAATATCTCAGCAGCCTGAAGGAGCCTTTTCCCTGTCTGCCTCTGTTATGGATGTCAGCAGTCACCAGGGAGAGCAGGGCTTCAGAGCAGGCATTACGGGAGATTGCCTGGGTCATTATTAATTATGCAGATTCTCCATCTTCTTCTGTCAGAACACAGGAGTTAAATAAACACAAATGGATCAAACTGCTGTGCAATAGAAACTTTATGTTAATACAGACAAAGGGCTGGCAGGAGGTGGCTCTGCCATCAATCTCTGGGGTGGGAGCACCCAGGGGGTCGAAGATTTGGGTGTGTTCTCCAGGGGCTGAGATGGGAAGGGTTTTCATGGCAGCCCAGAGGGCACTGGCACCAGTGTGGGCATGAAATCCACTCCTGGGTGCTTGGCCTGAAGGGTCTGGGATGGGATTTGACAAATAATTCCAAGAGAAGTGACCTCAGAGTGACCTGGTGGCACCCAGCAGGGCAGGGTGGGCACTCCTGATCCCACGGCTCCTGTTCAGGGATTGGAGCTCGGACAGCTGACCCCGTTTCCCACAGGAACAGGGATTTCCAGGCACTGGGAAGGTGACAAGGACCCCAAACCCCCAGAGTTCAGGGTGGGAGGTCACCCTGTGTCCGGGGTCCCTGTGGATGCCCAGTGCCAGCTCTGGAGCCAGGAATGAACCGCGGGTACCCTGCCCATCCCAGAGCCTCAGACACCCAATCCCTGGATCTGGGAAAAAAGGCCCAGTTGTGCCTGCTGGGGAGTTCCATCCCAGCTGCAGGAAAGCAGAAAGTGAGAACTGCCAGGAGGAAATTCCTCAGCACACAAGGAAGGGCAGGGCAGCAGCGGAGCCTTGCAGGGAGCTGGGGCTGAGCAGGACAGGGAGGCAGCAGGGGGGACCTTGCTGCCTTCACTTCCCAGCAGGGGGGACCTTGCTGCCTTCACTTCCCACCAGAGGGGACCTTGCTGCCTTCGTTTCCTTCCTCTGCAGCCCCACGGAGGCAGCGAGCTCTGCTCTCCCCCACTGATCTCCTGCAGCTCGTGGCAAGGCAGCCTCTGCCTGCGCTGCCAAGCAAGCTGGGTGTCAAATCACTACAGATGTGCATAATTCAAGCTGGCACAGAAACTGATGGCTTTTGCATTGGACATGTTTATTTTCTTCTTGCAAGGCTTAAGCATGTCATTTGCTGTCACACATGCCCTTGTGAAATCTTGGCAAGAAATCAATTTGATTTTCAGTGTCAAGCAGCTTTCTTTAATGTCTCCAGATAAGGATTGTGTGCTCCCTGTGCTGCAGGAGTTATGGATGTACCACCTGGGGTCAACAGCACAAAGCTCTCGGCGAAATCCTCCTGCACAATATTTCACGGAAATCTCTGCAGAACTGTTGCTTCTTTCCCAGCTCCCCCGGAGATGGACACTCTCCCTTCCCAAAAGGATGTGTGACGCTGCACCCACCACTGCAGGGTCTTTGTCAGGTCCTTCTGCGCCAGTCAAGGCTGTTTTTGGCAAAATCCCTCGGGCTCTGAGCTCTCTTGGGCAAGGAATTCTCTTTTCCTGCTTGGACTGGATGTACTGGGCCCCACTGGTGCTTGGAACAGCTCCACAGCCTCAAGGGTCAGCTCTCTGGGGGCTGAAGGAGGGGTGAGTGATCAGGTAGGGTCTTTTAAGGGACATTTGAAGTAAGAAATAGCTAAATGGGATAGGCTTATATCTTTAGTTGCCATTTAATTGGATCTATGAAACTTGCTGCAGTAAAATGTGGATGCAGAGCTGGGACAGACCCTGACAGGGCACCAAACCTCGGGCACGGAGCAAGCAGAGCCAAAATGCCCCAAAAAGCAGCCCGGGACAAAGCGTGGGCTGTGGTGTCCCCTGCCTGGCAGCTCTAACTGCAGGAAAAAGTGCAAGAACCTGGCGGCCCAGAAGGCTCCAGCAGCGCCCCAGCAAAGGGGTATCCGGGCCACCCCTGGCTTTCCAGCTGTGCCTCCCCAGGGCCTTTCACCCCTGCTCAGCTGGGGCTGCAGGGCAGGGAGGGTTTGCCCTGCGGAGCCCCGCGGTGCTGCCGGCCATTCCTGCCCTCCAGAGAGCACCAGCGCTGGCCGGGGGCGCTGCCTGCTGGGGCAGCCCCAGCTCCGGGCACCGCCGCCCCTTCCCCTGGCCCGAGCAGCCTCTGGCAAGAGCACCTCTGTTCCTGCCTCCCGCCCTCCTCCCAAAATGTGCAGTAACTTGCCTTCTGTGCCTCCTCCTTCCTGCCTTCTGCTGTGGGAGGATTTTGCTGCTTCTGCTGCTTTGGTGGGGGAAGCGATTCCTCTATTAATTTGTTATGTTTTAGGATTAGAAGAGAGAAAACGAACACAGCACAGAAGAAGTGCAAAATAATCCTCGCGAGGGTGGGAATCTGTTCTGCCACATGATGTACCATTTTTTCCCCCTCTGATATTATTCCCCTTCCCCCTTCACCAGAGCAGTCAAAAGCTGCTGCTATTTATAAGTTGGCTGCACATAAATTCAGTGTCAGACTGGGAGGGCTGACCCAGGCTGCCCTGGGAGGTTTCTCCTCTCCCTTGGCCGTGGTCTCTCACCAGCAGAGGCTCCAGGCAGCAAAACTGCCTCGGAAGCTGCCTTGAGCAGAAGCAGATGGCACCAAAATCTGATAACACTTCCTGAGTGTGAAATTCATTAACCCCCCTCCCCATTCCCCAAATTAATTTTTTTTTTTTTTNAGGGCTTTTTCTATTTATGTTTTTTTTTTTTTTTTTTTTTTTAGCCAGATATTACAGAATTCCTCGTGGAAGTTCTGCGTTGGAAGAGTCCTGCCTGGAGAGGCTGTGAAGGCGCTGCCTCCCCAGAGAGTCTGAGCAGCCCTCGCTGTCAGCAGCCCCTGCAGAGAAATCCTGCCCCGTCGGGAGGCAACAGCCGCCCTGCCAGGTGGTGACCAAAGCCTGGGGACGTCCCCTTTGTCCCTCAGGGGATCCTCTCCTAGTCTGGGATCTTTGCTGGGTGGAAAGCTCTGAATAAAGAGGTGTTAGAGCAGCTCCTTCACACGTGGCACTGCCCTTGCTCCCCCCAGCTCCAGATGATGCTGGCAGGAGTTTTGCATCAATAGGAGTGGAATAAAATAAAGAGGATTTGCCTCCTGCTATTTTTTTTTTTCATTCTGTGCATTCAGTGAAAGCACCCAGGAGAAAATGGGATCCTCCCCACCGGCTCTGGTGGTTTTGGATCTTTCCTTCCAGGGTGAAGTTGTGTATTTCTGGCAGGTGCAGAAGAACCACAGTTTCTTTATTCTTGGCACGACTAAACTTCGTGAGCACCCAAACTTTCCAGCAATGAAATCTGTGATCCCCCAAGCATCTTATGCTCGGTTTTTGTGGAGGTTTTACCCTGAATTCCAGAGCTGTCCTCCACTGTGAGAGAAGAAAGGATGTTCAGGTGCTGACATCCCTCTCCAGGCCCATTTGATTTTGCAATTAATTCCCAGTCAGGGTGCTAATTTCTATTGCACTCTCAGTGATCAGAAATATTTAGCAGATTAACATCATTTAGCTTTCATCTTCCCCAGGGAGATAAGAGAAAGGATTAAAGAGAAGGAGATTCCTCACTAAATGCTGTGGGGAGAGTGCTGCAGGGGCTGGAGATGTGGAACCAAATGAGGGAGAACAAAGGGGAAGTTCAGGAGCCCCTTCCACTGCCAGTGGGATTTACCCTTTATTTATTGCCCCAGCCCTTGTGGCAGCTCCCCGGCAGTGCTGCCCAGGACACCACACCTGGCACCAGGGCTGTGCTGGAGCAGATGCTGGAATCTGCACCACTGAAACTAAAATTCCTCATCTCTGGCCTAGAACTGCCCACGGGGGTGAAAAGGGGCTCTCCTTAGTGCCTGAGCCTCTCTTCTTTCTCCCTTTCCTTCCTGCTTTCCTGGGCGCAGATTCCCAGCTCAGCTCCATCAGAGAGGAGTCAGGCACTGCAGAAATTTAATTTCCCCAGTATTCAATCAAGGCAGAATAATGTGTTTAATATCTGAGGCATCGGGGAAGGGGAAGATTCAATGCCCTGGGAGGAGGAGAGGGAAGGAGAGGCAGTCTCAGCACTGCCCTGCCTCAGTGCAGCATAAATCCAGCCTCACAGCCGTGAAATACATGAAGGGAGCTGCGCCACAAATCAGCCAAGAGCGAGGCAGTCCCGAGTCAAAGGAAGAACAATTTCATGTGCTCTTATCTTATTGCCACTATATTTCCTCCTTTGTGTTATTAATGACAAATAAAATGCAGGTGCTGAACGGCAGTGAGGAAATATGGGCTGGAATGAAGTCAGGAATGTCGAGGTTTGGTATCAGAGGTGGCTCCTGAGAGGGGAGGTCCCCTTGGCCGTGTCCCCCTGTCCCACCAGGAGAGGCTGGGCTCCGTCTGAGCCCACGGGAGCTCAGGAAGTGCTCAGGGAGGGGCTGTGGGCAGATTTACGGTCTTCTCCAACACAAGCCAGTCTGGGATTCACCCCAAACCCAGTGGGAGAGTGCCATTCACCCCAAACCCAGTGAGTGCCATTGTCCCACCCTGCTGCTGGGGGAACTGGGAGCAGGCAGCCCCACCCGGACCATGCGTGCAGGTCCCTGTGCCCCCTGGCTGTGCTCCCGGGGCCCGGGTTGCTGTTTCTGCAGGGGGAGAACGGGACGTGCAGCTCTGTGCTCCCTTCGCAGGCAGCCCCAGCGCCCCAGCCACAGCCCCAGCCTGGATTCACACCAGCTCTCTGGGAATCCGTAACCTTTAAGAGCAGCCGTCAGTGGAACGGAGTGCTGCCCTTGGAGAACAGCCCCCCAGTGCCAAAAATCCTGCAAGCAGAGCCCGGGAAGGTGGGGCTGCTGTAAAGCAGCAGAGGTTGATCCCCTCCACGGCAGCAGGGGACTGATGGAGTTCTAATCGCTTTGTCTGAGAGTGTCTCGTGCACGAGAAGTGATCCTGCTGGCTTTTCTCTTGGCTGCGGATTGCAGGGGCCTGACAGGCCGTGCGGGGGTCCCAGGCTGCCCCAGTGCTCAGAGGGGGCAGCTGAGTGTGAGCTCTGCGAGCTCCGAGGGACAGGCACAGCCCCAGCCCTCCCCAAAGGCACCCCGAGGAGCAGCCATGAGCACAAACATTGCTGCTTGGAGCAAGACACTTCTCCTGTCACACAAAAATGTGTATTTATGTGTGAGTGCTCCTTTAATAGGGACATTTCCAAGAATTATTACGGATTTCAGCTGGTGGGCAAGTTTGGTGCATTTAAAAGCTATCCATCACCAAGAGCAGACTCAATAGCCATCACTGGAGCTGGCTCTCACCATCCCATTGTTACAACATCAAATGATGTGCTCAATAGTAACATTATTTTGATCAGTTTTAATCTGTCCTTGCCAGGCAGTTGCTGGTTTGCCGTATCAATAAGATCAGCACCAGTGAAGTTAAGTGAGATTTACATTCCTAACTTCATCACGAGCTCGCTCAGTTTTATTTGGGGCCCCAGTTAAGAAGAGAATAACTTTGGGTAGCACATCCCAAGGTGATGCAGCTGCAGTCCTGTCTGAGTCCATGGCACAGGCTGGAGGATCTCTGAGCTCCTTTCCAGGCCAGGCCGTGCTGGGATGCCCTGCAGAGGTACCTGGGTGGGTCCCAGCCTGGACAGGGGTAATTCAGCCCCTCCGAGGAAGAGCTGCTGCTGGGCCCAGGAAAGAACAAATTCACATTTGCTTTGCCAGTTCCTTAGAACTTTCAAACATTTTACCCCAAATCTTTCCCCCTGGGTCAAAGAGGGACTGCTCCCACTGCTGGCTCGTTCAGGATTTGAGCAGGGGCAGCCTGAGCCAGGTCCTGGCTGTTTGTGAATCCTTCACATCTGCTCTGGGACCCACCTGCTGCAGCCTCCTCCTCCTCTGCCACATGGAAACAGCACTGACGGGCCCTGCCCATGTCCATAAATCTTATTTCCTTCAGCAGCAGGGGGATGGGAACGGGGCTGTTGTCCCTTTGCCCCAAAGACAGGGAGAGCAGCAGAAATTCTCTCCAATCTGCTGATAAGCAGCAGCTGTTCATCCATCCCCCTCAGCAGAGCCAGGGTGAGCCTTTCCCTGGCCCTGAGCTGCTGCCTGGCCTCGTGTGGGGTACGGGGGATGGACCCTCCCCGTGTGGGGTGCAGGGGATGGACCCTCCCCGTGTGGGGTGCAGGGGATGGACCCTCCCCGTGTGGGGTACGGGGGATGGACCCTCCTCGTGTGGGGTGCAGGGGATGGACCCTTTTTGTCTGGGGGTTCATCTGCACCACGAGCTGCAGAATTCGCTGCTGACCAGGAGATGATTCCCTCCAGCTCTGGGACAGCAGGGTGAGCCCCTCAGCTCCACTTGAGAAGAGGCTGAGGGTATTTTTATTTTGTCTGTACAGTGAAAATAGAATAGAACGGGGTTCAAGGTGAGGGGGCTGGATGTGCTCAGTGCAGGCTATGAAATAACATCCAAATTAAGTCAAAGGCACAGCTTCTGATCCTTTTAATAGGACAGGCTTTTACTCTGCCATAAATTTCCCTGCTCAGCACATATGGATCTTTATGATCTCTGCCTCTAAACCCACGAGGAGGAGCCACCCTGCAAGGCCCCATCTGCCCAGCGCTGCTGGGGCCCTTGCGTGTGCCAGGGCTGGAATTCCTCCGTGCCCAGAGCTCCCACTGCCCCGGCAGGGAGCTGCAGCAGGGCCCTGCTGCCCACCTCGTTGGCCACAGAGCACAAGCGTGAGGCAAGCAGAGCTCACAGGCAGCTGTGACGCAGTGAGCGCTCACACCGGGATGTGTGCGAGGGAAGGGTCTCATCCATCCACTGAAGGCTGGGCTGGTTCTTGGACTGGGCTGGGAAAAGGAGGCTGAGAGTGATGATTGAGAAACACAACCACAACAAGTGAACTGTGGCTGGAGCTTGCTTCCTGATTGGAAGTGTTTAGAAGGTGGTGCTGGAACACGAGAATCAATTAACTCAAGAAGAAATCATGTTCTTCAGCTCCTTCCATGTTTGCTGGCATGCTGGTAGCTTCAACATCTGGCTGTCCTCAAGACATTTGATGCATTTCATATATCATACATGACATTTGCATAATGCCAACATCACACTTTATGCAGATGCACCCTTGAACATTTCACAGACTCTGATTGCTATTTAAACTCCCCACAAATAAATCCCACGGGCTCTTGCCCACTTCTGAATGTGGGAAAATGCAAGGCCCAAAGTGACTCGTGCCTTGCACTGGCACACTCCAAACTCCCTTCACACCCCAAGTAAACACAGCGTCTCTCATTTCATTTTCTTTCTACAGCCATTAAAATTCTATTAGCTGTTTGTGAATATTATTTCATGCCATCTGCATTTACTCCTAAGTCGTGCTAGCGACAGCTGCAATCATTTGTATGCATTTCCTGTGTGCTCGTGGTTATGGAGGAGCAGAACCTTCCTCCCTGGCTGCTCCAGGAGACACAGCCAACTGCAGGCATGGTTTGTTTGCAAATCCAAATCCCCAGAGCGTTATTTTATTTATTAGGACAACAGAAGGCAAAAGGGAGGATGAGACAAAGGGAAGTGTTTGATGTTATGTGACAAACAGCAGCGTTGCTCCTTTTCACTTATTTATTTGGCCCCCAGCCACGGTTTGGGGTGGAAATGGAAGTGGACAGAGGAACCGACACTTTTTATTCTGTCATGTTTTCACTTGTGACAGGCTGAGAGCTTCTATTGTGTAAAATATGTATTTTTAATTAACCACCATCTACATACTGTAGAGCTGCTGAGCAGGAACTTGAACAAGAAGATGTGATCTCGTGTCAGCATCTGCTGCAGAGTCACCTCAGCTCCCATTAGCTGAGTATGCAGCCCATAATTCCCAGCCAAATTAAATGTCTCAGCCTTACAGAGCAATAAACTCAGCTAACAACAGGTCAGCAGCCAGGGCAGGGGCTCTGTGGGGGTGACTGAGCATCCAAATATTCTTTTTGATGATATTTATTTCCGTGAGTGTCCCGGGGGGAAGTTCAGCCCTGTGCAGACGGAATCCACGCAGAATTCCAGCCCTGTGTCAGCTCTGCTTTGGGACCTTCCTGGGGAAAACAATCCCAGGGGGATTTTCCTCCCAGGAGAGGGCTTTGTGCCCACAGCTGGCCAGGATCTTCATTCCATGGCTGCAGAACTGGAGGGCCAAAATATTTCTGCAGTTTGGTGCCTGTGCTCGAGAAAGTCTCGTCTCTCTCCTGTGCTCACACAAAGTTTGGCTTGAAAACACACAGGTGATAAATGCTTCAGTATTTAACCATGATTTACCCGTGGTGAGTGAAGGGAAAATTATGCAAATAGGGCCTGAATCAGAGCAGTGAGCCCCTTTATTTTCTCCAGAAAACGTCAAAATATAATGTTTTATGAATAGCTCGCTTTCCTTTGAAAATAAAACACTTCTCCTTTTCCATGTTCAGGATTGTGCCTGAACATAAATTACAGAGGAACGGTGTCTGGATTAATGCCGTCCCCAAATGGCAGGAATTCATAGAGGAATGGGATTTGTACTTAGAAGAATTCCCTGTCATTCCGTGTGCTGCAGATCGCAGTCCTCGACTCACCCCCTGCTCCAGGGGCGGGAGCCGCTCGCTCAGTGCCGAGGGCAGCGCTAATGGAAGCAGAGGAAATAAAACTGCACAGATCCAGCTTTGAACATTGGCATTACAAACAAACCAGGAGAAGCTCTGAAAGCGTAGCAAGGTCCCAGGAATGAAAGTCCTGTTCATCTGTGTGTAGATAAAAACAATCTTTCCAGAGGTGAAGGAGCAGAGTCACGCAGCATTTCCACTCCTCTCATCTGCAGCGTTTGTTCTGGGCCCCCACAGCCCTCAGAGAGGCTTCAGCATCTGAGGAAAACAAATTGCAGTGCATCACTTTGAATAATCCTGACTGAGTCATCAATTTAAAGCCCCGATTCCTATTAGCACTTCTGCGAAGAGCTTTGATGAGATTGTGGCTGTTGGCACCAGGAGTTTGTGGTGCACGTGATGATTCCGAGTTTCTCCCTCCCACAGACTGATTCCTGCTCACACACAGCAGCAGGAGCTGCTGTTTGAGAACCAGGAAAGGGAAAGAAGCCCCAGGAAAATCAGGGCCTCATCTGTCACGAGCTGCTCAGTACCACGAGGGGCTTTTATTGCAGTGCCATGGGAAGTCCCTTCAGGGAAAGAAAGCCCTTCTGCAGGGGGGATGCGTTCCTGGATCCCCTGCAGGCTGGCAAAAGGAAATCACTCCCTGGAGCTGCCAGCCCCCAAAGCAGCAAAGAAATGTCTGTAAACCCTGGGAACTGCTGTCCCTCAGCTCACAGAGCAAGGGGCCCTGGCAGAGGAATTGCCTTTGCTGGGACTGCCCTTGGCAGGGTGCTGACAACGACCTGGTGACCTCGGCAGGCACTGGGACAGCTCCCTGCACCCTCCAGCACAGAGTAATTACTGCTGGGATCCCTTCTGGGGGAGAAGAATAAAAAAAATGGCTCCATTTAGCAGCCTTTAAGGAACTTGAACAAGAAGATGTGATCAGGTTTTGCTGTTGGTGGCGATGTCTTGGATTTTGTCCCTGCAAGGAAACTTTAAATGTGGTTCTGCTGTGTCTGTGACAGGAAAGAGCCTGGCAGGGATGGGGTTTGCTCTGGGGATTGCTCATCTGGAGCTGGGGAGAGCTCGGAGCCAAAGATCAGAGGCTGCAGAGGGGATTTTGGGGAGTGTGAGCAGGGCCAGGAGCTCTGGAGGAGCCCGAAGGCGAGCAGGGATTTCTGGTGGGTGTGGAATTGTCCTTCCCTGCACTGCCCTGGAACTGCTCCCCTGTCAGAGGGGAGGAGGAGTGAGGGGAGCTGTGCCCTGGCTGCAGGGGACAGATGGAGCTCAGAGAAGCCCTCCTGAGAGGAGAGGGCTCCCTGAGCTGCTGCAGCCTCCCCCTCCGAGATTGGCTTCATTTCCTGGGCCAGCAAACGAGAATTACTGAAGATGCTGCAGAGAAATGAAGCTCTAATGATCTCCAATTTATTCTCGGTCCCACTGGCAGCCCAGCCTTTATGACAGAGTATTTTTAATTAGTTTTTGAGTTTCCTCTTTGGAAGGCCACAGGCTCCAGATGGCAGGTGAGCTCATCCCCTCACCGTTTTAGGGACTTTGGCCTGCTTTCCTTATCTTCAGCTCTCCCTGTTCCAATGCAAGCAGGGTGAAACAGCAAATCACAAGGAAAGGATTAACAAGGAGTGAAAAACATCTAGCAGCAGAAATGGGAACAGGCTCTCAGCTCTCCCAAGGGTCCTGGATTGGGAAGAGGGTGCTTTTATCAAGTGAAAATAAAATGGAAAAAACCAACTCCCACATGTAAAGCATGAAAGCTGATTTCTCATAAACAAAGCCTGGGAGGAGAGGAGTCATTGCTGGAATGAGAGGATGAGCTCCAGTGAGTTTCAAACCTGGAGCAGCATTTCCAGGGGGCTTTTGTCACCTGGAGAGGGCTCACAGCCCAAGGTGACCCTGCCACCACAGAGCCCTGCTGCCCCCAGATGACGGCTGGGAGCTGTGTGAGGCTGAGGCCAGGCCCTGCAGGACTCCCAGCCCTCTCCTGGAACCAGGGGGATGCTGGGGATCTTTCCCAATCTCCCAGCTCCAGGGTAACTCGCTCCCAGCCACCCAAACCCCTCTCCATCCAGGGTAACTCGCTCCCAGCCACCCAAACCCCTCTCCATCCAGGGTAACTCGCTCACAGCCACCCAAACCCCTCTCCATCCAGGATAACTCGCTCCCAGCCATCCAAACCCCTCTCCATCCAGGGTAACTCGCTCCCAGCCATCCAAACCCCTCTCCATCCAGGGTAACTCACTCACAGCCAGCCCAGCCCTCTCCATCCAGGATAACTCACTCACAGCCACCCAAACCCCTCTCCATCCAGGGTAACTCGCTCACAGCCATCCAAACCCCTCTCCATCCAGGGTAACTCACTCCCAGCCACCCAAACCCCTCTCCATCCAGGGTAACTCACTCACAGCCACCCAAACCCCTCTCCATCCAGGGTAACTCACTCACAGCCACCCAAACCCCTCTCCATCCACTCCACCGGGGAGCTGCAGGTCCTGCTGCTCCCTCAGTGATAAGGAACTTCCCCAGCAGGGAATCAGAGATGAAATCCCACAACAAACTCCTCCAGCAGGTGAAACTCTCCTCGCCCTTTCCTGCTATTGGTGGGTCTATAAAAAGCCCCGAGCCCAGGGCATGTTCCAGGGCTGCTCCTGGCACGAGGGGGGTCTGAGCTCATTTCGAGTGCGAGTGGCAGCGGATCAGGAACTCCCCGCTGTTCCCAGCACCGACACTTCCTGTCATTTGCATGATAAAATTCTGCTGATTGCAGATAGCGTTTCTCAGGACTGGATTATTTGACACCCAGACTGTATGTTAGGGAATAAATTGTTTTGTTCTCCTCCTAACTGATCACAGTCATGAATCCTGATTTGCTGACACTGAGTCCCAAACAAAAGCACAGAACCTTGTCTAATAGTGCTATGAAAAAGGATATTCAGGAAATATTAACAAGTTTCATATGGTAATTTATGTAAATAGAAACCATAACTCAGTTGAAAAGATTCAGTTGAATCTATAGAAAGAGCCTGAAAGCCAAGGTTCTCATGATAAACCATAAATTGAGACTTAGTCTTTACAACCCAAATGTTGTGCTTTCTGGTACAGAACAAAGAAGGGAAAACCAGAAGCTTCGCTTTAATTAAAAAGTGAAACATTTCCCAGTTTGGAGTTTAGGATCTGCAGTGGGGCACTTTTCCAGGATTGTGAACAGAGCCTTTCAAGAAAAAAACATTGCAGCATCAATGTCCCTGGGCAGGGACACCTTCACTGTCCCAGGCTGCTCCCAGCCCCTCCAGCCTGGCCTTGGGCACTGCCAGGGACCCAGGGGCAGCCACAGCAAATCTGGGTGCCTGTGCCAGGGCCTCACCTCCCTCCCAGGGAAGGATTTCCTCTTGATACCCAGTCTAAACCTGCTCTTCTTCAGTTTAAGCCATTCCCACTTTTCCTATCAGTCCATGCCCTTGTGGGAAGCTCCTCTGCAGAATTCTTGTGGCCCTGTAGGCTCCGGGGTCCCCTTTATGCTCTGGGATCAGCCACTCCCACCCCACCAGAGACCCAAGATCCTGACGATCTCCTGATGCAATCAAAGTGAGGACCCCGAGCTTTCTTTGGTACCTCCACTAAGGTGATTTCCAACCTTCCTCGAGCCAGCTCCTCCATATCCAGTCTGAGCTTTGCACAGACCATGCATTTTAATTAAAGACTTTAATTAGTCTGCCCGTAATCTGTCAGAGCTCTCATGCTGAGACATAATTAATGTCTTACCTCTACCTTGCAACTTCCACTGTGTGTGAGCTTTCCAAATAAATCTGCTCTTGTGTTTGAAGGGACAGAACAATAACAGCACTTGGCACTTGCTGCTGCTGGAAACACTGAATTGTGCATTTATCAAGGGCCTTTCTCCGAGCCTGTCCAAAGGGCAGAGAGAGCTCTGTGTGTACTCAGCACCTCGCAAGATTGAGCCTCCAGCATACAATCAATATTTATAAATTATGCTCCAACCTTAAGGCAGCGTGGGACGTTCTGGGGGTGATGGGCTTTGTTTGGTTTCCAAAAAACAAAATACCAAAGGTCAGAGTCTGAGGGATGTTGGAAAGCAAACTTTCAACCGTCAAAATCCAAAGACAAGCTCTGCTAAACAGCTCAGTTTCCATGTTGGCACTGAAATAAGAGTTGACATTGTCAGGGTTGCAGCACGTTGGGTCTGAGGTGTAACTGCCAAGGAGTTTTTAGTTCTGGGGATCTCTGTTGGGGCTCCCAGCTCCTTCTACGGCTGAGTAACACAGAGACACCTCAGCACCGGGGCAATAATCTAAGGAAAAGGGGCACAGGATGGCACCGTGAGCATCTCTGCTGTCCTGCCGAGACCCTGGCTGCTCCCTGGCTGTGGAGAACCCATCCCTCATCCCATTCCTGCCCGATCCCTCATCCCATTCCTGCCCACTCCTACTCCATCCCTCACCCCGCTCCTGCCTGTCCCCCTGCTGACCCCCGGTCCCCTGCAGTGCCAGCTGTGCTGCCTCCCCTGAGGCTGGAGCCCCCCGGACGGGGCTGTTGTTGAGTCTCAGCCTCAGCCGGGCCGTTGTCGTTATCAACGATGAGATCCTGGGCCGCTCATGAGCCTCAGCTCCCTCCCGTGTGTTTATTTTCCTTCCCCCTCCAAAGTGCCGTTTCAGAGTAAATCACTTCTGCCTGCATCTTTGTCAGGGGCCCAGCAGCCGCACCCCGGCCCTCCCTGTGCTGCCGTTCCAGCCTGTGCCTGTGCCAGTCCCTGTCCCTCTCCCTGTCCCTGTCCCTGTGCCAGTCCCTGTGCCTGTCCCTGTCGCTGTCCCTGTCCCTGTTTGCCGAGCAGAGCACGGAGCACTCTCCCTCCCTCCCTCCCTCCCTCCCTCCCTCCCTCTCTCCCTCCCATCCTTCTTCCTTAAGTGGCACCAGGCGTCTCGGCACTGGATGGAGACATCATTTTTACTGCGCCGAGTTCTGGTGCTTGTTTTTGCTCTGAATTACTTACAAACCCACTCCCGAGCCGGGAGAGGCGTGGGGCTGCAGGAGAGGCAGCGATTTCACATCGGGCGGTGGGAGGGAGAGCAAACAATTTCCCAAGCATCACTCAGAAACTCTGCTGTGATTTTCTCGCCTTTGTTCCACCTCGTGTTAAACATGTTTGTGTCAGGCAAACAACCCACATTAGATGGAATTTCACACCATTCAAAGCATCAGTGTCTCCAGCCCTAATGTGTATTATGTTCAAACACGCAGCGTAATCCATCACAAACCCCTGCAGACCCCGCGCTTCCCTCCCGATTCATCTGCTCCGAGCTCCCTCCCCGCACGCACGCAGCCAACCTTCTGTCGGTGGGTTTTTGCATTTATTTGGAAACAGCAGAGCAGATTCTCAGTCAGTGTTCGCTATCACAGCTCCTCTGGCTGCCTGCCCGTGGATTTATCCCAGCAGAGGGGCTGCTGGAATCTGCGGCCGCAGGATCAGCCGGGGGCTTTATCCCGCCTCTGTTCCCAGCACTCCCAGACGGAGCGAAGCGCTCTCCTCTCACCTGCCCTGCCCCCGGCTCACCTGGAACAAATCCCTTCCGTGGCCGGGAGCAGAGCGTTCGGGAAGGGAGCGGGAGGGTCGCTCCGGGAGCGAAGGCGGCTCGGGAGGAGCCGGACCCGGGGCAGCAGCGCTGCTGCTCTGTGGGGTTTGCAGCTGCCAAAAGGAGCAAAATGGACTGGAAAAGGGAAAAAAAAAAAGCTTTGGGTTTGTTTGCAGGAGTTAATGCAAACAGAGCCAGAAGCAACAAAGCCAAACCCACTCCAACAGGGAGGAAAAATCTGCGTTTGGTGTGAAGCAGAAGAGCAGTGGCTCCTCAGAAAAAGACACTGAAATAAGTAGCAGGGACACTTTATATTATAACATACATTGAATTAGATTATATTGAAATGACGAAGTTTTAATTTAAAGAGCAACACTGTGCTGAAAACACACTGGTGTTCACTGAGAAGGCCTTCCTTGCAAAGAGATCTCCAGTGAATTTTGAACCATTTTTGAGTCTATCTGGCTTTCCTGATAGAAATAGCAGGAAATATTGTGGCATGTCTAATTCTGTTTTTCACTGGAGACTTAATTTTTTCCTTCAAACTCATTTCTTTTTAGCACAGCCTCCCCATCTCGGTTCATTTTTTCGCAGTGCACATCTTCATCTCTCATCACTCAGCACTCGCCATTTAGCGTTATCAACATGGCAATTTCTGCAAATCAGAAAGCAAAGCCATTAACATTTGAAGTGGAAATTTTGAGTTTCTGATCATTAAATAGCTTGGAAATGTAGGAAAAAATAACCTCCCTCTCCCTTAGTCCAAAGCTTCCAAATAAAACCCCCAGATGAAGAGGTCTGGATGAGTTTGAGTGCTTCTCCCACACGGGGTGACAACGGCCATCGTTCACTTTTCACTTTCCACACCGATCCCACAAACCAGGGGAAGAGGAAGCAGCTCTGTCTGACCCCTTTGTGCAGGGAAAAGGGTGGGGGGCCCTGCCCAGGCTCCCCAGGAGATGGGCACAGCCCCACGGCTGTTTGGACAGCACTGCCAGGGATGCACAGGGTGGGATTTTGGGCTGTCCGTGCAGGCCCAGTACAGGGACTCACGGGGATGCAGAGACCCCCAGTTTGTGCCCAGCTCAGGGACCCCCAGGTTTGTGCCCAGCTCAGGGACCCCCAGTTTGTGCCCAGCTCCCAGCAGGGCCTGGGCAGCCCCCACGGGGAGCTGTGGGTGGGACAGGGGCCGTGCTGGGGGG